>CM045497.1:24827989-25321654 GCA_024704745.1 Rosa lucieae | reverse complement strand
GGAAAAATTATTCCTTGCTTTCCCTTGTCTTTGAGTTGCAGTGCAGAAACAGTCAGTCAGTCAGGTTTTAAGGAAAGATCCTTTGGTGTTTTTCATTGTGATTGATCCGAATGGATGTTGGCCTCAGTAAAATTTTGATGAGTTGTTTGAGATGTCTACTGCACTTATCAACCAAAAGTTCTAGGAGCTTTCTACGTTGGTTTAGCCAAAACATCAGCGGCATGATCTTCATATTGGGGATGATAATCAAAGGGAAGCTGTCGACTTTAGACAAGTATCTGTTTATTTCCCGCATACTATTAATTCTTGTCCCTCTAGGCTCTATTGGTTTTAAAGTCTCTGCTGCAAATTTCTTTCTTGTGACTAATTGGAATCGTCTCTCTTGGCAATTACCTTGCTGCCCCAACTTGGGTTATAAGCTTGCTTTGCCAATCTCAGCAACTTGATGAATTCATAATTAACTACTGGAGCAGTGATTGCTGCTGTACATAGGTGCTTCAGTTCGATAGGGAAAAAAAGTTTTGAGTAATTCCTACTCAGAAACACATAGAATGGTGAAATATTGTCATTATTAAGATCAACTACATGGTGAAATACATAGGTGACAGAAAAGCGCTTATACGTCTTCCAGAAATTTAGTAAAGCATGGGTGATGGGAGCATAAGATCATTAGAGAATGATGAGTGAATGGTATGGGAAAATATTAATTGAACTAGAAATACAGTTGAGACTGATTCGTGGAAAGGAAGTGTGGCATACCAGCATGACTTGTTTATGATATGTTGGACATCAAATACTACATTCATTGTTCTTTATGGTCTGGGATATGCCTTGGATATGTTTTCCAGTTGTGAACCAGGTCAAAACACTATACTTCCTCATGTGGCACTAGCTGCTAGGTTATGGTATGATAAACATCACACGATTAGTTGATTCCGTTGCGACTGCTGCTACTCGTAGAGGCAAACCTAATAGCAGTTTTGACCAAGATTGCTAAAGGAACTGAAGTGGTATCCAAGTATGAATATGATATGCATATTCCCCATATCCAATAAATTAAACAAAAAGCCAATGGTAATGATGTATTACTGAAAATATCAAACAAAACAATTGATATCCATATTGTGAACTTGATGAATAACTATTTCGTTCTTCACTTTCCCTTGCAATCGCTTCGTCAATTCTACTGCTAGTTCTACAATTGTGCAGAGTCCAATGATAAAGTAAATGACACCAAACATAATACTAACAACGCCAACTGGGGATGCTAGAGGATAATATGTGCCTTTTTTTGGTTCAGTTACAAGCCTAAACCCAGTGTAAATTGCCCATACTAGCATCAACATTGCAATCAAACTCACAATTATGCGGCTGACGATACATATCGTCTTTATCTTCCCTCCTGCATCAATGAATCAAGTAAATAGTAAATGTCAATAGGTTTATGATTGTTCAGAAGCAGATTCACATCATAGATGAACATTTATAAAGTAGTATACCAACTATTCCTTGCATCTAAAGCAAGGAATAGTCATTGATTGGATAGAGAATGCTTTAAGTTTTTAGGAAATCGACCAACAATGTAGATAAGTGGTTGCTGTATCAGACTCATTATAGACAACGTTGCATCTTGCAAATCAAAGGTAAGTGGGAAATGAGGGTTTGAAGGTTTGAATTCAACACTCTTGCGAATGATCAGAAGTCATTGTTGGGACATCAACTGAGGCAAACCAATTACTAATAGCCATGACCTCGAGAATATGAGTTTCTAATACTGTTTTCAATCAGCAGACTATAGTAAGTTCGAGAAGAATACCACCATAAACTATGAAATATTTGGTTGACACTCCAAATGGTAGCCATTTGTATTTTTCCAAATTGAGCACTAGGTGGAAAGCTTCAGAAACTATTCTTATAAACCGAGTTCTAACGCCAATTCTATGTTAAACGATCACTAAACTTAGAGAACGAAGCAACAAACGTCTATCGAGCTAAAAATGGCTTTAAGTGAGATAATCATATGACAGAATGAAATGATGTAAGTTTTGGTACGTGTTACTACCTTGATGTATGCCACTCTGCTCCGGGTTTCGAAGTTGTTCAGAAAACTTCACAAACAAGTCTGCTAGTATAGGAAACCCAACAGCCAAGAAAAAGAAACCAAGAACTATGGTAAGCACTCCACCAAAGACTGCGCAACTATTGTTGTAGTACTCATGGTTCATTCTTGGTTCCTCTGCAACTTCAAATCCAGACCAAATGGTCCACATAAACAGTATTACAATGATGAAAGATGCAAATACACCGAAGGGGGTTGCATATATGCTTTTGGCATCTCTTCTAATCTTCCATCTTATGACTACACACTCCTCCATCTATGATGTTTTGGCCAAACAGGAAATGCTTTAGGGCTGAGAGAGAAAGAGAGAGAAAGAGAGAGAAATAAGGGAGGAGGACAAATCATCTGATTTTATAGTTAGTTGGGTCATCCCTGATTCAAAGTTAATGTGGCAGTAACCGTTCACTTTTACCGAATGTAATTAGTAACAGTCTATCTAAATTCAAAGTTAGTACAGCCATATATATCATTTCAGCATCTGTAACGATTAAGAAGTGGACTTGGATTAGGAGACTAAGTGTAATGTTTAATGGGAGAATTGAGAATTGAAAGCCACTTTGAAATGGTTACATCTCAGCGCACAAAATGAGTCCCTCGTTTCTAATTGGTATACCTTTCAATTTACATCGGTCCTCAACAACCTCATTCCATATGGTTTTTATGCTTATAAATATAATTGAGACTCATAATGTTCTGCTTGAATCTTAATGTACGTGTCTTTGCTTCTGTGGTGAATGAATATTTGATGTAATTCCTAGTGGGAAATGGGATTTGAGGCTTAACAGTTCAGTCATATTATGGAGCACTCAACCAAGTCCTACCCCAACCCTCTAGAGTGCAAGTGACTTGATTGTTCTTGGATAAAATGATGATCCAACTAACCAATATCACAGTATTTGTGCCTTTGCGCCATTTTAGGCAACATTTACTTCATTTGTATATGGTATGGGATCCTTTTGTGTTGATTTTAGACTTATATTGTGTGGACCTCCATCCCTTTTTTTTTATTTAATACCGTTATTTTTAAATTGTTATTAGATTTTGTCAACTCATATGAGAAGAAAAATAACGATAGAGAAAGAGAGAAAAAAAAAATGTAAGAAGATTTTGCCAACTCATTCTTATAATAGTTAGAAAATTCTCTACCAGTGAGTTGTGACCTATTAGTAAGTTATTAATCCAACATTGTAAAGGTCATGGGTTCGATTCTCAATAGCATATGTAAGGGTGGGCGACCGGGCTAAGGGTTTATTGAAAAAAAAAAATTGGAAATTTCCCTAAATCAATTATACAAAATCATTACTTTCTTATAATAGTTCCCCAGTCTAACATAAAATCAAATTTGGGAATGAGACTGGGTTCATCCCAACATAGAATCTTCATCTCAATTGTCATTTAGAATTTTGTACGGTGATTAAGAGCAAAATCCGCCGGCTTCCTTCAATTTTTGAATTGGTTTCCTTTATTTTATTCTATAAATTAGGTATGTTTCCTCTTATTGAGTCCCTTCCTTTATGATCTTACCAAATTGTACACAAACAGAATAGATTACCCATGTTCTCTTAACTATGGTACCACCTTTGCAATTGACAAAGAAGTTGAAGAGCAATAGCTCTAATCAGAATTCTTCATGGTGGAAGGAAAAAAATAGTAAAAAAAAAGGAAAGAAAGAAGAGAAAAAAAAAGAACAACAAATTTATGAAGAAACAGATATTAATTGTTCAAGGATGTTTGGGTAAAATTAAGAACATGTACTGAGCTCTTTAAGTATTAACAAAAAATGAATTGGAGGTTTAATAAGTAAGAGATATTCAAATATCAAATTTGGAGGTCTAACTAGAATTACCCTAAAAAAAAATTATATCAAATTTATTTCCATTTTAAGAAACAGGGAGAAATTTGAAATAAACAAATAAATAAATAAATAGAGGAGAAATAACAAATCTATGAATAATGGAGTTGGTGCATATCGATAAATTTGCAAGCGTAGTTCGTGATTCGTATAAAGCAGTTTTTGGGAATATGTCATGAGTGTAGATCACAATCCCGTAAGTGCATATAGGTGTGGTGATTGGTGGTAGTCTCTTCAATTTGTTATCGGCCGAGGGTTTCGGCAAACATAATAAGGTTATGGTTTCTTTTTAGTTTATAGTAATCTTTTGTTTGAGGTCTTTTGTTGTCTTTAGTTTTTTGATCTGTGTTCAGATATCAAATAAGTTCATACTCTTTCGAATTGGGTTGTCGTCATGGATTTCGATTGGACCCAGTTTTCTGTTGGATGAAGGTTGTGCATTTCACTACCAGTCCGCGTTGATATGATTGGGAGATCTTTGGGTGGCCCATCCAATTGTTTTTTTATTATAGTCACTTATTTCGGTTATTTCTCACTATTATAGTCAATTTGACTTTCTCGGTTGTTCAATCTTGTTCTCGTCGTATAATTCATTGACATGTGTCAGTCTCTCCTCTTTCAATTGAGACTGATTAATATTAGTTTATTGATGTATGTTTACAGGATGTAATCCCTTAATTGGTGCTATGATTGCGGTTAATTAGTAATTGAAATTTATTTCAATCAAAAAAGCAAAAGTATAGTCAAAATACGAAAACAAAAAAACCCAACATTTCACAATCGAATCCTGTTGTCAAATCTCGCAAACAGAGCCCTGGTTTGTACGCAAACGCCGCCGAGCAGGATGAAAAAGTCACCGAGGCGATGTCTTGACTCTTGTTGTCCCAATTTGACCAAAACGTGAAGAAACCAACAAATAACCAGACTTTAATTTTAAAAAATTTCGAGCTAAAAAGTTTCATGGTCCAACCAGGAAAGCTTCCACACTTCATCATTTACGAGAGTGAGTCCAGAGAGTCCAAGGAGGGCGTGGGTCTGGGGATGAGGCAAATCCCCAGTTTGACCATCCGGTCAAGCTGAGAATATAAAAGCTTCTTACATATTCCATTAAGTTCAGCTCCAATCCCGTAAGCCAAATTCCAAATCTATTGCTGCCAATGCAGGTTTAGAACCATACACAAACATACATGTGAATGTGGCATGCATAATAGAATGCACAGGGATATACCAGCACCCCATCCTCCAATTGCTGATTATTGCAACACAGTAGCCAAATGCGGCCAAAGAAATGCAATTAAAGGGACGGAAGAAAGTAGTTCACATAAAGCACTACGCTTAACCCAACCTGAAAGCATACAACACATTCATTGTTGTTCATCTGTATCAAAGATCCATTGAAGAAAAACACCAAATACACCATGATAAGGAGCAACTGCATTTGAAATAATTTGTAGCTTAAAATCATCGTTTGCTTGAGCAATACATCAAAGATGCTGGCCTCATTAATTAAAGTGTCTTCATCATCATACTCACTTCATCTTGATCTGCATCAGAAAAAGTAACAGATTGAAGATCAACAGAACTCATATGTTGACAAGAAACTAACAAAGTTCTATGTTGATGATGAGAAAAAACATAAGATACTCGCAAACAGAAGCAACATGAATGGTTGGGAAGAGTAATTGGATTCCTCAAACCTCTTCTGAATAAGCACATGTAATAAGATAAACCAATTCATGTTGACTAGACGCTCAGCTATCATAATTACACCCATCAATCCTAGATAAAGTGATCATTCTTTCTTTTTTCATCCAGAACACTGTTTCTTCAACCTTTGTCTCACAGATTCCTCTCCTCTTCCATCCCCAAAACAGTTAAACCTTGAGAGTCCAAAACCCATAACCCCACCAACTGACACATAAATTTGAAGAGTCCCCGGCTCTATAAGTTTACTCGTCAGTCTCATCCACTTGTAAGATAGCCTGACTGGTTTTTGACTATAAGAAAGTCAAATTAGATATTCATGGTCATGGACAAAGAAGCTCTTATAATGGTGATTACGGCAATTAATTGATGCTTGAAAGTACATTCAGTACTACATCAGAAGAGAGACCAGAAAGGAATATGAAAATAAACCTCTACTGCTATATATTACCAATTCCACCAAAAGGGTATCAATATATGTACCCTCCCACTTCTTGTTTACATTTGTCTTGTAGTCATATTTAGAATGGGAACTCAAAAATAAATCTCAGCAAAACCAAGAGAATAAACAGAGAGATAACGAACACCCAAAGATATCATGGTTCGGCAATGTACCTACTTCCACAACGCAGCAACAACCTCTTCCACTAAATCAATAATGGATACAACAATCTTACCATGCCTCTAACACAAGAATGAACAACAAGAAACAATAAGAAAACAAGGAACCTCTCTCCCTTTCTGGAATGGAATACAAAAGTTTTCTCTCTGTCTCTCCTTACTCTCTCTCTAGAGTGATCTACAATTCACCTCTCTCCTCAGAGTGGTATATCACTCTCTCACCTTCGAACGGCATCCTCTCACTCTCATTGGAATGGAACTCTCTTGCTTTATTGTTGCCTGCCAGTGACACAAAGAACCACCGCCTCTTTATGTAAGCTAACAATAGCCTTTCATCAATTAAGAAACTAAACCTGTTGGTTGTAGGCAAGCATGTTCTTCCCTTCTCTGTAGCCATCTAGGTGTACATGTAGTCTTTCATCAATTAGGATTAGTGCAACCCCACTTTGATGCCATGAAGATAGGAATAGCTATTCGTCCATTGAATATCCTACTGGTAGTGAGACTTATTGTCTTCTAATTTTATAAGTCCTATTAAACATAGGTAATCTAATCATGGGCTGGACCACAACAGTGCATCTCCCTCAGTCTCTTTCATTATCAAATTTCTAATCTTCTCTACAAGTGCCATCCAACATCTCGAAGCAAGCTTCTACAACATACTTTCTGTTGCTATGGAATTCTATTGGTCATTTAGTGTCTCTAATTTTTATCTTTGACGGGAGACAAACTAAAAATTAAAGAAAACAGGAGAAAAGCTCTTACACCAAGGATATCATTACTGTTCTATTAAGAAACAGGTGTGCATGTGTCAAAATTAGGAAAAAGGGAGGTATGGTTCTTGAACAAGTGATGCAATTTCAAACCTAATTGACCAATGATTTACACCTTTAGTTTAAGGCCAAAACATATAGCAGTACTTCAAGCAGATAATAAAATTGCTACCTTTATTTATCGGAAGGAAAAATATGCATCGTTTTAGTTATCTTCTCGGCCATAGTCATATACTATCTCAATCTGCGTCAACAAAACCACAATGAAGTCATAAACAGTGAAGTTATAGAAATGCCTGATTTGTCATATGCTTGGTGAATATGTAACTGCTCCAAGAGACTTGCAAAACACAAAACATAGGAAGCAAAGAAGTTCTACTTGCATTAATAAGATTCTTTTATAGGAAATGCAATAATAAAATTATAAAAGTAATGATAGAATCTAATCAAACTAAGGGTAAAAAGACTGTAATTAACTCTAGAAAATTCTCATAAATCATACTTTCAACTGACCAAAAATAGTATGTTTCATCACTGAAAGAAAGGGTAAGGGTATAAAGTATAAACAAGAAAAAACAATTACTCTTAATCATTGAAGTAATCATATAGAAGATGAATATATAGATGTCCTTAAAATAGAAGTGCACATGAGAACGACCGAAGTGTACAATGAGATACCAAATAATAAGTTGACATAATATAATATCATACCCCAGCAGGTGGAGTCGGATTCCGATGAAACTTTGAACCACCAGGAGCCCAGGGAACTGCACAGACAAAAAAGATAAAAGAAGACGTTAAAAACATCAAGACAACTAGACAAAACGTATTTCGAAGAATGATATCAATTAAGTCCATAAACAAAAAGAAAATACTTAAGGGTCCATCAGGAAGGAAATTCAAAGTCAGTAGTGTAAATTGCTATATTGGACTTTTGTTCTGGTCTCGAAAGTGCATTTTACTGGCAGTCGAATAGTCAAGATCCTTAATTGTGTGTGTCTTTTTTTTTTTTTTTTTCATGTCTCAACCAAAAAGTGGTAAACCAAATCCTTGCTTTGGCTGAATGATCAAGTCATACATTTAGTTCATTACCATCAGATAACTATGGTGCTCCAATTAAGCAATTTCCGGATCCATACCCATATATCTGTTAACCCTTGCATTCAAATAGATCCTAACACAATTTACAGAAACAAATATTTCATTTCAACACATTTGGATATCTAGGTACTAATGAAAAAAGCTAATGAGGTACCCTAAATAGTGACTCTGACGACAACTTCCCATATATATATATACAGCTAGAAAGAGCTTAACAGCTTGTTCTGGTCTCGAAAGTGCATTTTACTGGCAGTAATACTCTCTCTCTTCATTTTTTTCATGTCTCAACGAAAAAGTGGTAAACCAAATCCTTGCTTTGGCTGAATGATCAAGTCATACATTTAGTTTATTAGCATCAGATAACTATGGTGCTCCAATTAAGCAATTTCCAATGATAACTGGGATCCAAACCCATATATCTGTCTGTCAACCCTTGCATTCAAATAGATCCTAACACAATTTACAGCAAAAATTATTTCATTTCAACACATTTTGATATCTAGGTACTAATGAGAAAAGTTAATGAGGTACCCTAAATAGTGACTCTGACGACAACTTCCCATCTACATATAGCTAAAAAGAGCTTAACAGCTGCCCCAATAATATCAACACCGAAACCTCAGGGGAAAAAAAAAATCCAAACAACAAATTTAATCAAGACAGAGACGCATGTAAAGTAATTTCCGTAAAGCGACGAAAATTGACATTGACAAAAGATTGAGGTCTCCAGGATAAGGCAGCTCGAAACACTGACAAAAGATTGAGGTCTGACCTGAAAATTACATCATTTCTAAAATGATGTCATTTCATATCATCCCAAAAGTGTCTCCCCTGTACTAATATCCATATAGAGACTAAAAGGCCTTTAGAACTTAAAGAATATGAACAAGTAACAAAGAAGCTGAGATTTAATAAAGTGATAGAAGTGATTTTTTACAGCAACTACCCATAAATTGACTAACTGGGGCAAAATGCAGTATACTTAAACACGTCAATTTGGTGTGGAAACAAAAGCCTTACCAACATAAGGGTCAGGGTGGCGCCACTTATTGTAGGTAGCCTCAGCATTAGCTATGAGTCTATCGATTGTGTCAAGATCTTCCTGTAAACCCAAAAACCAAACATGCAATCAATCAAAAACGGAGTCTTTTTCATCCAATTTCAAACAATGTATCAAAAACTAGAACTGAAACCCAAAAATGGAAATCGAATCCAAACAAATTGGAACCGGAAAGGGGGGAAATCAAATAAAAGGAAGGGGGACGAACCACGTGCTTGTTGGTCTCGAACCTCTGGCGCAGAGCATCAGCCTGAAAATGAAATCAATCGCAAAATGAATGAATCGAATTTGAGAAATTGGGAAAGTGAAGAAGATGGGGGATTTAGGTAGGGGGGTGCGCAGTACGCACATCTTGGTAGAAGAGGTGGCGGTGGACGGCCCAGTTGAGAGTGTCTTTGAGGGCCTTGCGGTAGAGGATCCGAACCCGCTCCTTCTGAGCTGCCCGACGAGCTACGTACGCCGCTGTAGAAACTCCGCTCATCTCTCTCTCTCTCGCTCCTTCTTCACTCTCCCTTGTTTCACTGTGTCGAGGGGGAACGACTCACAAGAAAAGTAAGTAAATACAGACTAAACGGCGTCGTTTGCTTATTAGATCCGGGATTTTTTTTTTTTTTTTTTTGGATCAAATCAACAACTCATATATAGAACTAAAGAAGAGGCTAATTAAGTTATTAAACGGTAACTACTGCAAGTGGCCTAGTAGTTCTTGTTTAGTTGGGTGTGCTCTCCAACCTAGGTTCGAACCCCGAAGCTGTTAAAGTGGTCAGGTACTATGCTACAATGCACAGTTGGAGTATTTCACATGCACCGAAGGGGTTTATCTTGGTCCTAGGAAGCCTTTGGGTTCCCCTTGACAAAGTAAAAAAAACAGAAGTTATTAAATGGTATTTTGATTAGACAAGGTTAAGTTGCGAAACCGATTAACCCACAGTTGAGAACATCCGACATTCTCCGGATCGAATCCCTAAGGCGTTATTCGTGTATGTGACTAGATTTTCTTTTAAACAATATATCTCGGCATGTCGACTGTTCATTTTTTAGGCTTTCATAAATAGGTCATTTCTACAACTTTCCATCCAAATTTGAAATCGTTAAGGCATTCACAATCATTTACCATTATGAACACAATCAATTCAGTTTGGACATATATAGTTCATCTATTGATTTTAATCTAGTTCAATAATTTAACTATTTTCAATTTGAATGAAAATTTGCATAAATATATATACACTATATAGAGGCAAGTTTGGCAATTTTCAAGTTTAAGCATTCATTCTAAACATTAGTACTATTATCCGACATATCATCCACGATGCTCAAATAGTGAGCATCTACTAGACTTGATGATTTGTCAGTATAAGATATGACCTAATAAAATATAGAACAAAAGCTCAAACATATAATTCTCATTAAGGATCAATCGGAGATACTTGTTACTTAGGTCAACAATCAGAAGATTCAAATAGGGATTTCCATACCTAATTATGGAAAATTTCTTCAGCAATTTCAGACAGAGGCACGTTCCTATCGATAAAACTATATACCATCCTTTTGGCAACACCGAAGTGAAAGATATAAGCATCCACGGTTAAATGATTAGCTATCTTTTGACACTTGGCCATAGGAACGGTGGCGTTGGCTTTTTATTACCATTAGTTATCTCGAAACAACGATCAAATCTGAAAGATAAGATATGAAATCTTGTCTGATATGGACAATTTCTCTACCCCGTCTGACAATAGAGAAAAGGGTTGAAGGATTTTTTGAATTTGAAATTTGAGGATTTTCTAGGTTAAGGTTAGGTATTTATACTAAGTCTCAACCAGCAACGTTCTCAATTTTCAAAAGAGAGGAGAAGGAAAAATGTAGATTATGTGTCGTTTGGTTTCGATGGTCCATTGGGCTCTCAACATGACTTTCTTTTATCGGTTATTACATAATTATCGGTTATTACATAATTATAAGGGTGGTTCTATTCACACACCATTTTTCTCTATTATGTTATTTTTAACTAATAATCTATTGTATTGTAGAAGTCTTGCCAGATATTGCTGATGATATTATTCAACTTCAAAGGATGCAGGATGACATAGATGCACTTAGAAGAAGAGCACACTCTTCACCTTTGTTTTAGTATATAGGATTTAGATATTACAATTCTGATTTTGTAAATTTTTTTTTCTAATCATTGATGTTATATAGAAATTACTTCTTTACAGTCATTTTGATTATTTAAGTCGGTGCTAAAAAATGAATCTAATTTTGTTTATCAACTTTAATGAAGATTATTTAGATTGTTTGTATACAAGGGTTGCGTATTCATGCATGCGCACATTTGTGGAGGCATTATCAAGGCCGCTGTGGTCCCTATGGGAGGCAAAGTAGAATTATTGTGGCTCTCACATGCATTAGCAGCCCTCTAGGAATTTCATGATGATCTTAACAATTATTGGGACAAGAGTTTGTTATGTGTGAGCAGGGGCATCAGATATTCTCACAAGCGCGAGATAGATTTAAAGCATCAGATTGTAGGGCAAGTGGAAACAGTAGTGACATTTCATGTGTTAGGTGTTAAAGCTGACAGTATAGTTAGGGTAATAGAATTTCCTACTATTGATGCCAAGGGGGCAGCATTACATGTTTTGACAGGTTTGCTTCTTCAAGAGAAAGACAAGTTTAATTTCTACATACCCACAGCTGAAGTCATTGAAATGGTTAGCAAGGAGTTTGAAACTATAAGTCCAGAATCTGATGACTTTTTGTAGCCACGCAATATTGCTTTCACCCGAAGATACTTGCGCAGATCATTCTTTTTCAACTTCTTCACCGTTAATAGAGACTTTCTCTGTACTTCAGTTTCTGTCCTGTGGTCTTGAATATTGGATGAGCAGATGAAAATGTTGCGTTGTTGATCCTCCATTCTTCAGATAGTGCATTATCTGTCAGGGTTTGAAGTAATGCTTCCAGCTGATTTGGAAAGGGATTCAGGGGGAATCCCCTTACCATTTTTGCAAACTGATCCAAGTCGGAGCTGGCACCACCTTGAAGTTCATTGGTCCTAGTTTAATACCAACAAGGAAAACATTTTGTGCGTGTATATTGCTATGTGAGTATCCAATAGTATTCCACATGTAGACTAGAGCTTGCAGAACAGCACTCAGTTTGAAGGCAAACTCACGGGAGAGGTGAGTAAATCCATGTTGGGTGGTTTGCAGGAGGTTATGATGGCCCGAGTAAACCCAATCGTGTGCAGAGTCGTGTAGCTGTCATACCCAAATTTCTCTTGATAAACTTCGAAATGGAAACTTTTGCTGGAGATATGTGCATAGAAGTTCTTGTCAAAGCAATGAACAATAATCTATTTGATAAATTTGTCTCAATTAAGCCGATGTCCAAACTTCATATCAAAGCTCCTCCTGTCATTTCGATGATCAGCTTGCCTCTTGATTATGTCAGATGCAGCGAGAGCTTGGGGAGTCATACCTAAATATATTCTGGAAAAAAATTTCAACATTTTCGAACAGTGACACGTTCATGTTGATAAAACTATATACCGTCCTCTTGACAACACCGAAATGATACATGATATATTCATCCACGGTGGAATGATCAGCTATCTTTTGACGCTTGGCCATGGGAACGGTGGCGTTGTTTTTTTTTTTTTACCATTAGTTATCTCGAAACGATAATCAAATCATGAAGATAAGATGTGAAATCTTGTCTGAGATGGACAATTTCTTTGCCCCATTTGATAATGGAAAATAGGGTTGAAGGATTTTCTGGACTTGAAATTTGGGGATATTCTAGGTTAAGGTTAGGGATTTGTACTAATTATCAACCAACAACGTTCTCAATTTTCAAACATACGTTAAATGAATAAAACAAAACGCTTTGCCTTCGGAGAAACCCTAGAGCCGAAGTTCCTTTGACTGTGAGATAGTTTCTCATCTAGCAGCGCCCTGACGTCCGGCGGACCTTGATTGCTTACGATGTTGAACAAGGTAATTTGCTTTTACAAATTTGAGAAAGATACTGGTTAGTGCTTAATTTGTTCTTCCTAGAATTTCGTTTCAAATGTGTGAATTTGACGCTATGATTTGTCACTACAATGCATTTTGATTCACCTTGGATGATACGCTTACTAGCTTTACTGCAAATAATACTTGAATATGAATATGAGGAATCTGCTTCTTTTTTCTTTTTTTCTTTTTTGAGCTCAAAAGGTTACGGTTATATATGATTAGATCAATCTAAGAAGTCTCAATACAAGAAGAAGTACAAAGAAAAAGTGCACAAAGGAAGCATCGTAGAGAAGAGCACCAAGCAGTAAACTGCCTAAATCCATGGTATGTCTTCAAGCTCAATGTTGAATCCCGGTCTCTCAATGTCTAGCTAGCCCTGTGTCTCGGTTTTGAGCCTTCTTTCCAACCCGGTTGTCATCTCAAATTTTCCATATCCTTCGTTGCCCCATTCAGCTCCCCAACAATTCTTGAACTCCCAATAGGGAGGAATAATGCCTTCATCTATGTTGTAATCAGTCAAAATGACACAATGTCTCATAAAAGAGCCATAAAATCCACACAATGGGCAGAAGTAGGGGATGTCAATATGTTGCTGCCAATAACCCTGTCCTCGGACATGATATGGACAATCTCTATGGTGACAAAGGCTTGGCCAATACCCTTATGATCTCGCAAAAACTCCTCAAACAAATAGGAATCTGCTTTTTCTTAAATTAGTGCTTGCTTTATTTTTTAGTTCAATGATATACTGTTAGAATTAAGAACAATAATTTTTATTGTTTGGAGGAATCTGCACTAAACAACATTCTATTGCAATTAGGTAGTCAATCTCTCTTATCTTTTGTTTTTGAAATATAGTATTGTTCACTGTTAGTGTATAATCTTGTGCTAATAATGCTAGAGCACACTGTTCACCTTTGTTTTAGCATATAGGATTAGATATTACAATTATGATTTTGTAATTTTTTTCCCTAATTATTAATGTTAAATTTAGAAGTTACTTATTTACAGTCATTTTGATTATCTAAGTCGGTGCTGAGTGCTGAAAAACGAATCTAATTTGGCTTATCAAATTTTTTATTTTTTTTTGGTTCCATAGTAACGAACGTGGATCTAAAAACCCTCAAACATTGAAGTGTATATCACAGGGGCTAGATTGTTGCAACAATATCAACTTATGACCGATTTCAAAGTAATCATATAACTAACATGTTTGTACTACCCCAGACAAAAAGTAGTACATTAGATCCAAATTTCTCTTGATAAACTTAGAAATGGAAACTTCTGCTGGAGATATGCATAGAAGTTCTTGTCAAAGTAATGAACAACAATCTCTCTCTCTCTCTCTTCTTCACTCCCTTTGTGTCACTGTGTCGAGGGAGAACGACTAACAAGAAAAAGAAGCAAATGCCACCTAAATGGCATCATTGCTTACTGGCACCAGTGTTTTTCTTCTCTCTTTTTTTTTGAAGGGATTTTTTCTATTTTTCTTTTTAACTTCATGGTTGACAAGTGTATTTTGAGGGCGAAAAATAAATACACTGTTTTAAATCTATCTATCTATTTTTTTAAGCAGTAGATAGTATTAGGGGTTTTAATTTGTAATTTTCTTTTTTCATTGAAAAAAAATATCTATCTATCTATCTATTTATTTCTTTGTATAATTAAGCCAATTCTCAGCAGAATGGCTAGCCGGGTAACTACAAGCAGAGAGGACGTGAGAGAGGAGAAACCCTAGTTTTCCAAACCTTAGCGCTTTTGGTATGTATGATGTTGACGAAATGGCAGTACGACTGGCGGCCTCGCTAGGATTGGAAGATGACCGCAAGCCGATGGATCTCAGGCCACTAAAGGGAGAAGGTTTGTGGCGATCGCAAGCATATCTAGTTGAAAAACTGCTGACGGCCCGTGCTTTTAACAAACGCTCGTTTATAGGTATGTTCCGCAAGGATTGAAGACTTAATGGCCTCTATACGGCACATGCACATGGAGATCGATTCCTGTTCACTCTGACTGATCCTTCTGATCACAACTGCATTCTCCTGTGGGGTGCTAGCACCATACGACGACATTGGAGATCGCATGAATGTACCCTTGTCATCTCTAGCTTTCTGGATTAAAGTCTTAGGTCTCCTTCCCGCCTTCCACTCCGATCGCTGTCTTCGGTGGCTAGGTTGTGCTTTTTGGTAGATATTTGTAGAAGGAAACTGTTGAATTTGAAGCTGGTAGGATCTGGATCTAGGTGAGATCGTTGTTGCAACCTATGGTAATATATCAGAGTTTTACGGTGGAGTATGGGGTGGCTGTGGATTTGGATTTTTTCTTTGAAAATCTGTACAGTAGATGCCAAGATATGGGCTGCTGACTCATGTTAGTCTCCCGTGTGCTAAACCATGGCTGCCGGAGATCTTAAATAGTGCAACGCTGCTAACGCAGCGGAACCTGAACGCATGGTGGCCCAAGTGGAGGTTGTACCGACTATGGGGCCGGTGTTTGGAGCTCAAACACAAGTTTTGGAGACACCTAGCTTGGCTAGGTTTGCTGGTCCATCTCTGCCACAACAAAAAGCTTGCATATAGGTTCACATTTGCCCTTGGCGGTGAGAAAGGTGTTGGCAGCTGACAGTGCATGTGTAGCTATGATGCAATTCCAATGGCCTTTATGCCTACAACCTTGAGCAACAGAACATAGGTACACACGGCTAATCATCTAAACAAAGGGTTTTTTACTTCAACAGTGTCTGAACTCTTTGAGGACTTTTGAAATGATACCTGAACTTTCAAAGTGATCAAGGTGATACCTGAACTCAAGTTTTCTTATCAACGTCGTACCTGCATCAAAATTCCGTTACGGCTTCGTTAATCCTAGCACGTGTGACGCACGTGAGAGACTAAATGATGATGAAAAGACTAATTTACCCTAAATCTAGGGGTATATATATCTGACATTTTACCTAGTTAAAAAAAAAAGGTATTTACCTTTCTTTCTTTTTTAATCATTTTTTTTTCCCTACCATCTCCATCTCTCGTCGTCTTCTTCTACCGTCTCCGCCTCTCGTCTTCTTCAAAGAATCAAATGCAATCTCTCTCACTCTAGACTTTAACCTACCTTTATTACCATGCTCGATCATTTCTCTTATAATCACGCACTGGTGCTCGTCCTCGAGGAACAAACACAACGACGCGATGTCAAAATCCTCGTAGTAATACGGTCATGGGAAGTCGGGTCGGACCTCGTCATCCATGCTCAGCCGACCTCGGAGCTCTGGTGATGGTACTGCAACGTGTATTGAAGTTTCGCAGTGGCGATTTCGACCGATTCGATCAAATGTGAAATCAAAATCAAACTCGTTCCCAAAATCCCTGATTTTCGATTTCCAATTCCCAATCTTTGAATCCGGACGACTCTTCCGGCATTGAGCTTCTCCAAAAATTGAAATTCGGTCACCAAATTGAGGAAGTCAGGGCTGAGAAGAATCGGTGGTGGAATAGGGAATTGGAATTCGGACTAGGGAATCCGCAGTGGTCGTAGGGGAAGTCAGGGCTGGCGGAGGAGGAGTACTTGGAGTGGGTTATGGTTAGGGTGAGGAGAGTGAGGAGGAGGAGGAGGGCGGAGGTTGCGGTTAGTATGACGAGCCATTGAGGCTGATTGTGGCCAATTGTTTCAGGAGTTCGATACCAAAAGGATGAGCAGACTCGCCGGAGATAATATCCAATCATCGGGTTCAGGTTGATTCCGAGGATATGGTGGTGTAGCCGGAGGAGGAGTAGTCGTCTAGGTTTTGGGTGGTGGCGGTGATGGAGAAGGTGGGGCTGAGAGGTTGAGGATTCGCGTCGTTTTCTTCGTGTAGTCGAGGAGGAGGAGAGATCCAAATGCAGATTTTTTGTTTTTTTGGTCAACGCAAGTCTGAGAAGAATGTCAAATTTTCCTTTTATTTTATTTTCTAATAATAAGTTAGAGTCAAATGACAATTTTATCCTTCAAATTCTAGTCACATGGAAGTCACGTGCTCATATTTAACGGAGCCGTAACGGAATTTTGATGCAGGTACGACGTTGATTAGAAAACTTGAGTCCAGGTATCACCTTGATCACTTTGAAAATTCAGGTATCATTTCAAAAGTTCTCAAAGAGTTCAGACACTGTTGAAGTAAAAAACCCTCTAAACAAATTATACGTAAATGAACAAAGTGCCTATATGTTGTTGGGAAACAAGACAAAGTACATTCACCGTAATCGAAGAACAGATTCCTAAGTAGACTAGTATGTTTGTTAGCCCATAGCGAGGTTCAAAATGCAGAAACAAAGTGCATGCTCCTGATTGCTGCAGCCTTTCCTTTGACAAGAAGTGAGCCGAGACAGCACTAGACAAATCCAGAAATCATACAAGTTATAAAACAAACTTCATTGGATCAAAAATTAGTATGGAAATGACATATTATACTCAATAGGTGGAGTTCACAAACTACCGGAGCATATACATAGCAACAAAATTGGAAACCTCTCCAACAATCATTATGAGTTGAGAAAATCCAAAACCAGGAATCAATATATCATGTTTTTTCAAATCATCGTATCAGTTACACATATGTTTTAAGTGGCAATACCTATACTTATTTTGCTACAAAATCTGAAATTTAAAGATTTGTTTTCCATCGAACAAATTTCATTGCTGTTATGTATTGCTAACATTTGCTAAATCTAGACTTCTCAGTACTAATGTGTGCTGATTCTGAACCTCTTCTTAGTACAAGAAATCAAGAAATCAAGAAATTGAAATTGAAATTGAATGGAGCATTGCACCGCCTCTAACATACCCCTATTTTTTTTCCTTTCTGTTTCCACTTAAAAAAGTAAACAAACTGAATTGACATCATTGGTGGTTTAGGTGTTCATATTCTTGATAAACTTCAAGCTAGATATAACTTTTAATGAGTAATATGTGCCATGATAAAAACATTTTCCATTTCATAATACAAATTATGCCATAATTGGCTCCCACTCGATTAGCAAAGTCAATTTGGAACCTACAACTCATTTAGGATCTATAGGCTTTACCAACATATAGACCAACATATAGAAATGCAATTTATTTTGATATATTTAACAAGAAATTAAAGGGAGCATGTACCTCTCCGATTGACTAGATTGTCACAATATGTCATTCCTCCATTAATTTTTTTTTTCATATATATTTTTTTCATTTACTATCTTTATTTACTTAAGTAAAGTAACTAAAATTGATGTGATTTGTTTGTTCAAATTCTTGATAATTTCTGAGTTTCCTCTTTCTAGAATTGTTTTTTCCTCTCTCTCTACTCTGTCTCACCCACAGGCTCACCACAATATCAACCATCAAAGTCGGAGTAGAAAAGAGTAGAGGAAGAATTGGTGTGGTTTTTTGTTTTGGATTCCCTGATTTTGAGTTTTTCTTTTCCTCAAACATCTCAAAACTTTTTTGGTTGTTGATTGAGTGAAATAGAAAGAGAGCGAAGAGCGTGTAGAGTAGATTGGAGAATGAGCAAACCATCTTGCAGTTGTGGCTGTTGTTGATCGATTGAGACAGAAAGATGATCGAAGCTGGAGTACAGGAGACCGAAGATTGAGCCAAGGAGAAGATGAGGGATTTGGTGATCGATACTTAGTTTTTAGGGGAAGTTCAGGTAATTTCGATTTTGATTGATATTTAGAAAAATAAAAATTATGAATTTAGCAATTTTTTTGGAGGATAGGATAGTGTGTAAAAATAGATATGTGGTTTACTTAGAGCCAGTCAAATTTGTTCAATGTCTGGTTTGTATGCCACGATTTTTTTGTGGGGACATTAAACCTGAACCCCGAGCTACATTTGAATTATAACAAGCATCCTCATAGAGAACATCCTGAATAATAGCACGTGTCTCATCTAACCAAATATCATCAACATACGATAAACTAGCAAGGTGTGCTAAACGATTTGCAACACCACTAAACGATTTGCAACACCATTTGCTTCACAGTAGACATGCCTACACAGTAGAGATCTTATACCATGCATATAATGCTTACAATCGTCTAAAATCCTCCCCATAGTAGACAAATCATTAACATCACTAGTCAGAGAACTTACCAATAATGAGCAATCCGACTGCAAATCAACCTCAGTCCAACCTTGATGGATGGCTAACAATAGGCCAGCCCGGCAAGCTTCAACCTCCATTTGAAATGCAGAACCTGCGTGAGAGAAAGGCCTTGCCAAAGCTGCTACAAATCTCCCATGCTCGTCTCTAACAATTACCCTAACTCCACCTTGCCCGGACTCCTCTTGAAAAGCTCCATCGATATTTAATTTCAGCCGCCCACTAGGGGGACACCTCCAACGTTCCTTAGGACGTTGTTTTTTCACCAAGCTACTTTGATGTAGCCTATGATATTCCCCGAAAATAGTACTTGCCTAGCTCACCATGTGCATGGGGTTAAAGTCCTCACCTCTCCACAATATATTATTCCTTTCCATCCAAATAATCCATAAACTGACAAAAAACAAATCAACTTGTGGCTTACCAAGTGCATAGATCACTTCTTGCATCCATTCAAATAAATTATTGCCATAGAAGCTTCTAGGTTTCAAATTGAGGCCACCTGCTCTCTAGAAACACTCTAAAGCTTCACAGTACTTGTAGATATGCAAGTCAGATTTGACAATGGTTTGGCAGAAAAGACAATTAGGATTTTCAATGGGCACTCTTTTTGACAATGCAGCGCGCGTAGGCAAGATGCCACTCATCAATCTCCATGCAAATGTTCTAATTTTGGGAGGAACATTAGCCCTCCAAACTGCTTTCCAATGCCACACTGGAGGGGATGACGTCGATGCTCTATCAGTTCTGCCTTCAGTATTACATGCAACTCGGTATCCATTTTTAACGCTGTACACCCTTTATTTTTTTTATCAAAGTGCCACATCCAACGATCATCAATCTGTCGCAAACTTAACGGAATACCCAAAATCAAATCCCTCTCCATCTTAGTGAATAGTTTGTCAACCAATGGCTCAATCCACTCACTGTTCTCCACATCGATGAGATCTGCAACTCTCCACTTAGAGGTCCCCTCCATTGGCCGTGAAAAGGGTCTGTAGGAATAATGTCACGCCCCGAATTTTGAATAAATAAATTCAAATCCGAAACGTGAAAACTCAACAATCACAAGAAGACACTTAGAAAATTTTTCAATTAAATCAAGCAACTAAACAAACTGAGCTAACAATGTCAATACAGACTTGTTCTTTAGAGTCACATATTACATTCCGAAAGTTTACAAATTAAACTGAATAACAATTCAATAAGTAAACGCACCCACCACACTCACTATACAGCGGAAGACTAAAACCAAAGCACCATACTACGTCCAAGCTACAGCAGCAACATCATCTCAGCTTCGACGACTGTTAATCCCACCTGCACAATAAACCCTACACCATGGAATAGTGCACCGGGATTGTAAACAACAAACACGGTAACCTTTTTAAGCCCGTATGAGTAAACTCAAATAAAGTGACTCACGTCACGCATGCTTATAATTTCTCAACTCGTGAGAAGAATTAAAGCAACAATATTTAATTCCACAAAATACATGCTTTCACCATCTTAGCCTAACAAAAACAATATGCAATTATCACAACAAAAACGTCAAGTTCAAATTAAACAATAATATGCTCAACAATTTCAACCCAACTAAAAACCCACATGCTCTGTCTCTCAATTCATTTTATCTTATTTCCCACAATCTCCAATTATACAAATAACTTCCAATATTTTAAGGGTTAATGCTTATACACCCCAAATCCATGAGAATACTTCTCATACACCCCAATGTCTTATTTTTGTTCCTCTTTACACAACCTTTTCTCCCATTCCTTCCTACCTATCCATCTTGTCAAAATTCCTACCATCAATACCCTTCCCTGCTGTTTATTGCAAATTTCTTTGCTGTCTATTTCAGTGTCTGCATAACAAAGTTTTGTTGAAAACGTGGTGGGCCCATCAGAGTTTTATTTGTTTAAATATATATGCAGATGTTAACAGGCATCCTCTATTTCAAAGGTAAACAGTATGTTTTACTATTCATAATTTCGATAGTTGACAGACTTGAGTTAAATATTATTTGTCACAATACTACAAAAGAATTGAAGAAAGAATGAGAAAAGTTGAGAAAATTGAAAGACTATAGAAACAGTCTTAAAAGAGAAACTCCTAATTACTGGGATCTCATCGTTAGTATCCAAACTAGGATCTATAAAGTTGAGCAGGATATTGAAAATCTCTTATATACTCTCAAAGAGGAACAAAAATCTCTTGATTATTTGAGCATTGGTTAGATCTGCAAATCACTGGTATCAGAGCTTGTAAAAGACTCAGCAGGGGAATCCCCAATGGGGACAATGTCTGATTTGATAATAGAGAGACTGAATTCTCTATTAAAATCTTCTGATGAAAAATATCAGAACCTGCAGAAATAAATATCTAGATATCAAGATCATCTAGAAAAAATACCTGTTATAATCCACCAATTAGAAAAATTGGAAAACAAACTGGATTATATCAAGGAACTTCCAAAAACGGAAGAAGAAAAGCTAACAAGTGTTAGTAGAAAAATCAATGAACAGCAAAAAACGCTGGATTCTATGCAAACTATACTGAAGGACAAGAAAGTGCCTACAGTAAAAACAAAGAAGGCTAATGGAGTCAAACCATTAGAAAGACCAGAAAAGAATCATGTTCCAAACATGATTTTTCTGGATCGCTCAACTAGTTCTACTAGCATTCGGTATGAAAACTCGAAAGAAACTTGAGATGTCAATATGATGAGCATCTTCGGGAAAAAGAAAGGAGTACAACTCCTAAATGCTGAAGAGTTCGAATACAACGAAATCGAGCATGAGGTAAAAAACGCCTCAATTCCAAAGCTAGATTTCAAACAAATCTACAAAAGGGAAACATTTGACCTGATGGATAGCCATCAATTCAAATTACTGGAATTTACAACCCCCTCCACAATAGGAGAAACAGATCTACTACTGATCACTCCTGAAGAAGTTGCCAGAGCAAAAACAAAAAAGTATCAATTTATGCACATTGAAGCAGTCAAGTCGGCATAAAATTACTTGCTCGAGAAGGAATAAACTGTTCAGTTCTATGTGTCTTGCAAGACAATAGACTAACAGATTTTCAAGCTAGTATGTTGGGAACCCTTGAAACATCTTTATGCAATCAAGTGGCATATTTCAACTGCTTCCCAAATTTCTCCACCAGCTTGAAAGATGCAGCTCACTGTCTAAGACTGAGAGTCAAGACAGATGGCATATCTATAAAAAATGATATGCAAGAACTCACAATAGTATACAAAATATACTACAAACTGATGAGTACCACAGTAAAGCCAAAGACAAGGATATCAAATATCCCTGGTCTTACTACTGGATTCCTCACCAGTCAGAAGAACCATTCACAACAGACTCACAAGGTTACTTGGAATGAAGTAACTTTTCCTATTGAATGGAAACTTTCAGGTCCGAAGCTACCAGCAGAAAGTGCAGAAGTTAAAATTTATGAAAGTAGAAAGACTGGAGAAACCAGTCTAAATTTTGACAATCACAGAAAAAGTGATGTCTGTCCTGAGCATATCAGGATGACCAAAAATCTTCTCAGAAGAAGCTACAGCACTAGAGAGGCTAGTGTTAGTGGTACAAAAAACTCTGAAGAACCATCAGAGTCTATCACTGAAGAAGAATTGGAAGCTGATCTAAATAGACCAGTAAATATGCTTAGAGCACAAAAGCTCTATGATCTCTATGAAGAAGCAGAGTTCTGCCAAAATCCTGAACGATTAGAAAAACTAATCGAATAAATGAAATTTTTCAATCCAGGAAAGGAAAGAAAACTCCTTCCCTACCAAGATTTGAAATGGAAGAAGGAGAAAGCTCCAAAACTTTCATCATTAGAGAAAAGGGAAAACTAAAACTCCCTATACAGAAAGCCCCTACGGGCAGAAATGGAGAAACAAATTCTCAAAGATTTGTCCCAGAGGACAAGATGATGGCCTCTGCTCTTACCCTTGGAAAATTTGAAGCTCCTGATCTTCAGATGTACTTTGAAACTACTCTCACTGGAGTAGCTAAGAAGTATTACTTCTCTTTCAAAGAGATAGCTAGAGGAAAAGAATGGATGGAAGAGGTCAAAACTTCGAAATCTCCGTATGATTTTGCAGTACCCCTGTACCATCAGTTCTGTGGAGATCTCTCAAATATGAGTGAAAAGGCTAAAGAAACGGCCAAATCAAATATCTATGCTATCAAAATCTGTGACATGAGATATTTTGAAGGATACTTGAATGAATTTCAAGAATATTACTGTACGATTGGTGAACTAGAGAATACTGATCTAGTCAACCTGTTGCACAGGAAACTCCCTGAACCATGGAGAACAGCTGTGAGAGAAAGCATAGCTGAAAAACCAATTGAAAGATTTTCAGTTGGAGGAATTGCCGACAGAATCAGGCAATTACTGAAAGAACAGTGTAAAGCCAATCTTAGAGCAAAGATGGCTAAGAAACAACTCAAAGGAGTTGAAAATTTCTGTTACGGAATACTGGATATGCCAACCAATTGGGGATGTCATGAATCCAAATTCCACAGAAAGAAGAAAGAAAAATATTTCTCTAAAAAATTCAAAAGGAGTAATCAGAAAAAAGATTGGAAATTCAAGAAAAGTTCCAATTACAAGAAACAACAGGATGAAGATCCTAAGAAGAAATACTTCAAGAAAAAGAAGAATACTCATCAACATAAACAACCAAGCAAGAAATCTTGCAGATGTTGGTTATGTAAAGCTGAAGGGCACTATGCCAATGAATGCCCGGAAAAGGGTAAAAGATCTACTAAGGCTCTCTTTGACGAATATGAGCATATAGTAGAATCAGCAAAATAGCCTATTCTGATGATAAAGGAGATGACAGGTCAGTTTACTCTGCCTGCTCTGAAGAAGAAGAATCATCTGAGTCTGAGACAGATTCTGAAGTAGAGTACTTCGAATCCAGACAAATGAATGTTTTGAAAATCAAAAACTGGGAAGAAAGTAAGACAGAATCCTTAATGTCTTCTTATCAGGTGAACCCTGGTACATTCGTTTGTGACTACTGCCTATGTCACGAAAAAGATGGTCTCTCTATGTTTTGTGAGGAGTCAAAAAAGACTTATCACAAAGAATGCTTCATAGCTGAAGCAAGAAGAAAAACCAAGAATGGCCTTGTTAGCCAATTGGTTGAACAAGAATATGAAGAATATTTCTCTGAGCAAAAAGAGAAAGAAGTAGAAAGTTTGTTCCAAGAAATCATGGAACCATCTTCCTCAAACTTAAAGGAAGAAAAAAATCGATGAAAATATTGAACTGGTTGAACCACCAGAAATTGTTCCAAAAGAATGTAAACCATTCATTCCAAATGAACAAGCTCAGGAAAATGAGCTTCAACAATCGAAAGTCGTCTCTATTAGTAGATACAGCAACTACATAGAGATTGGACTCAAATTCCTTGATCACAAAAAATATCATCTACATGCCTTTGTAGATAATGGATCAGGATTTACTGTTGCAAAGGGATTTGCAATTCCAGAAGAACTCTGGAAAGAAGATGAAAAAAGAACAGCTACTGGTGTTACATTTGACGGAAGTCATCTCACCATGAATAAAGTAGCGAAAAATGTTCATATCACCATTGGTGGAGGAACATTTATCATCCACAATGTCTGGCAATCTAAAGGCCAAGGCTTAGATTTCTTGTTGGGAAATGATTTTATTCTCCAACAGAGATTTATTCAGGATGAAGAAGCAATAGGCTTCAGAAAAGGAGAAAGGGTGTTCTGGGCGGACATGCTAACTCAAGCCAAAAGTGTAGTAGGACCACACTTTACTACACAATATCAGCGATCGCAACAGAATAGTGGTGATCTTACCCCCTACAAACCCAAATTTGAACCCATACTCCAAATCAAATAACAAGAAGAATTACTTGTTGAAGAATCTTCTAAAGAAGAAGAAGAAACTAGTGAAGAAGAAGAAGCTAGTTTCATTCATGAGCATAACCTCAAGCACTTTCAGAATAAGCTTGAGTCTCAGAAAATTCCCACTCTTGAAAAAATCAAGAAACTACTCGAACAGAATATCGATGTAGATCCTCAGAAGTTTTGGGAAAAAGACCCAGTGGTCTGTGAATTGAGATTTCATGACATGAATGCTATCTGTCATGTCAAAGCCATTCCTCAGTACAAAGAGGAAGATAAAAAAGAATTCAGAAAAGATTTTGAAGATCTCCTGAACAAGAGATTAATTCAACCTTCCACTAGCCCTCATCATGCTCCAGCTTTCTACGTGAGAAATCATGCAGAAAATCTAAGAGGAAAAGCTAGAATGGTGATTGACTACAGAGATGTCAACAAAAAGACTGTCAAAGACAGTTATCAAATTGCTCAAGTAAGAGTATTGATCAACCAGCTCAGAGGAGCTAAAGTCTTTTCAAAATTCGATGCAAAGTCGGGTTTTTGGCAAGTCAATATGCATCCTGAGAGTGTACCTCACACTGCATTCGGAACACCACAAGGACATTACGAATGGTTAGTAATGCCTTTTGGTCTAAAACAAGCTCCCTCAATCTTCCAGAGAAAGATGGACAACATCTTCAAACATGTTGCGGAGTTCTGCGTCGTCTAC
This sequence comes from Rosa lucieae, assembly GCA_024704745.1. Taxonomy (NCBI): domain Eukaryota; kingdom Viridiplantae; phylum Streptophyta; class Magnoliopsida; order Rosales; family Rosaceae; genus Rosa; species Rosa lucieae. The sequence continues at coordinate 25,295,660 of CM045497.1, read as the reverse complement.
ATAGATGACATTCTGGTCTTCTCCAAAAATAGAGAAGAACACATGAAACACCTCCACGAGGTTGTAAAGCTGATAGTTCAGCATGGAATTATCCTAGGAGAAAAGAAAATCTTCTTTATCCTCGATGAAGTTGATTTCCTAGGAATAAATATCAAAAATGGAGTGATAAAACTTCCACCTCATATCCTTGAGAAGATATGGAAATTCCCAGATAGAATTCCTGATGCTAAGAGTCTAGAGAGATTCCTTGGTGTCATAAATTATGGGAGAGATTTCATTCCCAAAATCTCAGGGTTAACAGCAATGTTATCCCCTAAGACAAGTTCCAAAAGAAAATGGAACTTCACAGAAGATGATGAAAAAATTGTGAAGCAGATAAAAAATCTCTGCAAAAACCTCCCTCCTCTACAACAACCAGAGGAAAATGATGAAATTATCCTCCAAACAGATGCGAGTGATAATTATTGGTACGGTATTGTTATGGCAAAAACTCCTGGAACTAACATTGAAAAGATCTGTAAATTTTGTAGTGGCAAGTTCAGCCCTGCAGAACTGAATTATCCCATAGGGAAAAAAGAAATTTTGGCTGTTAAGAAAACAATTTTAAATTCTCCAGCTTTTCTTGGAAAACCTTTTACTGTTCGCACCGATTGTGCTAGAGTAAAAAAATTTAAAAATTTCAAACTTGATTAAGCTGCTGATAGAGGAAGATTAGCAAACTGGCAATTATTTCTTAACTAATACGATTATGTTGTTGAATTAATTGCAGGCAACAAGAATTATCTTCCAGACGCCTTAACCAGAGAACTAGCAATGTTCAGTCGAAAAGACGATGACGAAGGTCACAATCCCAGAAGCAGAAGAACTGGGAAAGAACATGAAACTGCTAAGGATCCAAAAGAAAAAATCCTTAAAAGATTCCTGCTAGGCCCAAAAGGACTAGCCACAACTGATCAATCCCAGGGTAAAGGATTGGCTAGCCCATCTCAAATTGCAGACGGTAAAGGCTCATCAAGACTGTTGACGGCTATTGCTTTGCCCAAAAGCAAACCTACTCCAACTGGAGTAATAAATGTGTTCAATTATGAACTTCAAACTTTTGATGCTCCTGTGTTTAGAATTGGCAGGAGACTAGCTTACCACCAGAAGGCAATTCTGGATAATCTCTTATTTGCCTTTCAGGAAAAAAACAGTGGTCTGATGTTCCCAGCTCTCTTTGCATTAGCGGAAGAACTTTATGAAAATGCAAGGCCACAGTTTGAAGAATTACAGCAGAGTGCTATCAAGAAAGAAAAAATTCACTTCCTAGAAGATCTAGAAAGTGCTAGAATCCCTATTATAGCACTAAAAGAATCAGACTGGCATGAATTCCATAGTCTGATAGGAAGTCATAATTCTGAGGACCGTATTCCTCCAACTCTCTTCATAATTGCTGGACCTTATGTTGGAAGATACTTAGTCAATGTTCAGAGTGAACATCCTCAAGAACACAAGCTTTGGCCTGTTGAAAATAGTTTTGTTCATAATCTTTGGAGCAAAACAAATGATGATCTCAAAGACCTGCCCCCCATCATTGTTAACACAGTCAAAAATATCAGAAAAAATGATTGCACCCTAAGACTGAAGTTCAGATCCACTCCACCAGAATGGATTCAAAGGTCAAATGGCGAAGTTGAATACATCTCTCCTTATCACTATATAAGGATTATTCAAAGACGATATCTTCAGCCTGCCTGCGTTGGATACAATGGTCAACCTAATTCAAGCATTCCATGGATGAAGGCCATGTCCCTTGAATACATCAAGAAGATCATCTCTGAAGACACAAACAATACCTTCCTGGCAGCAGGAGAAAAAACAATAATCACTGCCTACGACCATCCTGACGTAGTCAGCAGTGACCTATTCCTATCTCTCACACGAAAGGAGATAGACTCGACACTGGCATGCTTACAGTGGGTTGAAAGACTTGAAAATGACAATCACTACAAGATGTATGTTGATACAGATGTCGAAGATAATGCCACGACTACTCGTATGGCCCAGGCAGACAACAACTCCTTTATTTTTGGCCACAATTCTGAAACAGACAAGAACATGTGAAGCTACAGGTGAAGAATAAGCACCAAACTTGCAACTGTAGACTTTTAGACTTTTCTAAAGCTACTTTTTCTTTTTCAAAAGTCAAGAAAAAGACACTTCACCAAATATTTTTCTGCTTTTCCCATCCGACCTCCATCATTAGGAGCACTCAGAAAAGCTGAAGAATCACGAAGTTGTTCTGTACTTTTTATGTTTTGAATTCTGGTTTGAGTTCCGCTCCCTATATATGGAGCCTTTGTTTTAGCTGTTAGGCATTTGAAAATAGAGAGAAACAGAATCAGAAAAATTGAGCAGAAGAGTCTTCTCTCAAATAGTATAGCAGTGTGCTTCCCTTCCTGTCTGAGTGTGAAGTAGTGTGCTTTCATTACAGGTAAGTATCTGTTCTCATTCTTATGGTAGCTAAACAGCCTTTTTGCTGTTTACCTGAGAATGAGGCTCTGAATGTTTAACATGTATGTATATTTGATAAATGAATTCAGGTGGTTGCTCACCCACTTCTTCAACAAATATAGTTGTCATTACGTTTCCTTAATTATATTTGTCATTAAGTTTCACTATCTAGATGCATGCATCCTGTAGAAATCCAAGGTTCTAATTTCACTATTTACCTGAAAAAATCAGTTTTAAACCAAAAATTAGGACAAGCAGCAGTGATTCCGTCTGTTAAAGTAGCCGTTAGGTGAAAAACTTAGGCATGTTGAAGGCTAGTCTTGTTTTTGTTTTTGTAGTTTAGAGCAAAGTTCTTTTTGGTCGAATAATACTGCTAAAACCACGGGTCAACATAGGATACAAAAGGCATTATCTTGAAAAGACCTATCCCTATTAGTCTTTTCCTAAAGTAATAGTGTAATACAAGAGTGTTGGACAATTGGGCAAAATACATAAGCTTTTTGTGTATACGGGAAAAGACCTATATTTTAAACATTTTACGTCCCCACAATCTATCAGATCACCATTCCTTTGCCTCAACGGCACAACTAGGAAATCATACTCATTTCCCTCAACATAACGCGGTTGCCAAAATCATGCACTCCCAACTCATTTTCCAATCACTACAGATCACAACCCACAACTATACCCACAATAAGAATCAGTAATCCCTGCATAGAAACTTAGTTCAGGAGATCACATGAAAACAAACAAAAGAATTCATAGTAATCCCTGCATATAGTTTAGTTCAGGAGATTACTTAAAAATCATACAAAGAAACCATAGTAATCCCTGCATATAGTTTAGTTCAGGAGATTACATTAAAACAAACAATACAAAATGCAATAATCCCTGCGTAGAAATTTAGTTCAGGAGATTACTTAAAAATCAATCATAGAAGAGAAAAAGAAACCAAACAATAGAAATGAAAAAGGAAATTAATTAAAGAAATCAACAACTCATCATGCTAAAACCAAGACTTCACCCTTCAACTCCGAATACACCATCTCACAAAATAACTCGTTTCAAAACTCGACATCGTTACCTCAATCGTAGCTCGTCACTGCCTAGGGTTATGGCATCTGATACACTCGCCTCAATCGTAGCCCGTCACCCACCCAGGATTATGGCATCCGATACACTCAACCAATCATAGCCCGTCATTCGCCTAAGATTAGAGCATCCGATTCCCTCAACCAATCGTAGCCCATCATCCGCCTAAGGTTAGAGCATCTGATTCCCTCAACTAATCGTAGCCCATTATCCGCCTAAGATTAGAGTATCTAATTCCCTCATACGGGTCACTACGTTGACCCTAAATCCAAAATTCGTAACATACAGGATAGCTTTCTCACCACATGTTCAACAATTCATTATTCAACATCTTACGTCCGGAAATAAAAGCTTGAATAATAATAAATCCATTCCAATCATCTCATCACTCAATAACACGTCAATCAATATATATATTCCACGTAAATATATATATATATATATATATACGTAGTCATTCACGCAGGAATGACCACTAATACCAACTATAGTTTTATAAATTATACTTCTCGAAAATCGTTTTATATCAAAACATTGTTTTAACTTACCCATGAACCGTTGTCGATCAAGTTCATATATTTTAAAACAAATAATTTGTTTCGAAAATAATTTAACAATTAAACAAGTAATTCCGAGTAATAAATAAATCCGTTCGTAAATGAACCATGTGAGATTTACTCATCTCCAAATCCTGCTGCGTCTTCACACAAACCAAGACAAGCACAAATCGTCCAAACTCCGCTCACACAATTTTGTCAATCACCTAATCACATCAAGGTCACACTCAATACAACACAAATCACACAATTCACAAAACACAATTACACGACGATCCAACAGTCGGATCCTCATCTGAGACCATCTAACATCTTCGGAACACTTCTACGATCAATAAATTAAAACTACAAGTCGATCGGATGGCCAAATCCTCACGGATCGAACATCGATCGAACTGAAAACCCTAAACTTTGAAAATTCATAACTTGCTCATACGATTTCTAAAAATTACAAACTATATATCGAAATGCTCTAATCGACGAGTAGATTGAAATCAGGAATAGAAACTGTCCCTGGGGTGGCCGGAAGCCGCCGGAAAACACCACCACTGTGGCGGCGCCGCTGCCCACCCAAAGTCAAAATTTGACAAAACATCCAACACAAAAGATCTTCATCTCAACTCCAATTACAACTTTCATAACTAGCACAAAGTCTGAATCGAAGCCATATGACCGAAATATACCTCGCAATCTCTGAAACTCGATGAACCCTAGAATCACAATCTTCAAAATTTGACCTCCACACTTTGAACCGTTGCAAGCCGTTTTGGGTATAGAATCTACATTTCTGGCTAAAAAATCCCTCAAGGATCAAGAGCTATGTGGCTGGAGGAGGGAGAAAACCCGCGGGGGTGATTTCAATGTTGGAAGCTTCACTTCTCGGCCTTGTACCACCATGTACGGTGCTTCCCACGACGAATCACCACCACGACGTGTAGAGGGGACTGAGGCGAGCAGGATTCCCTTTGGAATCACCCCGATGGTGGCCAGACGGTGAAGAAATCGACCGGCGAAGGGAGAGGGCGAAACAGGGCTCGGGACCGAAGAGGAGAAAAGTTTCCCTTTTCGGAAACATCTGATTTTTCTGATTTTTTTCCTATTTAACCAAAATGGAAACTTTTTTCCAAAGGTCATAATTTCTTCATACGAACTCCGATTTTCTCGTTCCACATATCGACGAACTCGTATCGACGCGTTCTACAACTTTCATGAAGGAAGTTCTCATAGAATCTAAACATATAAAAAGTCAAACTTCATAACCCCTAAAACGTGCACTTCGAATAATTATTCGTCCGAAAATAATTCCACTCCACCCATGAACCACGAAATCTTACAAACGAACACTTTATTAATCCCAGGAAACATTAGGAATTAATAAACAAATTTCTGAGGTCTTACAAATAAGGCAAAGGAAGCCAAGGATCCCTCCATATATTAACCCTAGTTCCGCTGCCAATTTGATATCTCATTCCTTTTTCAAGTACTTCTCTGCCTGCAAGTATACTATGCCAAGTGAAGGAAATTTTTTTCACAGGGAAAGCATGTAGAAAGTCAGAATTTGGGTAATACCTCACCTTGAAGACTCTGGCTGCCAAGGAATCCGGGTTTGTTAGGATCCTCCAGCCTTGCTTCGCCAAGAGAGACAGGTTAAATAACTGATAGGAGCATTTTAATGCGACGTTTTAATTGTATTTCCCTACATTTTTCTGCGCCATTTCCTTTAAAAATCCCTGTTTTGGAAAGTTTCCATTCTTTGATTGGGAAAGTTCCTTATTGTAGAAAGTTTCCATTTTTGTAGTTTTCATTTCTCATTTCTGGCAAGTTGCCATTTTCAGTTTAGGAAAGTTTCTATTTTTCATTTTTGGTAAGTTTCTATTTTCATTTTTAGAAAGTTTCTATTTTGAGTCTAGTTTCTATTTTCAGGACCTCCGAGCTAAAAAGTGGAAATGAACGCACGAATGGAAAGAGGAGCTTGCGAACATCAAGACGAACGAATATGAGAGAAAACGGCCCACACATTTGAGCAGAAATGAAGAAACAAGCTTTCCTAATTCAACTAGGAAACCCTGCGAAATGGAGGAAGGCTTCCCCAGCAAGTTTCCAACGCAACCATGAAAAAGAAATGGAAAAATAATATGTTTTGCGTCGGAAAGTGAGAAGGCTTGAAGATGAAGCAACGAGGCCCAAGAACTCTTTGGATTTTCGGCAAAATGGATCAAGGCCCATCAAAGCCCATGACATTAGGGTTTGTGACGCAAACCCTAACCCTAAGTGATGTGTTGCCGTGAAAACCAAAGGGAGGAGAGAAGAAAGTGGCGTGAAATTCAAGAGGAAATAAAAGATTACACAAGAGATTTTCTAGGGAGAAGTTTATGGAAAGAATGCATTCCTAGAAACCCTAAGTATGTCTTGGCCGAAAATACAAGAAGAAATTCAGAAAATATACAAGGTATTTCGGCAAGAATATATTAGGGTATCTTCTTGGTGTTTTATGATTGGTTGGATGACACACTAGGGCTTACGTGGCAATTTCTCATTGGTGGAAGCTATGAAGAATTATTAATTTTTCTTTGGGAAGAAAATCAGAAAACTCACGGCTTGGAGACCAAGACTTGACGTTCCCTATATATAGAAGCATCCTAGACGTCTCAAGGTACCACTACACAATTCAGAAAATTCTCTCTACGCGCGAAAGCTCTCTCCATTCTCTAGTGCAATTTTGGCGTTTTCAAGCAAGGAAGAAAGAAGCAAGCTTTGGCCGTGAGCATCATCATCCATTCCACCTTGAAGCCGTGTACTTTGAAGCTTGCTTTCAAGCTTCATTAGTTCATCATTCGAATCATTCATCCATCTCTCATCCACGGTGTAATTCAACCTTCTTTCTTGTAATCACTTTTGATTCTCCTTGTTTGATTTCGTTGGATATTGTTCTAGTTAACATTGATGTTTGAACAAGGTTTATAATCTGAAAATTTTTTGATTAAGGATTAAAGGATTTGCGATTTCATATGTGGTGATTCTAAAGTTGCTTATGTGTGATTGTTTGATTGAATTTGCTTTATAGATATCTCTTGTATGTTAATCTTATTGGTTCGAAACTTTAGGGTTTATGTATGAGTGGTGCTAGGTTTAAGAACATGAAATCAACTTTTGTTTTGTGTAACTTGAATCAAAGTAGTAAAGGTTTTGGACAAAAATCGAATTCAATTGAAGAGGATTGCAATTAGGTGAACTTATTCATACTAAGTTGTACACTTGAGTTGATAGCCTTTCCTTGAACTTCTTGCGTTGAACATGTATGATTGACTAGCTTTCTAGGGTTTGATTACATGTTTGATAGGATTAATCTATGTGCTTTCATTTAGATTAATTAGCATTGAAAAGTAAAATATGGGAAATCGTTTGCTTTCGAATGTTTCACATGATCAACTCCTCTCACATGACTTGGAAGAACAATATGAAGTTAATTCGAATTTAATCATGAAATCGGTTTTAATCTTTGTTTCTCACATGTCATTCTTGTATTTGTGTTTTTGTTTATACTTAGTTTTAATTCTCTTTAATTTTCGAAAAACCAAAAACCAAAAACCCCCCTAAATTCGTGAATAGTGTTTATATGTGTAAATATTATACTTTGTTTTATTTTAATTGTTTATATTGTCTTACATTGACAGGTGTACCCTCAATCCCCGGAATAGAACGATCCCTACTTGCTTATACTACTAATGATATTTCTAGGGTTAAATTATATGCTTGCTTTGAGCGTACCAATTTTTGGCGCCGTTGCCGGGGATTGAAAAATCACTTGTTGCATTGTGAATATTGTTGTTTTCGTAAATATTTTATATATGTTCATAATGTGATCGAAAATTTGTAGTTAAATTACTTAGGTTGTTATTTATATTATTGAATATGAGTTTTATTGTGAGTTGTAAATTAAAGAGGAATAGGTGAAGTCGTGTTTATTAATATTGACCTAAACCCCTTATTGGTACCTAGTTCAGGTCCCTTAAGGTTGAGGGCGGTCTTTATTAACATTCATTGAACTGTCTTCACACCTAGGACCTTTTTCATCTAAGTAAGTATAGCCTATGTGAAATGGTGACTCTAGGAAGGGGACAACGTTCATGACGGGTTTTGAAATCAGAAAGGCAATTGCCGAAATGGTTTCTACCTCTCGTGTTCGTCCTCCCCCGCACTGGCCATTTCAGTAAGGTTGCCCAAAGGATGTAAGAGGGACTTTGTGTCTAGACAATTATACTTGGGCCGCACGTTCTCTTGATTTACCACTTGGAATTTAATTCGAAATCAATGATGTTTATAACAAAATAAAATGTTGTGACACATTAAGGTATATTGGATTAAACATAGTCTTGAAAAGGGTAGCTGTTTCAGTCCCATTGCACATCGAGACTCCCTGTTCCCGTACCTAAGTGTTGAAATACTTGTAAATAAAAGAAAAGAAAAGAAAAGAAATAAATGTTTATAATTTTCGTGAATAGTAAAAATCAGGTTTATGGAAGAGTGAATTTTATTATAAGTTTTTGACCATAATGGAATAGGTGAAGGACTTTATCTTTAACATTAGTCTTGCACCCTTCTCTTTCATGTGGCGCACCTTAGTAGCATAGGGTGTCTAGGTTGATTGGATACGAGAAGTGCTAGCAAAGGGTCTCGTCCCCTGCTAAACAAGTGAGCTGAGCTCCGCCAAAATCGTTCCTTTACTACCTGGCTCTGTGTGAAAAGAGTTACCAAAAGATTGAGGAGGGCGACTAGTATTAAAGATCGAGCCCTTGGGCCGTACGTCTAAACTTTGGTTAAGGGCTTATAATGGGATTCAAGCTTTTATTAACTTTTATTAACTATAACTAAACTTGTATAAACTTATATATATATTATGTATATGATGTTTTATTCTTGTGAAACTTGTGTATATTATATTTCCCTTTATACTTGTATAAATTGTGACTAATACACTCGTGAATAGTAAATGTGAATAGTGAAATCGTGAATAGTAACATTTTTGTATAAATCATTAACTTGTATTTACTCACTATACAAATTACTAACTTCTTTAATTTTGATGATGTTCAGGATTTCTATGAATGACCGAGCCTTCTGGACCCTCTAAAATCAAAGAAATTGAAGCAAGGCTCGCTCGTTTGAAAAATCCATCACTTCTTGAGTACAACAAGCCCTCTTCTCCGACATACAAGGAATACACAATTAACGATCAAGGGGAGGTTGTTTCCTTCTGAAGGGTCCGTATCACCAAGTGTTTCGTCCAACTCAGTTACTCCTCAGAATTCACCTCCTTGTTCACCAAGAGAAAACGTTAGGATGGCTTCTATCAGAGAACTCTCTTCATCTGTGGTTCAAGAAGGACTTCCTACAAGCATTGTGTACCCTGCCCCTGCTGCAGGGAAGACGGCTGACTTTGAGCTGAGGAGTGGATTGCTTCATAGGCTTCCAACGTTTCATGGCCTCAATATGGAGGACGCCAACAAGCATCTTAGGGAGTTTCAATCTGTGTGTATCAACATGCTACCACAAGGAGCGGATGAGAATATTCTCAAGATGAAGGCATTTCCCTTTTCTTTAGCTGACCGTGCCAAAGATTGGCTCTATGAACTTCCCTCTGGGCGAATTACTTCTTGGAACACTATGATGAAAGCATTCTTAGAGAAGTACTTCCCAGCTTCAAAGATCATTACACTCCGGAAAAGATAAGTGGAATCAAGCAAGCTCAAGACGAATCTTATTCCGCTTATTATGAGAGGTTTCAATCCTTGATTGCCCAATGTCCTCAACATCAGATGAAGGAAGAAACCTTGCTTACTTGTTTCTATGAAGGTCTCCTACCCTTGGAACGTGACATGCTAGATGCTGCAGCTGGGGGAGCCTTTGTGGATAAGTCACCTACTGAAGGGCGACCTATGATTGAAAATAGAGCAAAGAATGCCCAACAGTACGAGGGTGTAAGTCTCACAACTCGAAAGGTGAGTGAGATAGGTACTTCGGTCATTGAGGATAGATTGAATAAACTCACCCTTCTCATGGATCAAGTTGTGAGTGCAAAGGGAATATTGCAAGCTTGTGGGGTATGTTCTATGCAAGGGCATGTAACTGATCAATGCCCTCAACTATCAGAGAGTGGAGGAGGGGAATCTGTGAACGCCATAGGAGGATACCAAGGGAACCATGGGGGTCCCCCACGTCCAAGATATGATCCTTATTCGAATACCTACAACCCTGGATGGAGGGACCACCCCAACTTCAAATGGACGAACAATGAGAACACTCAGAATCCCCTTGGAGGTACCTTCCAACGTCCCCAAGCACCACCATCTCAAGGGCCACACTTTCAAAGGCCTTATATGCAGAATCAAAATGCCTCAGGGAATTCGAACTATGATCAGATTATTGAGGCACTCACCAATTCCACTCAAGCCTTGGTGCAAGGACAACAGAACCATACCAAGGACATTGCAGACCTCAAGAGGCAAATGGGACAAGTGGTGGACTTCATGACCAAGTTTCATGAGAGTGGTAAGCTTCCTAGCAACACAATACGAAACCCAAAGGGAGGCTTTGAAGGCCCCACCAACTGAGGACACATGGAGGTACAAGTCTAGGCTGAAAGACTATAAACATAAAGCGCTGCTTGGGAGGCAACCCAATTCAGAAGTAGCTGTGAAGGAGTCTACACACGCAGATTTGATTTCTCCTTCCCTATTTCTCTTTATTTTCAATTTTTCTTTTGAATTTCGTAGGTCTTTTGTAAATCTCTTTCCTATATGCTTAAGTGTTTCATTGCATGCTTATAATTGATTACATTGAGGACAATGCAATATTTAAGTGTGGGGGAAGGGATTTACACCTTTGTCTTGAGTCATATATATTGAAAAAAAAAAAAAAAATCGAAAAATGTCAAAAATATCAAAAATTTCGTTGCTTTATTGAGTCATTGAGTCATGTTTTGGGTGAAATAATTTCTTCATCGTAGGCGCATCTATTAAGGTGTGATGTCTTAGGTTTGGTTTGGATACGAGAAGCGCTAGCAAAGGGTCTCGTCCCCTGCTAAACAAGTGAGCTGAGCTCCGCCAAAATCGTTCCCTTCCTTACCTGGTCACACCCCAAAGGAGTTACCGAAAGGAGAAAGGAAATAACCCTAGTCCCTTTGTGGCGTCCATTGAGTCTTTGTCTTGTGTCATTTTGTTTTGAGTCTTAGGATGCCCTTTTAACTGTCTAGGATGATTCTATATCTCTGAAATTATGGCTAAAAGAAGATCACACAATTGAGATGATTTTAAATGGTATTCTTTGGTTAATTGAGATATATGAACGATATTGCCTTGTAGTGGATATGGATTTCGAAACTTTGGTACAGAATATGAGCATGTTAAATGAGTTTTGATTCATACAAACCCATGTGAATAATTGAGCCCATGTCCCTTTTCTTGGAGTGATAAACGAAAATATACTCTTGTTTCTTGGCAATATTTTGATGATCTCATTATTCTTTCATCTTGATTGACTACTTGCCATAGATTAAGTTTGATGGACTAGAGAATGCTAGAATTCGCTCTTGTGCTTGTTGAGACGTTATATCAATACATGGCCCTGATTCTGGAAGGATAGAGGCACTCTAGGAATTACCACCATTGCCATATAAACCTGTGCCCTATTTGTGCCCGTCGTGGGACTCCCCTAGATAACCCCTTTGAGCCTACATTAAGCCTTTTCTTTCATCACCCTTAAAATCTTTAACCTAAGCTAGTATAGCTATAACCCTACCCTTTGTTCTAAGAACTTAGTGGAGCTAAATTGAGACTTTACTTGAAGATTTTTGGCGTCAATAATGAAGATAGAAGTGGTGAAAGCTCAAGTGTGGGGGTAGACTTGTCCATAAGAGAAAAATGTGTGAAAAAAAAAGAAAAAGAAAGTGAAAAAGAAAAGTGTACGGCTAAGAAAAAAAAGAAAATGTGTCTATGGATTTTAGTCCCCCATACTTGGTGAGTTTGGAGTTTACTTTAAATTGAAGGCCCATTACAGAAAAATTTGGCCTTTGTCCGACTCACTAGAGATCAAAGGAAGTTTAGAGTGAAGTTGGGCCCAACATGAAGACATTGGCCCCTTTATAACACCCCCATGGGAAAGTGACGTTTTTGTATACTTGGTGGATTTCTAGAAGTCTCTCTACATTTGCATGAGCTCTACTAGGTTTTTAGGACACTTTGTTAAATTCCTTACCCTTCATTTCTTTAAACCTTGAGCCATGGCCCCATTACAACCTTTGATAAGACCTTCTTGATCCTTAAGATGGGACAACCCTTGATGTGGAGATGAGTTACAAGAGTTGAACCTATGGCTTGGGTCCATCCGTGCAAGTAGTTGATATCTTTCATGAGATCTTTAAAAGAAAATATACTTGTGCTTTCGTTTCTTACATTATGTGATATACTTGCTATCTTTCACATATACTTGAGTGTATAAGCTTTTAAGCATTGCCATGATCTGAGAGAAGAAAGAGTGGATATACCTTGTGAGGATTGAATCAACTTGTTTGAAACATGCTTAACAGAACCATCACCATTGTTCCAACCAAGTCCTACTTGTGTATATGTAACTTATGTGTTTTAATTAACTCTCGAATGCCTAAACATTGATTCTTGGTGAAGTGCTAATCTTGGTGTTGTGAAAGTAAGAGATTGCTGAGACAAATAGTTAAAGGGCAATAGAGTCTGTTATGTGTCGAGTCTTTAATCTTTGTTGAGTCGTAGTCATGTCTGTGTTGTGATTTTGCTAAGGGACTAGCAAAAGCTAAGTGTGGGGGAATTTGATAGGAGCATTTTAATGCGACGTTTTAATTGTATTTCCCTACATTTTTCTGCGCCATTTCCTTTAAAAATCCTTGTTTTGGAAAGTTTCCATTCTTTGATTGGGAAAGTTCCTTATTGTAGAAAGTTTCCATTTTTGTAGTTTTCATTTCTCATTTCTGGCAAGTTGCCATTTTCAGTTTAGGAAAGTTTCTATTTTTCATTTTTGGTAAGTTTCTATTTTCATTTTTAGAAAGTTTCTATTTTGAGTCTAGTTTCTATTTTCAGGACCTCCGAGCTAAAAAGTGGAAATGAACGCACGAATGGAAAGAGGAGCTTGCGAACATCAAGACGAACGAATATGAGAGAAAACGGCCCACACATTTGAGCAGAAATGAAGAAACAAGCTTTCCTAATCCAACTAGGAAACCCTGCGAAATGGAGGAAGGCTTCCCTAGCAAGTTTCCAACGCAACCATGAAAAGAAATGGAAAAATAATGTTTTGCGTCGGAAAGTGAGAAGGCTTGAAGATGAAGCAACGAGGCCCAAGAACTCTTTGGATTTTCGGCAAAATGGATCAAGGCCCATCAAAGCCCATGACATTAGGGTTTGTGACGCAAACCCTAACCCTAAGTGATGTGTTGCCGTGAAAACCAAAGGGGAGAGAAGAAAGTGGCGTGTGAAATCAAGAGGAAATAAAAGATTACACAAGAGATTTTCTAGGGAAGTTTATGGAAAGAATGCATTCCTAGAAACCCTAAGTATGTCTTGGCCGAAATACAAGAAGAAATTCAGAAAATATACAAGGTATTTCGGCAAGAATATATTAGGGTATCTTCTTGGTGTTTTATGATTGGTTGGATGACATACTAGGGCTTACATGGCAATTTCTCATTGGTGGAAGCTATGAAGAATTATTAATTTAATTCTTTGGAAGAAAATCAGAAAACTCACGGCTTGGACACCAAGCATTGCCGTTCCCTATATATAGAAGCACCCTAGACGTCTCAAGGTACCACTACACAATTCAGAAAATTCTCTCTACGCGCGAAAGCTCTCTCCATTCTCTAGTGCAATTTTGGCGTTTTCAAGCAAGGAAGAAAGAAGTAAGCTTTAGCCGTGAGCATCATCATCATTCCACCTTGAAGCCGTGTACTTTGAAGCTTGCTTTCAAGCTTCATTAGTTCATCATTCGAATCATTCATCCATCTCTCCATCCACGGTGTAATTCAACCTTCTTTCTTGTAATCACTTTTGATTCTCCTTGTTTGATTTCGTTGGATATTGTTCTAGTTAACATTGATGTTTGAACAAGGTTTATAATCTGAAATTTACGATTTGATAAGGATTAAAGGATTTGCGATTTCATATGGTGATTCTAAAGTTGCTTATGTGTGATTGTTTGATTGAATTTGCTTTATAGATATTCTTGTATGTTAATCTTAATTGGTTCGAAACTTTTAGGGTTTATGTATGAGTGGTGCTAGGTTTAAGAACATGAAATCAACTTTTTGTTTTGTGTAACTTGAATCAAAGTAGTAAAGGTTTTGAACAAAAATCGAATTCAATTGAAGAGGATTGCAATTAGGTGAACTTATTCATACTAAGTTGTACACTTGAGTTGATAGCCTTTCCTTGAACTTCTTGCGTTGAACATGTATGATTGACTAGCTTTCTAGGGTTTGATTACATGTTTGATAGGATTAATCTATGTGCTTTCATTTAGATTAATTAGCATTGAAAAGTAAAATATGGGAAATCGTTTGCTTTCGAATGTTTCACATGATCAACTTCTCTCACATGACTTGGAAGAACAATATGAAGTTGGTTCGAATTTAATCATGAAATCGGTTTTAATCCTTGTTTCTCACATGTCATTCTTGTATTTGTGTTTTTGTTTATACTTAGTTTTAATTCTCTTTAATTTTCGAAAAACCAAAAACCTAAAACCTAAAACCCCCCTAAATTCGTGAATAGTGTTTATATGTGTAAATATTATACTTTGTTTTATTTTAATTGTTTATATTGTCTTACATTGACAGGTGTACCCTCAATCCCCGGAATAGAACGATCCCTACTTGCTTATACTACTAATGATATTTCTAGGGTTAAATTATATGCTTGCTTTGAGCGTATCAATAACATCAAATTTTGAAACCCTAGTCCCCCCTCCTCCTTAGAAGCACATAGCTTTTCCCAAGCAACCCAATGAATTTTGTGAGTCTCCCCCTTATCTCCCCACCAAAACCTAGCCATGAGTTGGTGCATGTCACGACACAATTGATTTGGGATTTCAAAACAACTCATCACATAGGTTGGGATAGATTTGATGACCAATTTGAGAAGTACTTCCTTCCCCGCTGCACTTAACGTTTTCTCCCTCCATCCTTGGAGTCTTTTTTCCGCCTTTTCTTTTAGGAAGCCAAATGCATCAATTTTGGAGTAGCTAACGTCTATAGGAAAACCTAAATATTTTTCATGTTTATCCACCCGTAGGACTCCCAACAAATCAGCAAGAAATTCATGCTTATCCAATCTGACATTTTTACTAAATGCAATAGAACTCTTCTCATAGTTGATCTTCTTTAAGTTATTGAATTTGAGCAGATAAGCATTACTAAATAAATAGTTACTGAATTCATGCAGTGTTGGGTTCATGTGTCAATTATATTTTCCGTTTTGAATGCTTGATATTGTCAATTGTATGCTTTGCAGGAAGATCATAATAGGAAGCTGCTATACAAAGCTGCTAGAACTGTTGGAGTATAAAGTGCTCAACTCTTGGGTGTTTTATGCTTATATATGTAAGGTAACTTTCTTTCCTTATTTTGTTATGTTATTTAATAAGCACTCTTTTCCTGATCTATAACTATCATCAACACCAAGTTAGGGCTGAGAGTAGAAAATGTTGAAATTCAAACTCGATCTAGAAGTCTTAACTAAGACGTCACACATTGCTAAAATGATTAGGTCCATTTACATATGCATTACATTTCAATTCTGCAAGCCAATAAGGTGATTAGATGATCAAGAGAATAAACATTTCATATCCCTATCCTATATAATATATATATATATATATATATATATTCAACATGTTGCAATCTACATGTCAATAATGAAGTATCAACCTTGCGACTCAATTTACAAAATCCTTGCCCCTCTTTGGACATAGGATCATTGGAAGTATAGTTAGGCTTCCTGTAATATGATTTACTCATTTTTCATGGACGTAAATTTTATTGCAAAAGATTGATAGAGAAACCATATTATGAAATTTTATTAGTTTTCTCACCAGCTTACTAAAAAGAGTCAAAACATCATAGGAAATTATGTACCTAAAAACAAATACTTTGTTGCAGCTGGTTTAGCTCAGGTGGCACCTAAACTAAATTTCTATTAAAATTTTGATTTTCCGTTTACTCATGCCCTTTTCCTTTCTGATTTATTAAGTACTATGGGAAATTCTACGGTACCTGTATGTATGTGATACACTCATTTACAGATCTGACAACAATTTTATTGTTATTGTGGTAAATAGAGTTATTTTTTGGGTAATTTTAGTTCTATTACAGGTAATTATTTCACCTACGATATTTTTACAAGTTTATGAACAAATTGTTGTCGATGTAGTAACTTGGTTCAATTATATGTAAATGTGAAAAACAAATGTGATAACTTTGTTGTTAATGTTGTAAAATTTTCATTTACTTTTTCTGGGTTTTTGTTTGTGTTCATTAACGTTTGAATCTTTGATTGGACTTATTAATGGGTTTAGGGCTAGAATTAGAAATTTTGAATCTTTTATTGGATTGAGTGCTATTGAAGTTGTTTCATTCCTGACTGTTGAGTTTGTTTAACCAGATGGTTGTGTAAGAGCTATTGAGAAAATAAGAGTGTGGGAAATGTGATGCTAATTGTGGTTGGAGATATTTAAGCAAAACAAAGAATTCAGGCACTATAAATGAAAATTTAGGGATCCTCTTGAATAGATTATGTTTAGTTAGTTTGATTTATCTGTTTTCTGTAAATTTATTGAGACTTTGTAATTGAGAATGTTATTGATTTTTATGTTCATTTAAAAAAAAAATGAAGCATGCTTAACAAGAAGTTAACTATTTGGCTCACTACATCTTATTCAGTGTCCCTTTTGAGTTTATTTCTTTTTCATTTGTGGATCACATTGTGAAGATCCTTATATTTTGGGTATCAGGATAAAAGGTGTAAGGAAATAGCAACTTGAAGAGCAAATTCTGGGGCTGCTTAATTAATTTAGCTTCATCCTATTGGTATTTTGAACTTGGAATTTAATAATGGTCAAATTCTTTAATGGAGTGAAGTGCAAGCCTGACAACTCAACTATTGTTAAACTTTTACTAGGTTCTTATATGGACAGGTTACAACTTCCATTTACAATCTCATATTGCAAAAGCTTTACTATGATCACTACAGTACAATGCAAATACATTTCCAGAAAAGTGGTAAACCTGCTAGCTCCTCAATAGTACGTCAATCTCTTTGATCTATTCAGCAATTTACTTGATGTTTTGGTGATGTTTATTAATATCCCCCACAACACTTATAAGTTGACTTTCCCAACTTCTATTGCTTCACTTGCATGGACTGATAGAGAGAGACAGAGAAGATTGTGAGAAGGAAGAAAACGAATTTGGGTAATAGGTTTTCGGTTTGTGTTTTTTTTAGGAAGAGCATGGGTCTCGGTTATTGGGTTTTGGTGTGAGGCAGACGAAGAGAATATGGGAAATTGGTTTTTGATTTTTGTTTTTGTTTTCTTAATACTCTTCTTATTTGTTTTTGTCAATGGTAATGAGTTGCTGTCCAGCACCTGGATTTTCAAATCTGAGAGGAGATTAGTTAGATATGCAAACTTTCGACTCAAATTGATTAATCCTTAGGTTGCTGTACATATATCCATCGGACATTGATTATTGCTACTCATAACTTGCATTGTTTTGACAGGGGAACAATTTATTAGCTATTATTGCAGCAAATCAACCCTTCAAATTTCTTGCGACAATCACATTCATTCTAAGAGCCTTTGCAGGTAATTGAATAAAAATATGATGACAAACAAGTTTTTCATAACTATATATATATATATATATATATATGCATTTGACATCAGTCATGTATGTATTTATGTATGTAGGCAAATAAGTTTTGATGTATATATATATACCGATCATATGCATGCAAGAAGGATGAAACTAAAACAGTACCACTTTACAAGCTTTGCATCAGAAGCAAGTGTGCAACCCCATGCACAAGATATGAATAGTTTCTTTTTTGACATCTTGAATTGATGGATGTAACCATATTGCTTTTATGTCTTTGGTTGCAATGTTTTTTGTCAGTGCAACTTTCATAAAAAGCAAGTTAATTTGTTGTCTCGGTTATGTGACATTTGTTTTCATCTTGCACAAAGAACCAGTACGATTTTCTTTTTGATCATCTTGATACTAGTTGTCACACTACATAAGTCTTTGAATTGAGAGATTGCATCGTGTCGTTCATTGGTTTTGGTTAGTTACTGAAAATGAACATAACCATATTGAAATTCACAAGGTATCTAATGGAGAAAACAAGCACCATTCAGGTAAGACAATGAACTCAATGCCCCTTTTTGGTTATAGTTTACACTTTGCAAAACCCAAACCTCATCATGTTCATCTGCCTACATAAAACTTGACTCAGGCACCTATTTAACTTATATTTATCCTGCTCCTCTCTATATTTTGTAATCTGAATTCATTTTTTTTCATCTTACTACCCAACATTTCAATGGTAGTCTATCACGTACAAGAGCAAATGAAGTCCTCACCAAAACAGAATAAATGTCACCAGCGGATGAACTAATAGATGACACACTTAAAAACCTCATCTAAAATTATTGTTTCTAACTTAGAATGGACGATATTTTTCTAAGAACTAAATACTTTTGTACTTTGTATATAAACATCTTTGGTTAGAATGCCAAATTTTTTGAAAATGTCAATATGTATTAGCACGCTTGGTTAAGATACCAACTTCTGCTCAAAACTTCAATTTTTTTGAAATATGTATAATCTTGTTAAAACACAAGTTTTTATAATATCTAGCACAATAATGTCTCTAGTTAACGCATTTTATGTTATGATTAGTACAGTACCACATAAAATTCAAGGAAAAAATCTTACACATGCAGCATCGCGTGAGATGCTTACCTAGTTCTCTACTCTAAAGCCCCAACTTCCCTATGAACAGTATATTTTTTAGGAACAGTGCAGTGACGACTTTGCCCCTACATGTGTGGAGTTTTTCTCAAGTGCCCCTGACTATTGTGTTGTCTCATTCTCGCCATATGCCCTGTTATTTGGTTGCTACTGGATCATAATTCATATGCATATTTGTGCCATAAAACATGGAAATTACTTGTTCTAAAGTCCAATTTAATGTTGACCAATCCAATTTCATGTTTTGTAGAAAATCTTGACAAGAGGAGAAAAAAGTGAAATTCGGGCAAATTTTCCGTGCATCACCACTTTTGGCGGCACAAGAGGCGGCGCACCACCACTCACGGTGGTGCCATGTATGGGCCACATTCATTGAGTAAGGAGGATGAGTACCATAGTTGCAACTTTTTATGGCTAAACATGTGTTCATTCACTTTCATATTCATGATGCATGTTGGTATATTTGCTTTCTTCTTCACCTTAATGTTTGAATAATGTTGGGTTTGATGTTGATTTTTGATGGAGAATTTCTTGCTCAATGATGATATTTGGCACTATTGGAGTTGGATTGCAAGGCCCTTGCCTTGTTGGTTATATGTTGGTGCCTTGCTTGGAATTCATGGTCTTCACGAGGGATAAATTTCTAACTTACTCTTGTCAATTTTTTTTTTTCAATTTGTGATTATTTAGTTGGTTTTTGTTTTATAAATAGCTTGTTTCTTTCTTTCATACTTGGACTTTTCATTGAAATTGCTTTCAAGAAAATACTTTCTAACATTGGGGACAATGTTAAGTTCAAGTGTGGGGGGAGTTATGTTAGTGTTTAGTATTAAATTGAAAAAAAAAAAAGTTTTAGTTTATTATTTTCTAGTACTTTTTGTGTTTATTTTAGGTTTTTTTTTTTTGATACGTGTGTTTATTTTAGGTTCCTTCCAACACCAATGATGAACTTGAGCTTAATATAAATGTGGGCTAGAAAGCATGTTTGGGTCTTATGAGCTTTATTTTTCAAAATAAATCATTATGGATCAAGTGTTTGATTTCATTTATATCCATATTTGTCATGTCAATATATTGAGTTAGAGAAGTATAGTGAGACTTGTGGGAGCTATTACATGCCATATAGTGAAACTTGTGGGATAGTGAGATTTGAGCTTAATTGAAGTGCATGCATCCTTATAAGCACTAATTTCTTCATGAGTGAACATCTCATTTGCTTTGCATCTCTAGAACTTACTTCATATCTTTCAAAACTCTTTGTCTCAATTTTACATCTTGAAAATGATTTAGGTAACTAGGAAACCACCATGGCCAAATGAGTATGTCCCAAAAAGATTCAATATCCTTAGATTGCTATTTTGAGCCTTTATGTTAGCCTTTCAATTCTTCACATCATAAATGTAAACCCTTAATTTAAACACTTGTCTTACCCTTTCAAGTTTTCTTAATGAGCAATACGAGATTGTTTATGTCATGATGATGCTAAAAGAAACAAGTTTGGGGGTACTTGGAAAAGAATAAGTGTAGAGGTGTTCTTCGTTTTGGAATTTTACTTGATGAAAAAAACAAAACAAACAAAAACAAAAATTGTAGTATCAAGAAGAAAAAAAAAGAAAAAGAAACAAAAAAAAATCTCAAAATAATGTTATTTCAATTCAATAATGAGTTTTTGTTAGAGTCTGGGGGAGTGGTGAGAAAGTGGAAATTTTGAGCATCTTTAGTTCTTAATCTCAAAGATGATGAAGTAGGGGACAATGTGAGACTCCTTATAGATGATCTAAAGCATCATCCCCAATACTTCTAAAATGACAAATAGTACAATCAAGTTATGCGGCTTCGGATCCCAATCAGAGAAGTGGAATTCAGGGGCCGGGATTGGGCTAGTACTACCAACCCCAAAGTCAACGCATGTATCTCGGACCAGCTTAACACCTTCCTCCAAATCGCTCTCTCCGATGATGACAGGAAAGCTAGTAGAGTTCTGCCCGTTGACTACTGCAGTGATCTCTTCGGAGACAGCAGCAGTGACAGGGAGAGATAGATCATGCTGGCGCTTGCCCCCGTAGGCAGTAGTACTCGCTGAGATCTGCCCCCCGGTGGCGGCTCCCGCTGGCCCTTGCCCCTATAGACAGTAGTACTCGCTGTGATTTG
This sequence comes from Rosa lucieae, assembly GCA_024704745.1. Lineage (NCBI taxonomy): Eukaryota > Viridiplantae > Streptophyta > Magnoliopsida > Rosales > Rosaceae > Rosa > Rosa lucieae. Next base: position 25,274,315 of record CM045497.1, on the reverse strand, counting down.
CACGTCGGCGGTGGCAACGGGGAGAGATGGATCCTGCTGGCCATCGCCTCCGACGGCGCTACTAGGTGAGCTCTTTCCGCTTCCGACGAAGGCGACGGCGCTATCAGGGGCCATGGAAATACGACTCTCTGAGATCGAATGAAATCCTATTACAAAATGATTCAGGCAGTGTTTGAGTTTGGGCAAGGAATTTCAAGGTGAAATGACGATGAGGTGATATGAGCTTGAAGTGAAGGAGGTTATGAGAGTAGCACTAATTTGTATAAATTGGATACAAATTTTTGCCTTCGAGTGTTGAGGATTAAGGTTCATTAGGCGATTTTGAGGATTCAGGATCTTTAGTTCGAAAGTTTTGTCAGGAATTTGTGGGGCCGAGGGAGAATCCTAGTTTTATATATTTTATGTATCAGGATATCTCGCTTTCCTTAAGTGATCATGCGACTTCAGTCTTCAACCATTGAGCTTGAACTCAAAAGCAGTGGAAGTCCAGATTATATTATATTATTGATGAGAGTGGGAATAGAAAAAAAAAAATTTAATCTCAAAAGGATTGTTGCTTATTAAGTTACTTGAAATTTGTTTTTCTATTCCACTTCATTTTTATAACCCCCTCACCCTAAGCCTCATTACATCCAATAAAAGTCCCTTTTCATCCAAGATGTGATTTTGTTGATAAGTGGAGATAAGATTGTAGAGCAAGCATATGGCGGTATTGCATGAGATTGTTTGAGTGTAGAATAGTTAACCCATAAACACTTGTGTGAATAATAGAGTGAATATCTTGTGAGCTTATGGCTAACATGGTTTGACATGGATTCTCAATTTTGGTATATTGAAATGAAAAATTAGAGACATATTACACATTTCAAAACGCAAGTATTTAATTCATGATCCATGAAGTTTTAAGACCAAACTTGATTTCCATGCCCTATCTATATTGTGTTCTTTGAGGAAATTGTTGGAAGAATTAGGTAGTTGTTGTATTGTCAAATTTGGGTTAGTTTGCTTGAGGACAATCAAAGTTCAAGTTTGGGGGTATTTGTTGTATCATAATTCATATACATATTTGTGTCCTAAAACATGAAAATTACTTGTTCTAAAGTCCAATTTAATGTTGACTAATCCAATTTCATGTTTTGTAGAAAATCTTAACAAGAGGAGAAAAAAGTGAAATTCCGGCAAATTTTCCGTGCACCACCACTTTTGCCGGCACAAGATGCGGCGCACCACTCACGGTGGTGCCATGTATTTTCCGACCACATTCATGGAGGAGCAAGGAGGATAAGTACCATAGCATCTATTCCATTACATCCATTCACCATCATTCTATCTCAACCAAATTCCAACCATTTTGGTTCCAATTCAACCAAACACTCTCTATTACCCAAAAGTCCATCATCATCAACACTCCGATATCTAACATGTTTTAGGCTTAATCACCATCTCTCACTCCATTTCCTACTCCAACCTACACCATCACTCCCATGCCATTTTCCCTTGATTTTGGAATCTATTACCACTTTTATACTCCACCTCTATGCTTCTTGCAAGTTATGAGCTGCTCCTTTTTGCTTCTCAACACCATTTTCACACATCTCTCTCCATCTATTTAAGCACCCATTCTCTCAAGGAAGGAGGCATCACCCACACTTAGGCATCTCCTCCACAAAACCTCCATCTCCACCACATCATTTCCCAAATACATCCCTACTCATAACATCTTACATATACCAAGCATCATCATCATCTCAAGTCTTGAATAAGGAGTTCAAGGAAGAAGCTAGAGCACAAGACGAGCCACCACATCATCTCCATGACAAAGTTTCCATGATCAACCACTTCATCATTCTTCACTTGTGATCATCCCTAGTCATTTCTAAACTCTATTCTTTGATAGCTTAATATTTTCCATTTGTTGATGCTAATTTATGTAGATATGTGTGAGTAGTTTATTGTTGGGGCTAGGGTTGAAAGCTCTAGTCAAACTTGTAATGAATTGATGTTTGAATCTTATTTGATGCAATTTCCATGATCATCTTCTCATGCTAATTCAAGAAATGAATGCTTGTATTTGAATCTAGCTAATTTGAATACTTTGCATTTGTCATTACATGAACAATGTTTAGAGAGTAGCTAGCATTGAACATTAATAGCATGATAGCACACTAGGTGTGTATGTGAGGGTAGTGAGTTAAAATCACCAAAACCTAGGATTAGTTTGCTTACATGATTATCTAAACTCAAACCTTTATGCATCTAGGAGCAAGGAATTGATGCTTCTCCAATAATATAACTTGTTCTTGGGTAGTTAGTTTCGCACTTATCCGGTGGGAATTGATAAAATCAAAAGAGTTTAGGCCTTAATAGTCTTATCCGGATGTTAAGAGGTTAATTGGATACTTGGGATTGTTTTATTTATAGTTTGAACATCAATGCATGCAAGGGAGGCTATGGTGAACAACCTAAAGCTCTAACTTCCATCCATTCTATCACATCTAGTTTAGCATAGCCTGGTTTACATTTCAAGTTTGTATTTTGTGTTAATTTGAGTTGAAACCATCTCCAAAGCAAAAATCAAACCACTACACCATCTTGCATATATTCACCATGAACTTTGGTTCACTTGTGAACCCTTGTTTGTGATTTGTACATTTGCATATTCATCTAGCACCCATTAGGTTTTCCCTAGCTAGAGTGGGTTTTCTAATCTCTTGGGTACGATATCCCCTACTCATAATCCTTAAACTATAACTTGACCCTTATACTTGAGGGTGGCTATTTGGCTAACAGTTGCCACCACATCAATTTGCTCTGTTTTGATAAACACGAAGAGAGACAGTTTGATCGATTAAATACCTGTGATTTAACTGATGGATCGGAGTTTTATTTTGACTAGAGACTAAAAACTGATTGCTAACTTACAAGATGAGCCATCAAAAAATTCCAAGCAAACTTAGGTAATGCAGCTAATCTAATACGGTCAGAAGTTAACACCGCTAAGGTAAATAATGCATGTACTCCAATCTTATAGCTTTGTGTAATGTAATATTTTTCAATTGAAAAACTGACTATTTTACATTATTTATCAAGCTTAGGTAATCAATGAAACTCTTCGGAGAGCCACTATCTGCCCAGAATTTTGAGATTGATGGTACAACACTTTGTCTCCCCACACCAGATAATGAAAGCCATTGTTTACTGAACCAGTTGACATTTTCCCACTATTGCAGGATATAATATAGAGAAAGGTAGCTCTGTTAACTTAGATGTTGTCTCTATTCATCATGATCAGGAAGTCTTTCTTGATTCTCAAAAGTTTGATCCCTCTATGTGTTATGTAAGCACTTCCTATACAACTCTCTAAATTATTAAAAATCAGAATATGCATAGACTGATCAGGTTAGCAGCTAAGTAGCTGGCTCTACTGGTGGTAAGGGCTATAAGGACATGCCATTTTTGACATTGTGATAAGGAAAATGAAATCTTTCCCTATTGTCTCCCGTTGTTGTCCTTTCACTGCATATATACTTCCTGCTCTTTTTTATTGAGCGGCCTCTATAACTTGCATTCACAACTATGATCTATAAAATGAAAATGGAGGTGTTGATTTTACCAGCTCTTTTGTGATCTGTGTTTAGGTGGCTTGCTTATATGGATTAGTTCTGATGGAATATCCCATAGGGATGAGAAAGAGTTCATGTTTGCTTCGGAGAGGAATATTCCCATTGTCATTCTCAATTCAGATGAGATCAATTTACAATGATGATCATATCACTACTACAAAAATTCAATCAGACGACGCCTCTCACACGACGCATCATAATTTTCCGTCGTCTGATTGATTTTTATTTTTTCAGACGTCGTTTTTAAAAATTTGTCGTCTGATATGGACTTGTGAATTAGTTCAGACGGCGTTTAAGGAAAAAACCGTTGTGTGATGCTTAAAAAATTGAGCGGCAAGTTTCCCACCATGTAAGTGGTGCCAAACCCCACCTGAAACCCCAAATTCCCCCCTAACATTTATTAATCAGACGACAAAAAATAACAAAACTGTGGTCTGATCAGTATGTTTGGCTTAAGGAGGGAGATTTCCCACACCACAATTTTTCTCCAACTCCTGAAGGAGGGAAGTCCAATTAATAGGATACAACCCCAAATTTAAATGGCTTCATTCAGACCATGTTCTTACACAAATCTGGTGTGTGAGTTCTTTTTTGATAGGTCATTAGGGCCTCACAAATCTAGCTAAAACCCTAACACGTACTTAGAGCAAAAAACAAAACCCTCTCTCGACAGCTAGCGCCTCGCTCTATCTTGACTCGTCTCACTGTCGATTGACAGACCCAAAAACAAAGCCCTCCTCCTCACTGTCGACAGACCCAGACCAAAACTAGAATCCTCACCCTCTACCTAAAACCTCACTCTCCCAAACTCTCATTCTTCTCTCTATCTCGACATACCCAAACCAAAATGAAAATCCTCACTCTCTAGCCAAAACCTCACTCTCCGAAATCCTCATTCTTCTCTCTAATCAATGTCATATCTCTGCGAATAAGACTGAGCCAGTTTAGCCTCTCTAGATCGAGCCGATTCCCTTAGAGCGAAGCACTATTGGCCGCCCAATTTAGCCTTTCAGACTGGTTCCCGTCGCATCCAGCCTCAGGTATCAAAATTGTTTCTTTTGGTTGATTCTCTTCGATTCTGTAACTGGGTTTTGATTATTATGTCTTGTTTTCAGTTGGGTCCTCTCAAGTTTTGATCTTTTTGGTGTAATTATCATGGGCTAAGCTTTCGGCTTTTTAATAATCTGTGAATATGCTTGATTTTGTTCCTTCTTGTTGGTTCTGTTTAATTATCTTCTGGGTTGCTTAAATTTTTGTTTATATGTATATACATGCGGTGATGACAATGAGAAGCAGATTTGAATATTTGATTTCATCATCTGAGTTATTGTTCTTAACTGGTAAGACACCGTATGAGCTATTATAATACTGGGCTAGCAGTTCGGGCACACAAACACAGAATTTTATTCTTCTCCAACTCCTAAGAGCTAGTTGTTACTGTTATGTAGAGGTAAGGTAAAGGATTTACACGTGTTTGGATTGATCTGAATCAAAGAGTCTGATTAACTGGTTTTAGCTAAGCTAGGAATGAAAAAGCTGCATATGCATAAATTTTGATGGGGTTGGAATCAAAGAGTTGCGTGAGGGTTGTACAAGGCACGATTCTAGTTGTTCAGGTTTGTTGATTTGTCTGAAGGTTTATACTAGCAGCTGGGTTATAAAATTCCTCAGGACTTACGCATCTTTTGTATTCATAAGATGATTCACTGGGATGATCCCCCTCATGAAGGATCCCTCCTTTGTTCTAAATGTCCCCAGAAAACCCCAAAAGAAAACCTTAACATAAGTGAAACTCATACTCAATGGGGTTGAGTTTAGGTTACTCTAATTTAGTTTAGGTTATCCTAATTTTAACCCAGATATTGGGTTAATTACTTCATGTCAAACCAGAGAGGCAGTAAACCAAAAATCCAGTCATGAACTTGTGAAACAGAAGAAACCTAGTTGAGCTGGTCGCTGTGACTAGCTCCATAGCTATTTTTTCCCGAACCAAACTATATGTGACATATGCCTCATGGTTGACTGAACAAAGTTAATTTCAACTTGGAATATAGCTCAAAAATAGGTACCACGCTACTTGTAAGATATAGAGCCATGCCTATATTTATATTCTTAGGGTTAAATTAGATACTAAAAACAAATGAATCTCTTTTGGGGTAAGATTTATCTATAGACATCGAAGTCCTTTTCTTCATTTTGATAAGATTTAGAACTGATGAATCCTCCATCAATAGTACCCCAAAGCTCGTTATCACTTTAAACAAAGGCCAAGGCCAGTTAAGTGGTTCTTCAATCAACCACATCTCTTTCAACTTCAAGCTAAAATTTCTTGATCAACTTGACCTCAACCTCATAATATTGATTTGAATAAAGCCACCACATGACTAGCTAGTTGAAGAGCCATTTTGGATTTGATCAGAGTATATATATATATATATAACATCTAATTTAAGTAGCAATGATCTCTCAGTTGTAGGGTAGTATTGAATCTACATACGTAACAAATTAGTGTGAAGTATTCGTTCTGCTTTTTCTCAAAGTCGGTTGCAATAGCTTTCACAATATTTGAAACTGAGAGTGCCGTGTGGTTTTTTTCTTTCTTTTCTTTATGTGAAGTTAGATTTCTTCTATGACTATTCAAGAGAATAATCAGAGCAAGAATTGAATGCTTTTAGGTTCTTAGAGATGGTTGTTTATTTATAGCAGTTGTACTAGGGGTTCCAATCAAAACGACCATTAAAGAGGGACGTATATTAACCATAGTGACTTGCTTTCGGATTTATACTACTTTAAGTGGATGAATACTTAAAATTCAGCCAATTTATATGATGCATTTGGTTTAGTTTCTCCTTTTTTCCTTTCAATGAAACATGTGTGTGTATGAGGATATCATGTAGCTGCTAGTTTCCATGTTTCCTGCTTGCATGTACTTTGAGTTGCATTAACAGTTATGTATCCTTCCAAGAGGTACTTGGGCAATTGTTACTAAAGTCCATCTCTCTACTGGCCCAACAGTAATGACTCTACCCAGCTGGTTGAAATGTTCTTGTCTTGGCTCTCACTGACATTTAAAAGCTGCTTGTTATTATTGTAACACAACTGTCATGAAATTTCAGGATATGTAAACAGAGGAAATTCTGCTGACATTTTTAGTTCTGCAGGATGTTGATATTGATGAGGACGTTGGTGTTATAATTTCAGAGTGGATGGGATACATGCTTCTGTATGAGGTAGCTATCAAAAGTTTTGCAAATTATATTTTTAAGATGTTGGTTATTGGATTGTATAATTACTGCTAGTTTATAATTGTGCCTCTGAATTATATACATGGGCATATATGGTTCAAAATTATTTTTTTGACATGCTTACTTTTCAACACAGAGGTTGGAAGTGTCATTACAGCGAGAGATCGCTGGCTAAAACCTGGAGGTGTTATATTTCCTTCAAATGCAACGGTAATTTTCTTTATCTCTTTGGTCTTTCAATTGTTGTGACAGTACATCTTTAGTTATGAGATTTATACACGGTTACAGCGTTAATGTCATTGAATTGACAATCATTTCAACCTCATATGTTGATAAATACAGTGAAAGCATTGATTTCTGGCAGAATGTTTATGGAATTGATAGTGAGTACACACCTTACTTACTAACATGATAATCAGTTGTGAAAATGTTTGGAATTACATGGATTTGGTTTGTTGGGTCTGTAAAGAGGATGCTTTTTTGAGATGTGTCGAGAGTTTTACGAGTTCCTTTCCTTCTTGTATCCTTGTTTGTGAAAGCAGATCCATTGAATATAATTGTTTATTCAATATATATCTTTGCCCATAGATACTGAATGAGGTTGTTGAATTAATAGTTTAAACCCTATTCAAACAACTTTCATCTTAAACTGGAATTCATGTTGCAGGTTTCATATCTATGCATGCCACACTTGCCAGTCGCAATGTAGACTGTTGTTTGATTCCAGATTCCCTCTTATTTCTTGAAGGACGAGGTGGACCTTTTGAGTTCATTGAAGAACGACTCAGAAAATGGACATATGGTTATTGTGATTGCTGAGGGAGCAGGACAGGATCTTCTTTCAGAGAGCTTGTAATCCATGAACCAACAAGATGCTTCAGGAAACAAGCTACTAAAAGACGTTGGGTTATGGATATCTCAGAGGATCAAGGTGTTACTCGTAATCTATAGAATTAGTGCTTGAGAGCTTCCAAAGCTAGACTCCAATGAGGCCATGAGAGCAGCAAAGCTAGACTCCTTAAGTAAATTTCTGGATGTATATTGCTAGGAGAGTAGTATTAGATGTACTCCTTTTGTAGATGAAAGATTACCTTTGCACAATCTATTTTGGTGCATGATGTGGATTATAACAATTTCTTCTATATATTGATCAGCTACTGTTAATTGGATCATTTTTTATTTCAATTTCAGCATATACAATGCATTGAATCATTCTATTAGGACAACAATAACCACAAAAAACGGTCGTATGTGCACAATATTCACAATGACCCAAAAATAAAAACTGTCGTTTGAATATAAAATAGATAATGGATACTTCGAAAAATTGTCGTCTGAATGAAAGTCACACAACGAGCATAAAATAAAGCGACCTCTGAATTGCCTTCACACAACAGTTTCTAAAGCCCCCCATCGTCTGAAGAATAGTCACGCATTAGCTAATGCTGTCGACAGGCTGCCGACATGCTGCGCGCCATGCTGCCGAGCCCTTCACACGACGGTTCCCTACAATCGATCTTCATCAGACGGCGCCTCGATAGACTACGCTTTGCCTCTATATCAGACGACGGTTTTTAGCCGTCGTCTGATTCAAAACCGTCGTCTGATTCAATTTTTGTAGTAGTGATATAACAACATATTTTGAAGTACTTCTGTTAGTTTCGATTTTAGAGTATTTTCAAAGCAGATGGTTTTGATTATTTGGCCCAGCTACTTATAATGTCCAAGACACTAATGATTATGCTAGCTATAAAAAAGTTTTTGCAGTTTATAAGCCAACATGTGTCTTCACTAATAAATATCGCAGTATAAGTAGGCAAATGAAATCAGTTTTTGGCAAACTCAGACAAAATTTGTGTCTCTGTGTTTGACAATGTATCCATTCTCTTTTTCTCTCTTAGTAACTTTGTCATGCTGCTGTTTTAGTACAACTAAATCTAGGTTGTTTAGTTTACAATTGGTAAATTTTTGCTTTTCAATTGTTTCTCAAGTATTTGGAGTTTTCATTATTCTGTGTAAGATAGGTGATAATGACCTTTCAGTGACATTTACATTTGTTTAGGTACCTGTAAAGTATTTGATTGAACTTGAAAGGAAATTGTGAAGACCAGGTATGTTAAAATAGTTTCACTTGAACAGTTAAATTCCATGAATTCTGACCTTCTGTGTTCGATTTTATTGTTACTTAGATCAAAGTATTGTTAATGATTGTTCATTCCATGTCTATAATTGTATATGAGAGTTTTCATTGCCTAAGCTGTTCGGTTGTTTAAGTGATAATAATACCAGATTCGTGAGATGACACATCTTTAAGGCTTTATGTTTGATGTTGTTGCATAAGTGTTTGTGATATTATCAGACAACCATTGTTTTTGTTTGTTGCTCATTGTCGAGTTTATATTTGTTTACTTACATTTTTTTTTTAGTTTCCTGTGAGTTCAACCCATTTAAAGTTGTAATATGGTCTACAATATGATCATATAAGAAAATATAGCATGAATTTCTCTTTCCGTCTTTATCCCCATGGATTGCTTAATAACCATCCTTCACTAACATAGGGCAGAGAATCAAATTGGTTTCTCATCTCAAGTGCCACGTCAAGTACATCGAATTGTATAAACACCTGCGCAGACAAATTATTAGATATATCATTGAAGCCTGCAAGTGAGTTAATGAGATAAAAATAATATTCAGCAAAACAAACCCTTATTGGATGAGAAAATAAATTCCATAGAAAATGCATAGACTGATCAGGTTAGTAGCTAAGTAGTTGGCTCTGCTGTTTTTTATTTTATTTTATTTTATTATTATTTTTTTTATGGAAGCGAGAGGAGGACTAACTCAACATCCTCTCTCGGAATATTATTAAAACTGAAAGAAACAAAATACAAACAGGATGGAGGACTATGCCAAAGCCAACCCCAGAAAGGTCACAAAAATAAGCTAGCACAGCATGGAACATTCCAGAAAGTTCCAAGCCAAAGAGACCAAGAAACAAAGCATGCATGAACAGTAAAGAAAACAAGCATGACGTAGACAAACTAGGCATGAAGAGAAAAAGCCAGAAGTAACTAGATAGATTAAGAGAACCTATAGGATGGACGCGAGCAAAAATCATGCACGAATACCGGAAGTAAAAACTGAGGAACCGTGTCCCACCAAGTGAAACCATCATGTGAGGCTCCGAAATTTGCAAGCTTGTCTGCCACCGAATTTCCCTCTCTTAAGATATGAGAGAAACGAATGTTCATTTGCCCAGATAGATGTAAACAATTCCTCCACTTCATGCGAAGGCGCCAGGGAACCTTTTTTGGGTCTTTGAAGTATGTGAGCACAACCATGGAGTCCACTTCCACCCACAAATTATACGAGCCTTTCACTTTCGCAACTTGTAGAGCCTCAATCACCGCTAGCACCTCCGCATCCAAAGCACATGAGACACTCACTTTAGTGGCAAAAGCCCCTAAAAAGAATGCCTTACTGTAGCGAAAAACAGCCCCATAACCTGCATTTAGTTTATCATGGAAGGACCCGTCCGTATTTACCTTTATCCAATGATCCGGATTCCGGTGGTGGCTCCCAAAGTACTTGGACAATCCTTGGAGCGGAAGGCCGCATCTGGGACAGTCCAAGAAGGTCAAAGATGGGCACCAATTGTGGGTGATTAGAGATGCCAAAGACTAGCTTTGCTGACTCCCAAAGTTCCCCGTCCCCCACATGCTTCAAGCCATTTCGTTCACTCCACAAGCACCAAAGAATTGCATACCGATATAATCCAGAGGGTTTTGGAAGAAATAGACAGAGACAAGATTAAGTTGTCTTGGAGAAGATCACTAACCTCTAGGTCCGGCCAAAAATTAAGGCGGAAGAGAGGGAAAAACCAGCTCCAAAAGGCAACATTAGTAGTGCAACTCTAGAAGAGGTGATGAAGTGATTTAGTTTCAGATGCACACAAGTAACAGTGTGAGCAAAGAGTCCTGCTGCGCCTCGGCAAATTATCCTCTGTAGGGATCTTTCGTAGAAGAATTTTTCATGTAACCAGGCTCTTCCGCGGTTGAATGGCCAGGTGCCATATTTTCCTACCCCAGGTGGTTGTGGGCTGCAGCTCTGAGAGAAAAGAATAGGCTGTTTTTGTGGTAAGAGTCCCGGAGCTCTCCGAAGCCAACACTGGCTTATCAATACAATATTCAGTTGGTAACGAGACCCCCAAAATGGCTTCCACAATAATAGGGTATGCTCTTTGGAAGCTCCAGGGAATGAGCCATTCTCTATTTTCAATGAAATTACTAACCATATCATTGAGGAAAGGGTGAACCTGCTGATCCAAATTTGCAACTTTCGAGAGCTTCTCCCCCAACCATCTATCCTTCCAAAACCGGACCAGCTTACCATCCCCAATAACCCACTGCACATTTTGAAGAAGTGTAGGCCATAACTTCTTGAGGCCAAGCCAAATAGAAGACTTTTTGTAGGAATTGACTCGTTGAAGGCCCTCATTAACTAATCTGTCATGGATCATAATTGTAGATGGCGATAACCTCTCAGCCACCTCCAGCAGCGCTTAAGTAACAAAGATTTATTGAGTGTGAAAATATTCTTCAAGCCTAAGCCACCATGTAATTTGGGCATGCAACATGTTTTCCAAGCCACCAATGCGGAACCATTTTTAAGAGAATATCCCCATTCCAAAAGAAATTACGTGTCCAATGTTGCACTTTTAACAGAAGCTCCCTTGGCCACTCATAAATTTGAAAACTGTAAATGAGTGTACTTTGAATAACAGAGCTAATAAGCTGAAACCTACCTGCCTGTGAGAGTTGCTTCCCCTTCCATGTTGTCAACTTGCATCTGATCTTGTCAGCAATGGGAGAAAGTACTCACTTCTTGGTCTTCCAATAAAAATCGGTACCCCAACTCCCCAAGGTAGGTGAAAGGGAGGCTCCTAAGTTTGATCCCCAAGATGCTTTTAACCTGAATCTGCCTTGGAACTGCAAATTTCCCTAAGAAAAGGCTGAATTTCGACTTGTTTACTGATTGACCCGAGTTTGAAGCATACTCATCCATGAAGGAGACCAGATTTTGAAGGTGCTTGGTATGCCCTTGTAGGAAAACCATTACATCGTCTGCAAAGAGCACATGTGACGGGGGAGTGACTCCCAGAGGAGCTGATATACGTTTTATTTTATTGCGATCAACTAGGGAAGTAATACCCCTACTCAGGACTTCCTCCGCCAAACAGAAAAGAAGTGGTGATAAATGGTCACCCTGACGGACTCCCCTAGAGCACTTGAAATAACCACATCGATCCCTTACCATTCACACTTATAGAGAGAAAAGCTGAATTTAGGATATTTTGAACGTACCTGACAAAAGTATCATTGAACCCAAAAGCATTAAGCATTCTCAATAGGAAATCCCAGACTAAAGTGTCAAACGCCTTTCGTATGTCAAACTTGATTGCCACATGTACTTACACTTCCTGTCAAGTAAGTTCACACACTCTGAGGTTTGGGAGATTGGGTCCACACTAGAACGTCCTTTGATAAACGCACTCTGGTTTGGGGAAATAATCCTTGAGGCCACAATTCCCAGCCGATCAGCCAGGATCTTTGTAATTATTTTAAACACAGAGTTGGTTAGGGCAATGGGCCTGTAATCTGAGACACTCTCGATCAGCCTCCTCAAGTTTGGGAATGAGAATAATAGCATTAGAATTGAAATGCGGCATGATGAATCCATTTTCAAAGAAAGCCCGAACCACCGAGGTTACATCAGGCCCCACTACCGACCAACAAAAAGTGAAGAAGCCACCAGTAAACCCATCAGGCCCCGGGGCACTGACACCATCCATTTCTCTGACTGTGGCAAGAACTTCTTCACTTGTAGGGACTTTGACCAATTCAGCATTTTCAGCCTCAGTGACCAGCTGAGGAATAGTACGTTCCACAAGGCCCATGTTCACTATAGAGGCGTCCTTAGTGAAAGTCATTTCAAAGTGTTGCACTACATGATCCTCAATAGCCCCTGCGTCTGTAATAATTTCGTGATTCACCTTGAGAAAGGATATGGATTTGTTTAGACGTCTGAGCTTGGCCATATTATGCAAAAAAAGAGGTGTTTCTATCACCATCCTTTAGCCACCGTAACCTTGATTTGTCTTGGAGAAAAGCAGCTTGTAAACCTAGATCCGAGATGAATCTTGAATGCGCGACATCTTCCCTTAAGAACCTCTCACTAAGTCTAGAAATTTCCTCTTGTATTTGATCCAAACTCTCATTTGAAGCATTGACCCGCAGGTGAACATCACCAATGGAGTTTCTGCTCCAAACTCTCAACATAGATTTCAGGGCCCTGAGCTTGGAAGCCAGAATGATTTGAGGGCAGCCATAAAACCGTAAAGTCCCCCAATATTCTCTGATCAGATCAAGGAAGTTTGGAACCTGAAGCCAGTGGCTTTGGAAGCGAAAAGGAGCTTTAATGACTCTCCCAAGCTTTGAGCAGCTCAACAAAATTGAACAGTGATCCGAAGTTGCTCTAGTGAGGGTGCAGCATTCCATGGCCACCCAGGAATTAAACCAACTCAGATTTCCAAGGGCTCTATCCAAGCGGACTTCAGTGCGCCGATTTGACCAGGTGTAAACCAAACCTTTGGTGGGCACATCAATCAAATTGCAAGAGGAGCACATTTGCTGAAACTCTAGACAGGCCCGAGTGCTTGGTGTGTTACCACCGCACTTTTCATGAGCGCCGAAAACACAATTGAAATCCCCGAAGACCACACAAGGACCCTGAACTAGGGTTGTGTTAATTCCAACTAGCTCAGACCATTGGCGTAAACACAAGTGTAGGTGCCGCAGACCCCGTCAAAACTACTAGATACAGTAATCTGCTGGGAAGACACTGAAAGAACCTGCAGTGAGAGAGCTTCGTGACAGAGAAACCAGATATTGGGAGCTAAATTGTCCCTATCATTAGTAGTTACGAGTCGGAGGCCCAGAGATCTCCAGAAAGCAACCGGAATAGAATCCACTAAAACAAAGGGCTCAGAAATACAAACAAGTAAAGGTTTGTGTACACGGACCATGTTTGTTAGTGCCCGCTGTGTATCAGTACTAGCAACACCGTGGGCATTCCAGAACAGTATCTTCATTAATAGAGTTTGTGTTTGGCACCCTTCTGCACAAGTGCCCTCTTGGTGCTGTGATTGGAAACATCTTGCTTTGTCTTCACTTCTGCTTTGGCCGGGTGCATCTCTAGTTTCTTGGATTTTTTGGAAACAACTGGAATAAACCCCCCCTCCTCAAGCATCTCCTTCGACAAGTCTGCAGAAGCCACTTCAGGCACCTCTCCCAATGGTGCTAACTTTCCATCCTGCTCCACCGAGGTGGAGACCTGTCTGCCTGTGCCAACTTTACACACATTTTTTAGAAGCCAGGAGGAACTGACGACGTGGATGAAGCTGTCTCTTTAATAATTTCTATCGGTGCCCGAGCAGAAACCGCCTCCCTCTGTGCTCCTATTGTGCTCTTGAAACCACTGGGAGCATGCACTAGCGTCTCCTGCAGTATGAGGGCCAGCAAGGGTTGCTCCCCATGATCATAAGCACCCTTTGGACTTGGCGTACCAACTGGAGCCTCCACAGGCCTCCATGATTTTCTTCGTGACCTCCTCTTACTCTTGAGGTGTGACCTCTCGCGAGAGCGTCCACGAACTACGATCACTCTTGTTCTCGATCCTTGCACCAAACTCCCGGTTTACTCGTTTGTTTTTGCATTTGTTGACAGAGTGCCCCACAATACCACAATAGTCACACAGAACGGGCACAGACTCATACTCAACACTGGCCACAGTTGAAAGTCCCTGAGCTCGGGCTACTTTGATTTTATCACGTAGTGGCATTGAGAGATCCACATCAACAAGAACCCTTGCATAAAGTCCAATTGACCTATTGGCTGTTCTCGGGTCAAGCTTAATTGGGGTGCCAATTCCTCTAGCAATCTCAAACAGAGTTTGTTGATCCCAATAAGCAAAACCTAGGTCCCAAAACCGCACCCAAATCTGCACAAATGTGTTCTTATACGATGAAGGGGAGAAGTCTGGAGTCCATTTGATCAGCCTCAAGATGCCCGGGTTGAGGCTGATGGAGTCCAGTGACCAGATTCGTTGCATGTCATCAATAGACTGAAATTGTAACATGAAGAACCCCTTACCCTTTGGAGCAACAGACCAGTTTGAAACACTATTCCAGAAAAGCTTCAAACGCTGTGCAAGTTCATGGGCTCTTGGCATTATACCATTTGGGGGAGACAAGAGTTTACCAACTAGGATGGTTTTGCATTTGTCAAGACCTCGGAGGAAGGAGTTCTCAGAAATCTGAACTGTAACCATCCCGTCGTTCAGCGAAGGCAGAGGGAGATCATCAATGGCGAAACCTAGCGGCTGATCTCGGGCTCGTACTGATGCAAAAGTAGGCTTAGGGTTCAAGGTCGATGGTTGTGAAGGATCTGGGCCCACGGAGGTGGAGGTTGGGGGCTGCATCATCGGAAAAAGTAGGGTGTTCTAGGGTTTAGGGTTTTTCATGGATGCCTCAAAAAAAGACTATGTCTAGGTATTTGATTGAGACTATGCTGTTTGGTTGTTTGGCAAGCAGCATTAGCAAAAGATCTTTACCATAAAATATAAGAGCGAAAGTTGTCCAGTTCCTTTATGTAGGTTGACTTCAGTTTGAACCCTATCATATAAATGAGCCAAGCTGTTGAAATGAGAGTAGCAAAATCTAGCAGTGTGCATATCGGCCTCCATGATGGTACTCACTTTCACAATGTTCATACTTTCTTAGTGCTTCAATGTACAATGTTTGGGATTGTTTGTTCCATCAACAAATTCGATAGCAAATGAATCAAAAGTTGTGTTTACTTCATTTTTCCAGCCAAATCTAAGTTTTAGGGTATGTTTATTGTTAAATTTTTATCAGATGTTTCAGTCTTAATCCACCTTTTTTTTTTCTTTTATATATAGTTTTAGGATCTTTATATTAAATTATTTGCAAGATTGAATTTGGTTCTACAGGTATAAATTAACAAGTTCCCAGTGAATTCAATTTTATTTCTTTGCTTCGTCCATTGTATTATTCATACAGGTACAACATAGTAGAACATCATCAAATGAGAATGATTTCCATGACTTGATAGACATGTACGAGCAAGAGAGGAATAGATGAAAAGAAACATATGGTTATCTCAGAAGAAGTAAACGAAGTGCTGCACAGCTCATCTAACAGTAGTATGTCAGAGTCTGATCTAAGAATCATTTGGACAATATTGAGCATGGTAATTCTGACATATATGTTGAAGCAAATTCATTTCAGGAAAATGGTTCAAGTGCTTCAAAGGGAAGGGAGTCAATTGACTACTTGGAAAATGATGTTGACACCTTTCACATTGAATGATTGGGATGGTTAGTTCATCATTTTTACATATTTCTGACTAATTGACTGTTGTGCATTGCACTGATTATTTCCATACTTGCAGTTAGCTGTGGTGAATTCTATGGACTACCTCTATTTGAGGACTTGAATACTAGAAAAGAAACTACATCTGGATCTACCAAGTCAACCAGAAGAAAGACTGAGACTTCTACAACAGCCCCTAGAGAAAGGTCTAAATCCTAAACGATTAAACATCTATGAACCATATTGAGGTATATACTTTTTATTATTTTTAGATAATTTTGATATAAAGCTACTGTTTTTATGTTTTTTTTGGGTTATTATTATGTGATAAAGAAGCTAGCCTTATGCTTCATTGTGAATTTCATTGTTGTTTTGGATTGCTTGCTTTTGGTCCAAAAAGTTTGCTGATCACTCTTCTCTAATTTCAAGTAAGAAATTCACACATGATAGAATTAATTTATCAGTTGGAAACTTAGGCTCTCCATCTCTATTCTCAAACCCAAAAGATTTCATCCATGCTATGCTTCTCTTCATAGTAGTTGTTGTCAGTTGGAAACTAATAGTTCATTATTGTATGCAGATAGTCAGATACAGTACGTCTTTCCTTATAACAATATGTGAAACAACTTCAGTTGCAAAGGTTGAGTTAAAATTAAGCTGCACTGTTCTTTTTTTATGAATGTAGTTTGAATTATAATTGTATTTTGTTTGCAGCTTAAGCATAACTATTTCGTTCCTACTCTCTCCTTTTCGTCCTTTTGTTTCCTGCACACATTCCCCTATTATAATTAGCTCGATGGATTTCTGTTACATGTGGTGAGGGAGTAGACTGAAAAAGGTAGCACTCCACCTCCTCTTATTCTTGTTTCTGTTAGTGCAAATACACCTGCTGAAGCACCCGAATCAAATGGATCAGTTCCTACACAATCTTTAGCCATTACTAGACCAAAACCTTCTTCAAGAGATTTCCAAATATTGTTAGATAAAGTTGCTGATGGAGACTTAGTGTTAATTCAGTCTCCACTAGTAAGAACCTAAATTGAGTATTATTCATTATCTATAAATCTGGGTACTAATTAGTAATTACTAATAGTACAGGTGGGGTCATTAAGAAGTTATCGAACAAAAAGGGGAAGCGTGCTCCTCCATCATGTAAAGAGATACATCTTTTTTGGAGAACATTCTTAATATCCCACAATACTGCCTCTACTAATACAACTGAAAAAGAAAAAGATTCAGCTGAAAATTCTAAGTTTGGCAGCTCAGCAGGTAGGCTGCATTCAAATTATTTTTCCTCTTAATTTCCTATTTCAAGCGACTGCTGTTGATATACACAATTTTTTTTTTCTATTACTGTACCTTTTATCTGTAGTTCAGTAATATGCATTTGAGCATTCAGCTATTAGGCAAGAAATCAATTAAAATCATGGTTTGTGAGTGTATGTAGATGCTATGAAACCTTATACGTCAGTGTTCTGCGGATATGACTTCTTCTATTCACATAATTCTCAGAATATTACTGCAGAAATGTTACACGATATGACAGTTTTGTTTATCTTACTTTAAAAGTTTATATCTTTGGTATCTTCAATAAGATGGTTTTGATATGGACAGTATGTATGGTGGAGAGTGGACACCAGCAAGCAAATTAAGATATAATATGCAGAACGCTATTTTCTGTTGCACTGTTCAGGTAAAATGGAACAAATATTTCACCAAATATTTTTACATATGACAAAAAAATTTTTGGCAAAGTTTAGCAGTGGTTGTCTTAATAACTATGTGACTTATTTGTTCGTGGTCATTTTAATGTAGTTTTTCTACCGTCAATTCAACATTTCACAGGTCCATCCTAATTCATGGACTGCAATTTACGTGCCTCTGGACAATGTGGGAATGTGGAATGTGAGATCTGAGAACAGGGTTCGACAGTACTTAGGCCAGCAATTCTATTTTCCAGTATAATTATGTATAATCACATTTCACCTATTTTAATTCTAATTACACCATGCATAATCTTCTGATAGAAGATGAAACCTCAGCATTCTCTAAGTCTCCAATCACTGTAAGCATCGCCGATTCTGGTACTAGCTAAACACTCAGCCACGAATCTGTTATATTTACTTTGTTACAAGATTGCAATTACATTTGGACTTCTAATTTTTGTGGCAAAATATTAGCAATTATTTGATTCAGTAGCATGTGTTTTTGATTAATGTTGACACTCAAATGTTGACTATGCAAGAAAAAATCTGTACTGCACTCAGCATTTTATGACCATGGTTTCTACTCTCTTTGGCAGAATCAGAAATAGGACAGTGCCTTGGTTGTATTCAGGTGGACCAGTCTACGTACTGTTGCAATCAGAGAATCTTTTAGGAAGTTTGATGATGTGCTTGAACCTGTTTGTCATCGTTTGTCTTGGTGTTTGGGTAGCACAGTAGCTGGTCATCTGTTTCTACGAGTGCAACAATTTGGATGTTCGCAAAAGACCAAGGTTTGTTTCAATTTCCTTGATACACAAAAGATTGGTATAACCTTCTATACAGAGTAAGCACTGCACACGCACTGTAGGTGCATCTCTTAGTTTTCTAACTAATGTAAAGTCTCTATGTCGTTTAAGACGCCTATGATTGTTGTTTATTTTTCCCAAGTTCATGTGCTTCCTTCTATTTTGGATCTTTACTTGGGTATCCAGAGTATTTTTCTCAGTTGTATTTGTACTTTGTTTTGTACTCTTTCTTTTTCAGTTTCATGTTCATTGTAATTTTTCTTTCATAAGAGGTAAGGTTGATGTCCCCCTCTTCAATTGTACTCCGTTTATATATATATATATATATATATATATATATCCTATCCAGAGCGAAGTTTCGTTATGAAATTAAAGTGTATGTATATATATATGTGTGCGTGTGTGTGTGTGAAAAATGAAGTACTTTCTTTTCTTACCCTTTTTTTTTTTTTTGTGACTTTGAATAAATGATGTTCCGAGCTAAAGTGGTGGAAAAGACGAGCAAACAACAACCCCCCAACGTGCGGGCGTAGCAGCTAGTACTAATTGATTCGTATAGGAAATGGAATTGGTTATTTGATAAACTTAACAAAAGATCCCAGAAACAGAAAGAAAAAAAAAATGAGTGGAGCATTGCCCCTAAATTTTGTCCCGATAGGACATGCCCTTATTGTTGTTGATTTTTTTTTTTCCTTATATTTCCTTTCATTGAATTTCTAATTGGCTTAAGATAGTAAATAAAATTTCTGGTTGTTTGATAATCTCTATCTCATCAATTTTCATGGTTCTTGTCAATGATTTTATAAATTGGAAAGAAATGAATAGGTATACCAAGTTCTTAAGGCGATAATATAAAGTTGAGACAAGAACAAAGCAGACAAAATTTACATACAGAGAAGGTTATTTATAAGATTGAAATTTTACAATTTTTTACATTCAAAAATTCTCTCATACTTTCAAACGTGTTGGTCTTGCAATTCATTCTCTCTTTTGTTTGTGTCCATTTGTGGGGACTGGCTTTTACTTGTCGGGTGTGGTAAACTGGAGAGTTTAGTTGCAACTATTATAGTCCAGTTAAGAGTTGCTCAGTGTAGACTTTTAGTAATAATGAACTAATGACAGGGAAAATTATCTTCAGGTTGCTTTTGCCACATAAAATTTGCACTATGAATCCATTGAGGATTCACCAAAAACTTTCCTTCTTTAACTGCCCAACACGATTTCTGTGTTCGAGCATTTGCTGCAACCACATGTGTGACTGATGGATCGACTTGTGTTGAACAAGTAGCGCCCAGCTGCTCCGCCATCTTCCACAAAGGATGAGTATCAGCCTCGACATTTGAGGGGAATACATGGCTGAAAACAATTTTACAGTCCTTCAAGACTTCCTTCTTCAGGAATTTCAGGACGTGCCTCACATCTCTGTCCATAAGATCCCACCCCTGTATCTCAACTTCATTAAAGAATATGGTGTGAATATATCCAAGAAGTTGAAGTACATTTGCAAGATAAGCTCCTCCATAACGATCACATTCATCAGTCTTCAACTCAGAATAAGGCTTACCCTTACTGAGGCCAAACTTTTGATAACTAGATCTAAAGAAATGATACCTAGGCATCACTATTACATTGTCCCTGTTGTCATTTGTCCATACATTTTTCCTATCATCAAGGATCACAACAGCAGAATCTCGGGCAAGCAGGACATCTAGACTCTTTCTATTTGTTTCTGTGCTATCATCACGGGACATGACTCTACCACCAAAGATAAGATTTCCAGGATCAAGCAACTTGGCCATTTCTAGCGCATAATCTCGATTACCCATCGTGTATATGGACATCTCAAACATTTGACTGGCTTGCACTAAAAACGTCCTAACATAAGGCCTCAACTTGGTCATCAGTTGCCTACTGGGGGTGTCCACAATGTGAACATATTGCAGAGAATGATCAGACTGGGTTTGGGTCTTAAGATATTCTTCGTCGGGTGACATCTGATCAAGGAAAGTGGTATTCAGCAGGGTGTGGTCTAGATCAAGAACCAGATGAAGTTTCTTATGGTTCAACAATAAATTCCTAGTGTTTTCATTGCGTAATCGATCAATTTCGTCATCCCTAAGCACCAACCCCTTGGGTATATACCCAAATCTCACTTCAGCAGACATGGGTTTTTCATCAAAAGCAAATCTTGCCTCTTGTGAAATTCCCACATCAGTCTCTACCTTAAGCCTTTTGGCCCTGTGATCTAGCAATCCTAGGTCACTGTAATCAGAATCCAACCCTCGTCCCCTCTTGAGATACCCAACAAGGTTATCAATATTATGTAAAATCGGAGAGACGGTAGCCACACTCATCATGATGATCAAGAAATTGAATTTATTTATAACAATTCTTCACAGTTAAATCAAAGAACTGAATGAAAACTATTACACAAGAGTCTAGTCTAGAGAAAACTGAATCAAATACAAAAAACAAACACAGCGAATGTGAAAGAAAACAAGGAAAGAAGAAGCCTGCTTGCTTGTTTAGCCTTGTGATGATGAGAATACGGCGAATTGAAGAAAGATCGGAGAAATTTAGGGTTTTCTGGTAAAAGAGAGAGAGAAATTAGAATGGCAGAGGAGTGAGGAGAAAAGGAAAGAGGTCAAGTCGTGTTATATATAGGCGAGGCGAGTAAGGGTGCGTCTGGAGTACGCTGGGCGTAGAGAAGACGCGTTAATTGTTTTTTTGTAATATTTTTAGCTTATGAATAAAAATTTTGCTATTTCTTCTCAAAAAATTAAAATAAAAAATAAAAACAGCCAAAACCGGTATAAAACATCAAAATTGCCTAGTATATCCAGGTTGAATCTTCAACCATTTGCTGATCACCAATAACCAAGCCATAATGCTCTTAGAACTAATTTGACATCTTTTCGCTGAATTGAGGCTTTCCTCAACCCTAATATAGAACTTTACAAGTTGGTCTTTTTGAGCAATCTTGATACCGACCACCATGCCATGTAGAGGTGGCAAACGGGCCGGCCCGGCCCTGCCCGGCCCATTTTAAGCGGGCCTAGTCGTGCTTCGTGCCATGCTTGGGCCGGCCAATTTATTATCGTGCCGGGCTCGTGCCGGCCCATTTACTTAAACATTAAGCCCGGCCCGGCCCATGGCCCGAGCCCATATCTTACCGGGCCGTGCTCGTGCCGGGTCAATAACGGGCCGTGCTCGTGCCTACCCACTATAAAACACAATTTTAGAATCTTAATTTGAACAAATAGAAATTAATTTTATTTAACTATTTAGAAAATTAAAATAAATTAAGTTCTACAACGTTTTTCTTATTCTTATCTTTTTAAGATTAGATTTCTAATCATTTTTATATTTCACTATAAGAAATAAAGAAGAAAAAAAACTCAAAATATATTGTTTTTAGTATATTATTGTGAGATTAATCTTTATTAATATAATGAAGATTTAGTATCTATTATTCTTTTCTTCATTCTATAGTTGTATTTTTATGAGATTAGTCTTTATTAATAAATATTAGAAAAAATACTTATGTCAAAACAAGGATATAATGTTTTGTTTCATTATTTTGACAATATAAAATAAAGTATTTGTGGAATTGTCATGAGATTTTAAATAAAAAGGTCTCATATTTAAAAAGGTCTCATATTTCAGGAACAAGTATAAATTGTCTTTATCCACTCACTTTTCATTTCTTGATGCCATGTAGACAAACAGTGTCTCTCTCAACTGTGACAATCAACAAACCACCTCTAATCAACTCACTGTACGAGAAGAAGTCAAGTTATGGCAGTAAGTCCTTCTAAATCATCTTTGTTCGTTTAATTTCCATCATTTGTCAGTCTTCATATTCTTTCGAATTTTACAGAACCAAGAAGTGGTCAGACTAACATTATTACGCAACATAAGAGCCTTTTCACTGACTTTCAAGATCAGAGTTCGTGTGTCTAGAATCTGGAGACCTCGGAAATTCAATAGTGTGACATATGATGGCCTCCACTATCTGCTGATTGATGAAACAGTAATTTTCCTATACATCATATACAGTTAATTCAATCACTTCAATATTTCATTGCATCTACATCATCAATCTATTTACTGATCTTCAACACTAATTTAACACAGGGAGATACAATCCATGCCAAGATTGATGAATCTGATTATCCCCATGTTTCAAACAAAATGCAACAAGGAGAAATATATGACATCTCTGTTTTCTACACACGAAATGATCCATCCAGACACAAAATTGCAAATCATGATGTGCAGCTGTTTTTCAACGAATCAACAAAGTTTGAATTAGTTGAAGGCATTGTTCCTCCAATCCCAGAATACTCATTCCGCCTTCTTGACTTCAATGATTTGCCTGAACAAGCTAGAAACCAACCACTGCTTATAGGCAATTTCTAAATCTTGAATATAAAACTTTTTTTTTATATTAATAAACTGTAGAAAAATTCAAAGCACATTAATAACTGTCTTTTTGTATATTTTTTCATCTGTATTTTTTCTTTGTTTTAATTACAGATCTTTATGGCTGCATCAAATCAGCCACTCCAGTATTCGAAGTCCCTATAAACGACACAGACCGGATGGAATCAAAACTTGAACTCACTCTGGAAAATCTTAGGTATATTGTATTCGTATTTGTTTGCACAATTCAATGTATTAATTCTGTCATTCCATATCTGAACTTCAGTTTTTGAAAAAAATGTAGGAGGGAAGATCTGAGAATCACCCTATGGGGCGATGCTGCAAGAAAATTCAGTTTGGAAAGTGTTGATGCATCAGGTTCAGCAATACTTGCTCTGTTCACATCTTTAAGAGTGACAAAATTCCGACGTAAGCCACTTTTCTTCATAACCCTATAGCTGAATTCATATTAACCAATCTAACATCATCTGTGAGTTTTGCTTATGTTACATCATGAAAAAAAGCTTTTCTGGTGCATCATCAAAACGATTATGTCTTTGTTTCTTAACTTACATATCTTGCATTCATCAATTCATGCAATGTTTCATTTCAATTTTTCGCAAAGTTTTTGATTTCGTTTCAATTTTCCTTCACAATTTCTGTTCATGAAGCACATGAAACTATTTACCTCCAGTACTGTTCAATTGCTAAATAGTGTTTAAATTTTTTTATAAACAATTACTTTCCCAATGTGCAGAACAAATTCAAGCATCAACTACAAATCACTCTTCCATACTCATAAATCCACAGATTGAACAGACACAAGAGTATCAAGCTCAGTAAGTTCTTTTACTAGACCTAAATTCGTGTGTTGAACACAAAACCAATAATTCTTCAACTACAAAATTAAATTTCAGATTCTCCAAGCCAGGAGACAGAGTAAAGACAGTTCCTTCTCCAGGGAAACGAGGTGCACCAAATCAAATGAAAAAAAAAAGACAACAGCAACAGTGTCGCAGCTGAATGCATTGGATCCGGATTTATATACGGTATGTAAAAATAAGTTTTATTTCTCTTCTCATATCATCAATTATACAAATTCTAATGTGCGTTTCACATTGCACAAGGATGATATCTGCTGTACTGCTTCTATCCTAAGATTTCCAATGCACAATGGATGGTGGTACAAATCTTGCGCAACCTGTCATAAACAACTGAAAAAAAGAGAGGATACCACTGAATTGACCTGTCCTGACCATGACATCCAGATTCCACTTCCATGGTATAAATATTACAAATCTCTTTCTTTGTCCTTTTTTGATTAATTTTTTTTTCCTTTGTTATTTACAAATAATTTTTTGGCTTTGTTTGCAGGTATAGAGTTCAAATGAAAATTCGTGACTACACTAATCAGGCTACAGTTGTCATCATGGGAGAACAAGTAGAGCAGCTATTTGGAATCAGTTGTGCAAATTTGGTGAATAAACGGTTCTACCCAACACACGAATCTGCACCACCAGAAATGGAAACATTCATTGGCCAAACCTACCTCTTTGAATTAAAGGTCAATCCCAATAGTGAGTTGCTGGTGAAGAACATCTTCCCAAATGAGCAAGCTTCTGTATCATCAACATAGCCTGATCCAAGTATTGCGACACCAGATCGCCTCTCATATCACAGAAAGAGAATCACTGAAACAGCAAGCTATACATTGTTCATTTCCGATTCTGAAAAAAGGGTGAAGAGGTACATATTCAATCTGACCTGCAATTTCACATTTGAAACAACTCATTTTGCGGTTTCTCTGATTAATTTTATTTTTTCTTCACGTATTCCATGTTTACAACAACTTTTACATTAATGGTTTTCTTACATTTATAACAATAAATGTCATTTCACCAAAAACACCGCTTTTTGTGAACATTAAATACAGTTTCCCTAATTTCCTTGCTCATACTTCTAACTGCATGTCCATCTGATTTCATTCTGATTTAAAGTGATGACCAGACCAAGCATACAACCACAATGCTATCCTCATCAACATCATCACTGCCAGGCAAAGAACAATATGAAAAAAAGAACGACTGAGTGAAGCTAATTCACTCTCTTTTGTGCATTTTCTCTAGCTGCGATCATTGTAATTTAACTTTTTGGACAAACGCAGCAAACTGATCAGTTTTCAATGCATCTGAATGAACATAATTCGATGCATTTTGACTAGCTGCAGCTATTGTAATTTAACTTTTTGGACAAACGCAGCTAACTGATAAGTTAAAATATTTTGTACAATTGGAGTTATTGCTAGCCCAACTTGAACTAATGTTATGAGACTAGCACTTTTTGTCATAACTCCAATTAAACAAAGTTGAAACTCAATGTAATATATGTGTAAAAACTGTTTTACTCTATCAACAATGTATGATAATTTCTGCCTCTCATTTCTTCTCTCTAACTTCATCGAACACTACATTTTGAACTTTGTTTGTGATGCTACTGCTTCTATTCGGTCTGCAATTTATTTCATACTTATCAATATTCATATTGCATTGTTGTGTCTCTAATTGTCTAATACATAACAGGTTTGTACTTCATTTAATGTTGCCCTTTTACAATATTACTAAGCTAGATTTGCCTTTTTATGTTATCATTTGTTTTTATATCTCGCACAAGAAAATAGTACTCCAATATGTAAGTCATCCATAAACAAGACTTCCTCAAGATTCAGGTATATGCTTTTAATCATTCGTTCCAGCATCATTTACAATTGTCATTTTATCCTTGTCTTAACACAGGCTACTTAATTTATAAATAAGTAACTTTTCACTTCAATTTTTTTTTCTTTGTCCTGTACTCCATCCATATTAACTGATTTGTTTACCGATTGAAATTCAGATTGAAACAGACAAATATATGGAGTGCTGCAACTCTTGAAAAACATCTCTATTACAAACATGAGTGAATTCCATGCTGTCCACACCATATTAAGGCCTCCTGACAGTCAAACTACAAAAGAAGCAAGCATTTGATGAGCACGGACCACTCTCTCAAACCAGCACAGAGACTATCTTTTCCCAATACAAAAAATGTTGCTTTAGGTATATCACCTCCAAGATTCACTTATTGTTAAGCTTTGTTATCTATCTTTTCCCTATTTCTTACTCTTAACCCACATCTGCAAATAAATGAACAAATAGTCCTAAACTCTTTGACTAAAATAACAGTTGCATACTGACTCAATAACCCAACCATGGGAACGAAAGAAAAAACTGGAAACCCTAGCCCCCGTAACACCAGCCCTGCCTTAACGGCGACGGCATGGCGCACTCCCAGCCGTCACCCCAGCCCCCTAAGCCTTCCTTTGCCTCCCTCCTATCAGAGTTACCTTCCCCTCCACTTGATTTCAGCATCGACGAGCTGCCCACTCCTATTCGTGACAACGGCGTTGTCTCTGTGCAGATATCGGAGGACCCTTACCTCCGTGGATTGGAGCGCTGTAAGACCTATCTGGTTGGTCGAGTCGTCCTCCCACCAAAAACCTCCCCTCTAAAATCCCACGAACTGACGACCCAGCTTAAGGCTCAATGGCCGGGTTTGAATAATTGGTCTGTCACCCCCTTGGGAAGGGGGTTATTCTTGCTTCAGTTTCAGTCCCTGGAAGATATGCAGAAAGTTTGGGCAGTTGGAACAGTTTCGCTGCAGCAAGGGCTCCTACGTCTGATAAAGTGGACGCCAAAGTTCTCCCCTTCAACGTACAGGAACACGTTTGCGCAACTCTGGGTTCGACTTTGGGACCTGGGTTTTGCTTTTTGGGAGCAGCAGACTCTCTTTGAAATTGCGCGGGGAATTGGGATACCCATAAAGTTGGACCCTAGAACTGCTGATCGATCTGTTGGTCTCTACGCGAGGATTCTAGTTGATGTTGACTTATCTCAGCCTCTTCTTCAGCAGCTTCGTGTAACTCGAGCTAATGGAGAGCAGGTTCTTGTAGGGGTTGAATATGAAGCTCTTCCGAGTGTGTGTTCTAAGTGTGGTCTTGTCGGGCATTTGAGTGACAAATGCAGAGTGGTGCACCCAGCTGGGCCCATTGTCTCTGCGGCTACTCCCTCCCACCATGGCCGTTCCTCCACTAGGAGGTCAAGGAGAAGGAGCGCCAGAAATTCAGGGCCTCCTTTACGTGGTCAGGCTGACGCTAATGTACAGGTGATCAGTTCATCTGTGGCTCCAGTTCAGGTTGATGTTGATAAAGAGACCTGTATGGTGGATGGAAGGCTTGAATGTGTGCAGGCCGAGCAACAGATTTCTGATCAGGCTTCCTCTTTCGCTAGCGTACCGCCAGGCTTTCAGAGGCTTGTCCCGGAAGGTTTAAAGCCGGCAACGATAAACGTGGCTCAATCTGAAAGTATTAATACGTTGCCAGTGGTTGACAAAGGCAGTGGAGTTGCTTTAGTTTCTTCTGTTTGTGAATCTATGCATTTAAACCAGGTACTTGGCGACGATACTTCAGCCAGGGAGGAGGGTGAGTTCACGCCAGTTGTCTCCAAGAAAACTAAGAAACAAATTAAAAAGTCCAGCTTAAAAGTTCCTGCTCGTAAGTCTATTACTGCTCTCGTGCAAAAGGGAGCAAAGAAGAAATCTTTTTCATGAAGGTTCTTTATTGGAATGCGCGTGGCGTCGCCAATGATGACACTCAAAATGCGTTAATGGAGATGGTACGTGTGCATCGTCCTTGTTTTGTGGCTTTATCTGAACCTTTTGTTCCAATTAACTCTATAAACAGGTCTTTTTGGAGGTCGTTGGGTCTCTTTCCGTTTGCTACTAATGATAGGGGTTTGCAAGCACCTAATCTATGGGTTCTATGTCATGAAGCCCTCCAACCTACTGTTCTATCATCTACTTCTCAGCAGGTCACATTTTCCTGTATGATTGATGGCTTGTTGT
The DNA here is from genome assembly GCA_024704745.1 of Rosa lucieae. Taxonomy (NCBI): domain Eukaryota; kingdom Viridiplantae; phylum Streptophyta; class Magnoliopsida; order Rosales; family Rosaceae; genus Rosa; species Rosa lucieae. The sequence continues at coordinate 25,246,121 of CM045497.1, read as the reverse complement.
GCATCTTTACCGTTGTATATGCCAAAACCTCTACAGTTGGCAGAAGGGCTCTCTGGAATGATCTTAGAGAGATCCGCAGTACTTATGTTCATGGCCCATGGGTGGTCCTCGGGGATTTTAATTGTGTGCTGGGTGCTCATGAAAAGCGGGGTGGTAGTCCACCGAATTTGATCTCTTGCTTAGAGTTCCAACAAATGTGCTCTGCATGTGAGCTTATGGACATTCCTACGGTGGGCCTTGCTTATACTTGGTCTAATCGTCGGACTGATGTCAGATTGGACAGATCTTTAGGTAACTCTGACTGGTTGGAAGCTTGGCAAGATCTAGAGTGTACCACCTTGACAAAGGCCACTTCAGATCACTGTCCGATTCTGCTATCTTTTTCAAAGTTTTCTTTACCACTCCGGTCTCCTTTCAAGTTCCAAAATATGTGGTTGCAGGCTCCAAACTTTATCCAACTTGTTCGTGATTACTGGGGTGATTTACATTTCTATGGCTGCCCTATGTTTGTTTTGTGCTCCAAGTTACGCGCTCTTAAAATCATGCTTAAGAGTTGGAATAAGAACCACTTTGGTAATGTGCATGCGCGGGTGGATGCAGCTAGGCGCCACCTGGATGCTATTCAAGCTGAACTTGCTGACTTAGGGCCATCTGAGGATCGTTTCTTGCGCGAGGATGTAGCTATTGCTCAATACCAGTTGGAGCTCTCATTGCAGCATACTTTACTTAGAGACAAATCTCGTGTGAAATGGCTTACAGACGGCGATCGCAATACATCTTTTCTCCACAACATGGTTAAGGTGCGCCGTTTAAATAAAACTGTCTCTTCTTTGTCCGATGGGCAGGTTACCTTGCAGGATCATGATTCTATTGCTGCTTACATTGTCCAGTACTATGACACTATGTTTACTCGAGATCAGGGTATTATTGATTCTGGCCTTGTGGAAAGAGTGATTCCACAATTGATTACTGTTGAAGAAAACGTGTCCCTTATTGCTATCCCAAGAGATGAGGAGATTTCTCTCGCTGTTAATTCAATGGACAGTGGTAGTTCTCCTGGTCCAGACGGTTTTGGTGGGGGCTTTTTTAAAGCTTGTTGGTCTGTGGTTGCAAATGATGTGATTCTGGCGGTCCGTAGTTTTTTTGAGACGGGCTTCATTCCTCCGCACTTCAATACCAATTTAATTATTCTGATTCCAAAAGTCCATGAAGCTGAGGGCATCTCCGATTATAGACCTATTGCTCTAGCGAATTTTGTGTTCAAAATAATAACCAAAATCTTGGCTGATCGGTTAAGTCAGGTTGCTCCAAGAATAATTTCTACCAATCAGAGTGCCTTCATTCGAGGTAGGTCAATCACTGACCCTATCATTCTCACTTCTGAATGCATGAATCTCTTGGATCACAAGAGTAAGTTTGGGAACATGGCTATCAAATTTGATATTGCTAAGGCCTTTGATACTGTGGACTGGAACTTTCTCCTTCGGGTTCTTCTAGCTTTTGGTTTTGATAGAACCTTTGTTAATTGGGTCCACTGTGTGCTTAAGTCGGCGCATCTCTCCATTTTGGTTAATGGTCAATCTTGTGGTTTCTTTACTTGCTCGCGGGGTGTGAGGCAGGGTGACCCTTTATCACCGATTTTGTTTTGCCTGGCAGAGGAGGTGTTGAGTAGAGGACTCACAAGGATGGTAGATGAAGGCAAGATTGATTGCATTGCAACCCCGAGTATGTGCTCCCCCCCTTCACATGTTCTTTTTGCGGATGATGTAATGGTTTTCATGCAGGCTAATCCAGAGGGTCTTAGTGCACTTTCTCAATTCATGGAGGAGTATGGCGCTAATTCTGGGCAGGTTGTCAACAGGAATAAGTCTCTTCTTTTCATTGGCAAGCCTGCTCTTCATCGGCAAACCGTTATACAGAATCTCTTGGGTATTAAACTTGGTGATCTTCCCTTTACTTATCTCGGCGTTCCCATCTTTCAGGGTAGGCCGAAGAGTGATTATTTAAGGCCAGTGGCAGACAAGATTCGGTGTAAACTCACTGCCTGGAAGGGGAAGTTGTTGTCCCAAGCGGCGAGGCTACAATTAATAGATTCTGTCATTCACAGTGTACTTATCTATAGTTTTCAGATATATTCTTGGCCTAGTTCTCTATTGAAGGAGGTACAACGGTGGATTCGTAACTTCTTTTGGACCGGGGATCCCCTTAAAAAAGGTGTGGCCTTGGTCTCTTGGGATCGGGTCTGTCAGCCCAAGGATAAAGGTGGTTTGGGTCTTAAAAATCTTGTTGTCTTGAATGAGGCTCTTCTTCTTAAAAAGGGGTGGGATGTTGTCTCTAAAGCCTCCCCTGCAGCTTGTTTTTTGCATGATCGATTTCTGACAACTGGGTTTCAACCATGTGCTTATTATAAAAAATCATCAGTTTGGCTTGGATTGAGGCAGGTTTGGAGGTTTTTGCTTACCAAGCTGCGTTGGATAATTGGTGATGGTGCCTTGGTTAGGCTATGGAAAGATAATTGAATGGGAGAGATTTTGGGGGAGGCCTTCGGCTTGAGTTCCCATGAGTTGGCCAATCTTGACAATACAGTTAGTGAGTTCATTGTTCATGGTAAATGGGCGCTTCCTGACATCTTTGGGCAGGTGTTTCCTGGGATTGCAGCGGCCCTTACTTCCACTACGCTTCCTTTGGAGCCAACAAGCGACCAATTAGTTTGGTCTGACTCTTCTTCTGGAACCTTGACATCGAAGGAGGCATATTTGACTCTAGCTTTGCCATCTCCAATGGTTGCATGGGATCTCTATTATGGCATTCTACAATTCAGCCGCGAAAGAGTATTTGTTCTTGGAAGATTTTTCATGAGAAAATTCTTACGGATGAACGGCTTCAAAGGATAGGGATTTCACTTTGTTCGCGGTGTAGCTTCTGTGGTGTTGGAAGCGAGAATTGTCGGCACATGTTTTTGGGGTGCTTGGTGGTTTTGGATGTTTGGAAGTGGTGCTTTCACATGTTCAGTATTCCTTTCCCGCAAGTACTCTCTTTGCATGGCTTACTTGCACAGGATTTACTCTCACGGTTTTCTACTTCTACAACGCTTCTTTGGCGCATTACTGTGTGCAATGTTTTGTGGTGTTTATGGTATGAACGAAACCGTCTAAGGCATGATGGGGGTGTGTTTGTGTTGAGCAAATTCATGCGTTTTCTAGTCTCATCTTTGAAGGAGTCAGCTGGGTTGGCTTTTGTATCTTCCACTTCCCATTCTGGAGCCCCCATCTTTGGGTTTTTACATCTTTCGCCGCTGCGGCCTTGTGCTCCCAAATTTATTAGAGTTACTTGGATGCCTCCACCTCCTCCATGGATAAAGATCAACATTGATGGGTCATTTAGAAATCAAGATCACGCTGGCTTTGGGGGCTTAGCCCGGGATCCTGACAGTGGGTTTGTTCTCGCCTTTGCCTCTCGAGTATGTGTTCCTAGTGCTCTTGACGCAGAAGTTTTGGCATTTATTGAAGCTATTAAGGTGGCTAAGCTGCAAGACTGGCAATACTTGTGGGTCGAAACGGACTCGGCAGTTGTCTTGAGGTATTTTGTTTCTCCAAAACTGGTTCCTTGGCGTCTTCGGGTGCAATGGTCTAACTGTTTGGCTCTTGCAAGACATTTGCATCTCCATGTTTCTCACATTTTCAGGGAAGGGAATGCTCCCGCTGATACTTTGGCTAACTATGGCGCGTCTCATGAGGGTGATAGCACGTGGACGTCACTGCCTTCTTTTTTGGTTGCTGACTTTGGCCGTGATTATTCATCAAGGCCAACATATAGATTTTCATAATGTTCCCAGGTTGGCCTACGTCCTCACTGTGTGCTAGTTATGTTTCTTTAGTTATGATTGTTTTCTTTTGCAATTGTCAGGACTTTTCTAGAATGTTCCTAGGTGGTGTGTTTCTTCATTTTTCCATGTACTTTGATGTGGGTTGGCTTTGGTTGTGTCCTCCATCCCTTTGTACTGTTTGTTTAAGGTATCAATAAATTTCCGAGAGAGGGCGATGAGTTAGTCCTCCTCTCGTTTTCCTTAAAAAAAAAAAAAAAAAAAAAAAAAAAAACCATGGGAACATCATAAATTCACTCATCACTTCAGCTACAGTTATAATAATAGTTTGAAAGACTAAAATGATTTTAATTCATATTTACTACATACTTCCAATTTTGAACAATATAACATAGTGCAAACTAAGATTTCAGTCCAATTGTAAGCGTGAATCTCTGATTTGTGATTAACATTTGCAGATCATTCAAAAAATTGTGTACTACAACAGAGTATGGTAGATACCTCCTTCAAATAAACAAATCATTCAAAAGGTAACAATTTCTCTATAGAAAGCTGCAATTATGAGCTGTTATGTGTATGATGGACCCCTCTCCAATCCAGTTTCTTTTACATATACTTCAAATTTTACAAATAATTAATAAAATGTTCGTCCACAGCAATAACATTGCTGTAACACTTTTTAAATTTCATTATTTAATTCCATAACCTCAAAGCACGATACTAATGTGACATAATGGTTCGAAATTTTAAGTACCATCAAACAGAATTTATTTTTTAGCCACGAAACTGCTATAAGATGGGTTCTGTTTTCTAACATACAAGTGGACTTCTGTACAATCTCAGCTTCTTTAATCACGTGATCTTCATTTTCCTGCTCATTTTAACATTTGCGGTTCACTGCACATTCAAAAATCTATGTTTTTATACCTCTTTGTTTTGTAGGCAATTCCTACATCATTGCGTCTTACTGCTACAATAGAATACCATTGCACAAATTACCCAACTTACTCATGCTGATGGTATGACACAAATCTTTTCATGTATTTGCTGGATAACATTACTATATGTCGATCTTCTTTGAGTAAGTTTCATTTGAGAGCTATAGACAACATAAAGGAGTATTAGTGTTATGTCGAAGACAAATTAGATAAAGGACAATAAAAGCAAAAAGGAATAGGTAAAACAAGGCGAAAAGTCATGGAATTTGTTAGCTCCTTTCATTGCATATTTGGTCTATAAGATGAGTTCTGTTTTCTAACATACAAGTGGACTTCTGTTCAATCTCAGTTTCTTTAATCACGTGATCTACATTTTCCTGCTCATATCAACTTTTGCGGTTCACTGGACATTCAAAAATCTATGTTCTTATACCTCTTTGTTTTGTAGGCAATTCCTACATCATTGCGTCTTACTGCTACAACAGAATACCATTGCACAAATTACCCAACTTACTCATGCTGATGGTATGACACAAATCTTTTCACGTGTTTGCTGCATAACGTTACTAAACAGTTCCCATATGAAGCTTATTTGATGCAGTAAAATAATTAAATGAACTGATTGAATACTCTCAGGTTGTTGGTGCTTTCATAATCTCCTAATTTTTGGTTCATAATTTTTGCATTAAGATTTATAAAAATGTAAACCATGTTCCTTGCTAAAGCCTTGGTAAATTTCATAGTATAGCAGCTTGCTACTGGATTTGTAGAGTCATACTGCACTTTCACTTGACCAATTTATATGACCTGATCACTTACGTGTAATTGATACATTTTGTGACAATGCTGATAATTAATTTGATGTGGTCTTTCAGCTGTTAGAATAAAAGATATCCCTTTTAAATTTCAGAACTTTAGGAAGGAAACCACACAATTCAAACCCCAGTTGCACTTTAGTAGAGACCAAATATGGAAAGGTATTCCCTTTTGAATTCCTTTTTCACAAACTGCTCTTTTACCATTGTTACCTTCCACTCCTTCACTTTTTCTTGGTTGTTCAAATCATTTCCATATTTGGTCTCAACTACCCTGTTCTTTCTACTTTTTTTTTTTTTTTTCTCTTTTCTAAGTCAATGACAATTGCATCTCTTCACTGCATTATCACACATTTCCACACAATCAGATCCATTTTTTTCCCCCAATGTCCCACACAAAGGTATTCCTCATTTTGCAGTTACCTCTTGAAATTAGCTGGTTGTATCTATCGTCTGATTTCGCTTTCTTTTTTATACAGCAAAAAATTCAGTACATCAGGACCAAATTTCAAGACAGCCAACACTCAAAAAACAAAAAACACCAACATTCCGTATTGTTCACCTAAGTAACCTCTATCTGCCTTCTTCCTATTCATGTAAGTTTTTTCTATATTTCATTAAACATCGCACATATTTCAGTTCTTTCCAGTTGGACGTGCATGTCTTCCCTTTAACTTTCACAATTAGTAACTTCTTTCTTTTTTTATCTTTTTATCTTTTTAAAGTTCGCTGATTAATTTCACTGTATCTCAAAATAAATACGCATTTACCTTGATGTGACATTTTTTATATATATTCACCAATAATAATTTACTTTTCTGGATTTTGTATTAGGACTTTCAACAGACGAAGCAATCAAATTAGGCAACAAGTTAATGGTGACGGGAATGAGGAAGAGAAATTAGAAAATAGGATGGACGTAATTGTTAATCTCAATGAAGATGGCTTGGAGGAACATAGGGTGTTTCAACCCATGCTTGACAACAAGCTGTTGGAACGTCGAAAAGTTGGACGTTTCCTTGAAACACCCTATCTTCCTCCAAGTTATCATCATTTATATCAACAATTACCTCTCTCCCATTCTCTAATTTCTTCTCCTCATTACCGCCACCAATCACTTGCTGCCTAATCGTGACGGCACTAAAATCCATCAATGTAAGTATGCCATACAATAGATAAATTTTCCTACCGTTCCCTTTAACTTTCACAATTAGTAACTTTTTTTTTTTTTTCTTTTTTTCTTTTTAAAGTTCGCTGATTAATTTCACTGTATCTCAAAATAAATGCCCATTTACCTCGATGTGACATTGTTTTTATATATTCACCAATAATAATTTACTTTTCTGGATTTTGTATTAGGACTTTCAACAGACGAAGCAATCAAATTAGGCAACAAGTTAATGGTGACGGGAATGAGGAAGAGAAATTAGAAAATAGGATGGACGTAATTGTTAATCTCAATGAAGATGGCTTGGAGGAACATAGGGTGTTTCAACCCATGCTTGACAACAAGCTGTTGAAACGTCGAAAAGTTGGACGTTTCATTGAAACACCCTATCTTACTCCAAGTTATCATCATTTAGATCAACAATTACATCCCTCCCATTCTCTAATTTCTTCTCCTCATTACCGCCACCAATCACTTGCTCCCTAATCGTGACAGCACTAAAATCCATCAATGTAAGTATGCCATACAATAGATAAATTTTCCTACCGTTTTGTGATCTTATAAATTCTCAAATGTCATTACATTTATGCTATAATTTCACACTTTTTAATAAATTGTCTAATACTCTCTGTTTTCTTCTCCTTTTTGAGGTGCCTATAGCTTACAATTGCTAAAAACAAAAAACAAAAAACAAAAAACAATTCTCTTATTCGATGAAAAATAAAATTATTTCTTCCTTCCTCAAATTGGTAACTTTTAAAACTATATTACTTTTCAACTTCTATACAACACAATACAATCAATTTACAGTCTCTGAGAAGAAAATCAGGAATTATTGCTTTTGAAATAAGACATTCAGAGAATTAGATACAGTTCTATGTCTGCACTGCCCACCCTTCCTTTTCAATGTATTAACAATTTACCATGATAGGTTCATATATCTTCTTCTTTGTGTTAATTCTGACCTTTCTATTTTTCGCTCCTATTGCTTTTATTACTTTTCATTAACTTTTATTCTACTTCGTCCCATTAACAGGAAATCACATTATCAATAGTACTGTCTGCAAACACTCACAAAGAAGAATTAAGCCAATATTATTTTCACAGCCACCGTAAACAATTAGCCAAGATATAACAGTTCAAACATACAAGGTCTGTGTTCTTTTGTATCCAATCTTCTCTTCATTGATTTCCAACATCTATTCGTTTCCATCTTTACTGTAACTATTTTCATCTTTGTTCCACTAGGTTCTACCATCATAATTACTTAAAACCACAAATTACACACGGAATTCCACAAATTTGCAATAGAGTTAATTTTAGGAAGTTTAATTGGCTGGCTTGGATGGACCAGTTCTCAATTGTAGGAGATAGCTCTATTGATGACAACAATAATGTGAGCATCTTTGTTCCACTGGGTTCTATCATCTAAGCCAACCAGTTAATTTTAGAAAGTTTAAGCAAAGTTCAGTTTGCAATGTTGTTAATTTGCACCCATTAATTTTGTTTCTTTACTTTACACCATTAATTTTCTTGCATGACTACATTTGATTCTCTACATCCATAATTTCTAATTCAATTAGTCAGTTTGCCATATTCAGTTGAAAATACAAATTTTTTTTTTCCTCAAATGTACGTTATTTGAAAATACATGTTTAGTATTCTTTTCTACATTCTATATTGCCAAATTGAACAACAATATCAAGAATGCTTTTTGCTCTCTGAAACAATATCAAAATTTGTACAGAAAATAATCTTCAAGCCGGCATCAAAATCAGAGACAAATGTGGTAATAATTGTGAAGATAAAGAGCGAGTATGAAGCTCTTAGGTTAAGCTTCGGCCATTCAAATGTGAAAATCTTGCAATGGAAGAACACATTTGCGCACTAATCTCTTCTTCCATTGCAAGCTTTTCCCCTTTCAAAGGCCGAAGCTTAACCTGAAGAACTTCATACTCACTCTTTATCTTCACAATCTCCAGCTACAATCCGCAGCACAGCTCAACTTAATAGCAAAGCAAAACGTACTTCGCTATCCCTTACACTCATGTTCAATCAGATTAGTTGGTAAAACATTTAACATAATTTTGTAATACATCACACTTTACAGACTACTCTTTACACATGTAACTTATATGTCAATCAATTGTGATACCTTCTCCTTCATATCATTCTTTACATGAACGTTACTCTCCTAACCTCAACAACCAATCCATCCAAATCACCCTATGACTGTCACAACATAAAATAGTAACGTTCATTGAGACAATGATACGGAGGAAAAGATACAGCAATTGATTCATCTACATTACGTTGACTAAATATATCTAACAAATTCCATTACTTTTCGCTTTCTTTTACCTATTCCTTTTTGCTTTTTGCTTTTATTGTCCTTTATCTAATTTGTCTTCAACATAACACTAATACTCCTTTATGTTGTCTATAGCTCTCAAATGAAACTTACTCAAAGAAGATCGACATGGAAGGATTTTATAGATGCCAATTACAGGTCAAACCTTCCTTTCATCTCTATGCATTCAACCTCTTTTGTTCATCTTCATTTTTTCTTTTTATTCACTATTTCATGTATTCCTAATTAAATATCAACCTCCTGCCAGGATTTATAAAATCCTTCAGTGTCGACCATCTTTTCAATCCTTCTACCTGAACACTGACAGATAAAACACACAATCATCAACATCCTGCTCCTTCAATGCAGCATCACTCAGGTACACGTAATTAATTACTTTTCTGGTAATCAATTTACACACCTTCAACAATTATCCAAACCTAAGATTTATACATTTTGGCGCGACAGTTCCTCCTACCAAATTGTAACATAAAATCCAATGACATCTGTAGCTTGAAATTCACAGTTTTACTGCTCAGTCCTCTGTAGCTTGAATGAGATCTGTAGCTTGAAATTAACAGTTTCACTCCTCAGTCCTCAGTAACTCATTGTTCTCTTTTTGAATGATAGTAAGAAGCTTTTGGTTTTCCTGTTCTGTTTTGTTAAATGGGTTTAGCGACGTAGTTGATGTTCTATAAATATCCAATTATATGATAGCACTGTGGTGGCTTCTAACTTTATGTTACTGACCGAGTTCTATATAAGATGATATAATCAAATAACAGTTTTGATTAAAATTTGAAAAATTGGAATTTTGACGTTTTATATTCTTTACTGTTTTGTTGTCAATGGTTTGCAGTTTTTAATTCGAGGTTTAGAACAGTTGTACATATTTCTCATAAGGAAATGATGAATTGTTGCTTTTAAAATTGCAAATTGGCAAAATTATCCAAACCTAAGATTTATACATTTTGGTGTGACAGTTCCTCCTACCGAATTGCAACATAAAATCCAATGACATCTATAGCTTGAAATTCACAGTTTTACTGCTCAGTCCTCTGTAGCTTGAATGAGATCTGTAGCTTGAAATTAACAGTTTCACTCCTCAGTCCTCAGTAACTCATTGTTCTCTTTTTGAATGATAGTAAGAAGCTTTTGGTTTTCCTGTTCTGTTCTGTTAAATGGGTTTCGGGACGTAGTTGATGTTCTATAAATATCCAATTATATGATAGCACTGTGGTGGCTTCTAACTTTATGTTACTGACTGAGTTCATATAAGATGATATAATCAAATAACAGTTTTGATTAAAATTTGAAAAATTGGAATTTTGACGTTTTATATTCTTTATTGTTTTGTTGTCAATGGTTTGCAGTTTTAATTCGACGTTTAGAACAGTTGTACATATTTCTGAGAAGGAAATGATGAATTGTTGCTTTTAAAATTGGAAATTGGCAAAATTAGATAGGGTTTTGTGTCTGCAGTTTGTTTTGGCAACATTTTAACAAGAGAAGGACGTTATGAAAGTAATTGAGTTTGAATAATGGATGTTGATGAGATCATGTTTCTATTTTAGTTTTTGGTCACTGGAATGGAGTAGCTTAGTATCTTGGAAGCAGAATTTGATAATGTTATGGTGTTTTAAAACGTTGTTTTTTCTTCTTCTTTTGTTAAGAAAAAAAATATTAACAAATAATTTTGCCAGAAAAACAATGCAAATAACTATGAATATTAAGTAAAACATACTGCACCTGTGATTTGTTATATACTTAGTTAACATCCTGCACTTTCAACCAATACCTGATCAGTTTTTCACAATCCACATTACCATAACCATGTTGGAAAGCAGGTATGACTGATCAAAGGCATCTCTCCTTCGTTCCTCATCTTAGCTCTTTCCCCTAAGACGCATTTCTTTACCTTGCTTTAGTTACTGTTAGGCAAAACTAATACCAGGATTTTCAAAACAAAATAAATAGTCTTTGTCAGCTTAACAGTTTTACACTATGATGGAAGACAAACATTTATCAGATATTTGAGTATTTTTTCACTTATCTCAATCTTTATTTCACTCCTGGCAGATCACTTTTAACGTTATTTCCGACACTGCAATTTCGAGTTGCTTTAATTTCACATTTACTACACATGTAATCTAACATATATCCATTATTTCAGAAATTAGTAATCAAGACGAGGAACATTGACTTCATGCTATATATCTCTCTTGCAACCTTCTTGATGAGTCTCTTTCTTTGCATACAGACTTTTCAAACAACATCCATTCATATTTACAAGTATGTGTGTGTGTGTTCTCACTTTATTTTATTTCTTGCCAACAGTTTACATTTCGATTGCCAAAACAAACATAGCTTTACAGTTCTTCTGGTAACGTATCTGATTCACATTTTCTATAAATCTCATTCTCTGCTTCATTATCCAGGTTTTACGAATATATGAATGTCAACCAGCTTGAGAGCATATTGTCTTCTATTTCAACTTCCATTATCAGATACTCCATCCACAGCAAACTGCGGGCGCGTTCTCTCTCACTTTCTAAATCCAAACAAACATAACATTGACATGGATAAAGCATACAGTGACTACCGTTTGTAGTAATGATCATAAACTTTATGTATAACACTTTGTTGTTCTTTTGCATATTGTATTCATTATGGATTTCAGTGATATAATGAAATAATACCACTGTTGCTTCATTCCATTCTTTTGGAACTAAAATAGCCCAACGGCAAAAAAAATACAAATTAATAAATAAAATAAAAACTGTTGATATTTATAAATCATTTTTATTAAACTCCCCACTTAATTAGGACTACAAAACAAAATGCCTAACCTTTGATTTTAAACTATACAGCTTAGTCAATTTTTGGACGTTCAACTCTCAAACAAAATCTCTTCCTCAAAAATGAAATCGAACCTTCCACAATTGTTTGTAAATGTTCCCTCATAACCCTTACCTATATTTTCTACCCTTCTCAACTGTGCCATTAAATAACATTCTACCCTTTTTGCTCATAACAAAATGCCTCACCTAAAACTCTCTCAAACAAAATCTCTTCACCACAAACGAAATCGAATCTTCCACAATTGTACTCTTACCTATATTTCCTACCCTAACCCGCGCCATAGCGCGGGCTTCAATTCTAGTGAGAATAATAGCATTAGAATTGAAATGCGGCATGATGAATCCATTTTCAAAGAAAGCCCGAACCACCGAGGTTACATCAGGCCCCACTACCGACCAACAAAAAGTGAAGAAGCCACCAGTAAACCCATCAGGCCCCGGGGCACTGAAACCATCCATTTCTCTGACTGTGGCAAGAACTTCTTCACTTGTAGGGACTTTGACCAATTCAGCATTTTCAGCCTCAGTGACCAGCTGAGGAATAGTACGTTCCACAAGGCCCATGTTCACTATAGAGGCGTCCTTAGTGAAAGTCGTTTCAAAGTGTTGCACTACATGATCCTCAATAGCCCCTGCGTCTATAATAATTTCCTGATTCACCTTGAGAAAGGATATGGATTTGTTTAGACGTCTGAGCTTGGCCATATTATGAAAAAAAGAGGTGTTTCTATCACCATCCTTTAGCCACCGTAACCTTGATTTGTCTTGGAGAAAAGTAGCTTGTAAAGCTAGATCCGAGATGAATCTTGAATGCGCGACATCTTCCCTTAAGAGAACCTCTCCTCCGAAGGACTAAGTCTAGAAATTTCCTCTTGTATTTGATCCAAACTCTCATTTGAAGCATTGACCCAGAGGTGAACATCACCAATAGAGTTTCTGCTCCAAACTCTCAACATAGATTTCAAGGCCCTGAGCTTGGAAGCCAGAATGATTTGAGGGCAGCCATAAAACCGTAAAGTCCCCCAATATTCTCTGATCAGATCAAGGAAGTTTGGAACCTGAAGCCAGTGGCTTTGGAAGCGAAAAGGAGCTTTAATGACTCTCCCAAGCTTTGAGCAGCTCAACAAAATTGAACAGTGATCCGAAGTTGCTCTAGTGAGGGTGCAGCATTCCATGGCCACCCAGGAATTAAACCAACTCATATTTCCAAGGGCTCTATCCAAGCGGACTTCAGTGCGCCGATTTGACCAGGTGTAAACCAAACCTTTGGTGGGCACATCAATCAAATTGCAAGAGGAGCACATTTGCTGAAACTCTAGACAGGCCCGAGGGCTTGGTGTGTTACCACCGCGCTTTTCATGAGCGTCGAAAACACAATTGAAATCCCCGAAGACCACACAAGGACCCTGAACTAGGGTTGTGTTAATTCCAACTATCTCAGACCATAGCTGCCTTCTACCAACCAAGGTGGTTTTGGCGTAAACACAAGTGTAGGTGCCGTAGACCCCGTCAAAACTACAAGATACAGTAATCTGCTGGGAAGACACTGAAAGAATCTGCAGTGAGAGAGCTTCGTGACAGAGAAACCAGATATTGGGAGCTAAATTGTCCCTATCATTAGTAGTTACGAGTCGGAGGCCCAGAGATCTCCATAAAGCAACCGGAATAGAATCCACTAAAACAAAGGGCTCGGAAATACAAACAAGTAAAGGTTTGTGTACACGGACCATGTTTGTTAGTGCCCACTGTGTATCAGTATTAGCAACACCGCGGGCATTCCAGAACAGTATCTTCATTAATAGAGTTTGTGTACACCTTGCTTTGTCTTCACTTCTGCTTTGGCCGGGTGCATCTCTAGTTTGGAATAAACTCCCCCTCCTTCGACAAGTCTGCAGAAGCCACTTCAGGCACCTCTCCCAATGGTGCTAACTTTCCATCCTGCTCCACCGAGGTGGAGACCTGTCTGCCTGTGCCAACTTTACACACATTTTTTAGAAGCCAGGAGGAACTGACGACGTGGATGAAGCTGTCTCTTTAATAATTTCTATCGGTGCCCGAGCAGAAACCGCCTCCCTCTGTGCTCTTATTGTGCTCTTGAAACCACTGGGAGCATGCACTAGCGTCTCCTGCAGTATGAGGGCCAGCAAGGGTTGCTGTCACTTTTCCAATGTGGGATCTTTCCTCTCCAACATGCCCCCTCACGTGCAACCTAACTCTAGGTCTGCACGTGAAATTAATTAACAATCCAATTCCCACATTAGAAATTGGGACACAAGTATTGGAGACTTGGCCAATATAACAATCCAAGGCCCACATCGGACACTTGGTAACAATCCAATCCAATCGGAATTTTCCGATGGCAATATAAGGAACCCAAATTGGGGCCCATGACAATGGGAGACGCAATTGGAGAGAGACCCGCTCTGATACCATGTTAAACAGCGACAAGCGTGGCCTGTGGCCCACCATTGTACCGATACTGTCCCAACTTAACCACCCGATAGGTGTTGGGTTTTAATTACAAAATGTCTCGGTACAATTGGGTGAGATCCACCCACTTATAAGTTATATTTTATTTGTCACTTTTCCAATGTGGGATCTTTCCTCTCCAACAGCCTCCACAGGCCTCCATGATTGTCTTCGTGACCTCCTCTTACTCTTGAGGTGTGACCTCTCGCGAGAGTGTCCACGAACCACGATCACTCTTGTTCTCGATCCTTGCACCAAACTCCCGGTTTACTTGTTTGTTTTTGCATTTGTTGACAGAGTGCCCCACAATACCACAATAGTCACACAGAACGGGCACAGACTCATACTCAACACTGGCCACAGTTGAAAGTCCCTGAGCTCGGGCTACTTTGATTTTATCACGTAGTGGCATTGAGAGATCCACATCAACAAGAACCCTTGCATAAAGTCCAATTGACCTATTGGCTGTTCTCGGGTCAAGCTTAATTGGGGTGCCAATTCCTCTAGCAATCTCAAACAGAGTTTGTTGATCCCAATAAGCAAAACCTAGGTCCCAAAACCGCACCCAAATCTGCACAAATGTGTTCTTATACGATGAAGGGGAGAAGTCTGGAGTCCATTTGATCAGCCTCAAGATGCCCGGGTTGAGGCTGATGGAGCCCAGTGACCAGATTAGTTGCATGTCATCAATAGACTGAAATTGTAACGTGAAGAACCCCTTACCCATTGGAGCAACAGACCAGTTTGAAACACTATTCCAGAAAAGCTTCAAACGCTGTGCAAGTTCATGGGCTCTTGGCATTATACCATTTGGGGGAGACAAGAGTTTACTTAATATTTTTGCATTTGTCAAGACCTCGGAGGAAGGAGTTCTCAGAAATCTGAACTGTAACCATCCCGTCGTTCAGCGAAGGCAGAGGGAGATCATCAATGGCGAAACCTAGCGGCTGATCTCGGGCTAGAACTGATGCAAAAGTAGGCTTAGGGTTCAAGGTCGATGGTTGTGAAGGATCTGGGCCGACGGAGGTGGAGGTTGGGGGCTGCATCATCGGAAAAAGTAGGGTGTTCTAGGGTTTAGGGTTTTTCATGGATGCCTCAAAAAAAGACTATGTCTAGGTATTTGATTGAGACTATGCTGTTTGGTTGTTTGGCAAGCAGCATTAGCAAAAGATCTTTACCATAAAATGTAAGAGCGAAAGTTGTCCAGTTCCTTTATATAGGTTGACTTCAGTTTGAACCCTATCATATAAATGAGCCAAGCTGTTGAAATGAGAGTAGCAAAATCTAGCAGTGTGCATATCGGCCTCCATGATGGTACTCACTTTCACAATGTACATACTTTCTTAGTGCTTCAATGTACAATGTTTGGGATTGTTTGATCCATCAACAAATTCTATAGCAAATGAATCAAAAGTTGTGTTTACTTCATTTTTCCAGCCAAATCTAAGTTTTAGGGTATGTTTATTGTTAAATTTGTATCAGATGTTTCAGTCTTAATCCACCTTTTTTTTCTTTTATATATAGTTTTAGGATCTTTATATTAAATTATTTGCAAGATTGAATTTGGTTCTACAGGTATAAATTAACAAGTTCCCAGTGAATTCAATTTTATTTCTTTGTTTCGTCCATTGTATTATTCATACAGGTACAACATAGTAGAACATCATCAAATGAGAATGATTTCCATGACTTGATAGACATGTACGAGCAAGAGAGGAATATATGAAAAGAAACATATGGTTATCTCAGAAGAAGTAAACGAAGTGCTGCACAGCTCATCTAACAGTAGTATGTCAGAGGCTGATCTAAGAATCATTTGGACAATATTGAGCATGGTAATTCTGACATATATGTTGAAGCAAATTCATTTCAGGAAAATGGTTCAAGTGCTTCAAAGGGAAGGGAGTCAATTGACTACTCGGAAAATGACGTTGACACCTTTCACATTGAATGATTGGGATGGTTAGTTCATCATTTTTACATATTTCTGACTAATTGACTGTTGTGCATTGCACTGATTATTTCCATACTTGCAGTTAGCTGTGGTGAATTCTATGGACTACCTCTATTTGAGGACTTGAATACTAGAAAAGAAACTACATCTGGATCTACCAAGTCAACCAGAAGAAAGACTGAGACTTCTACAACAGCCCCTAGAGAAAGATCTAAATCCTAAACGATTAAACATCTATGAACCATATTGAGGTATATACTTTTTATTATTTTTAGATAATTTTGATATAAAGCTACTGTTTTTATGTTTTTTTTGGGTTATTATTATGTGATAAAGAAGCTAGCCTTATGCTTCATTGTGAATTTCATTGTTGTTTTGTTTTGTTTTGGATTGCTTGCTTTTGGTCCAAAAAGTTTGCTGATCACTCTTCTCTAATTTCAAGTAAGAAATTCACACATGATAGAATTAGAAGTTGTTGTCAGTTGGAAACTTAGGCTCTCCATCTCTATTCTCAAACCCAAAAGATTTCATCCATGCTATGCTTCTCTTCATAGTAGTTGTTGTCAGTTGGAAACTAATAGTTCATTATTGTATGCAGATAGTCAGATACAGTACGTCTTTCCTTATAACAATATGTGAAACAACTTCAGTTGCAAAGGTTGAGTTAAAATTAAGCTGCACTGTTTTTTTTTATGAATGTAGTTTGAATTATAATTGTATTTTGTTTGCAGCTTAAGCAAACTATTTCGTTCCTACTCTCTCCTTTTCGTCCTTTTGTTTCCTGCACACATTCCCCTATTATAATTAGCTCGATGGATTTCTGTTACATGTGGTGAGGGAGTAGACTGAAAAAGGTAGCACTCCACCTCCTCTTATTCTTGTTTCTGTTAGTGCAAATACACCTGCTGAAGCACCCGAATCAAATGGATCAGTTCCTACACAATCTTTAGCCATTACTAGACCAAAACCTTCTTCAAGAGATTTCCAAATATTGTTAGATAAAGTTGCTGATGGAGACTTAGTGTTAATTCAGTCTCCACTAGTAAGAACCTAAATTGAGTTTTATTCATTATCTATAAATCTAGGTACTAATTAGTAATTACTAATAGTACAGGTGGGGTCATTAAGAAGTTATCGAACAAAAAGGGGAAGCGTGCTCCTCCATCATGTAAAGAGATACATCTTTTTTGGAGAGCATTCTTAATATCCCACAATACTGCCTCTACTAATACAACTGAAAAAGAAAAAGATTCAGCTGAAAATTCTAAGTTTGGGAGCTCAGCAGGTAGGCTGCATTCAAATTATTTTTCCTCTTAATTTCCTATTTCAAGTGACTGCTGTTGATATACACAATTTTTTTTTTTCTATTACTGTACCTTTTATCTGTAGTTCAGTAATATGCATTTGAGCATTCAGCTATTAGGCAAGAAATCAATTAAAATCATGGTATGTGAGTGTATGTAGATGCTATGAAACCTTATACGTCAGTGTTCTGCGGATATGACTTCTTCTATTCACATAATTCTCAGAATATTACTGCCGAAATGTTACACGATATGACAGTTTTGTTTATCTTACTTTAAAAGTTTATATCTTTGGTATCTTCAATAAGATGGTTTTGATATGGACAGTATGTATGGTGGAGAGTGGACACCAGCAAGCAAATTAAGATATAATATGCAGAACGCTATTTTCTGTTGCACTGTTCAGGTAAAATGGAACAAATATTTCACCAAATATTTTTACATATGACAAAAAAAATTTTGGCAAAGTTTAGCAGTGGTTGTCTTAATAACTATGTGACTTATTTGTTCGTGGTCATTTTAATGTAGTTTTTCTACCGTCAATTCAACATTTCACAGGTCCATCCTAATTCATGGACTGAAATTTACGCCAGATCTGGACAATGTGGGAATGTGGAATGTGAGATCTGAGAACTGGGTTCGACAGTACTTAGGCCAGCAATTCTATTTTCCTGTATAATTATGTATAATCACATTTCACCTATTTTAATTCTAATTACACCATGCATAATCTTCTGATAGAAGATGAAACCTCAGCATTCTCTAAGTCTCCAATCACTGTAAGCATCGCCGATTCTGGTACTAACTAAACACCCAGCCACAAATCTCTTATATTTACTTTGTTACAAGATTGCAATTACATTTGGACTTCTAATTTTTGTGGCAAAATATTAGCAATTATTTGATTCAGTAGCATGTGTTTTTGATTAATGTTGACACTCAAATGTTGACTATGCAAGAAAAAATCTGTACTGCTACTCAGCATTTTATGACCATGGTTTCTACTCTCTTTGGCAGAATCAGAAATAGGACAGTGCCTTGGTTGTATCCAGGTGGACCAGTCTACTGTTGCAATCAGAGAATCTTTTAGGAAGTTTGATGATGTGCTTGAACCTGTTTGTCATCGTTTTTCTTGGTGTTTGGGTAGAGCACAGTAGCTGGTCATCTGTTTCTACGAGTGCAACAATTTGGATGTTCGCAAAAGACCAAGGTTTGTTTCAATTTCCTTGATACACAAAAGATTGTATAACCTTCTATACAGAGTAAGCACTGCACACGCACTGTAGGTGCATCTCTTAGTTTTCTAACTAATGTAAAGTCTCTATGTTGTTTAAGACGCCTATGATTGTTGTTTATTTTTCCCAAGTTCTTGTGCTTCCTTCTATTTTGGATCTTTACTTGGGTATCCAGAGTATTATTCTCAGTTGTATTTGTACTTTGTTTTGTACTCTTTCTTTTTCAGTTTCATGTTCATTGTAATTTTTCTTTCATAAGAGGTAAGGTTGATGTCACCCTCTTCAATTGTACTCCGTTTTCATATATATATATATATATATATATATACACTTTAATTTCAGAACGAAACTTCGCTCTGGATAGGATATATATATATATATATATATATATGTGTGTGTGTGAAAAAAATGAAGTACTTTCTTTTCTTACTCTTTTTTTTTTTGTGATTTTGAATAAATGATGTTCCGAGCTAAAGCGGTGGAAAAGACGAGCAAACAACAACCCCCCAACGTGCGGGCGTTGCAGCTAGTACTAATTGATTCGTATAGGAAATGGAATTGGTTATTTGATAAACTTGACAAAAGATCCCAGAAACAGAAAGAAAAAAAAAATGAGTGGAGCATTGCCCCTAAATTTTGTCCCGATAGGACATGCCCTTATTGTTGTTGATTTTTTTTTTCCTTATATTTCCTTTCATTGAATTTCTAATTGGCTTAAGATAGTAAATAAAATATCTGGTCATTTGATAATCTCTATCTCATCAATTTTCATGGTTCTTGTCAATGATTTTATAAATTGGAAAGAAATGAATAGGTATACCAAGTTCTTAAGGCGATAATATAAAGTTGAGACAAGAACAAAGCAGACAAAATTTACATACAGAGAAGGTTATTTATAAGATTGAAATTTTACAATTTTTTACATTCAAAAATTCTCTCATACTTTCAAACGTGTTGATCTTGCAATTCATTCTCTCTTTTGTGTCCATTTGTGGGGACTGGCTTTTACTTGTCGGGTGTGGTAAACTGGAGAGTTTAGTTGCAACTATTATAGTCCAGTTAAGAGTTGCTCAGTGTAGACTTTTAGTAATAATGAACTAATGACAGGGAAAATTATCTTCAGGTTGCTTTTGCCACATAAAATTTGCACTATGAATCCATTGAGGATTCACCAAAAACTTTCCTTCTTTAACTGCCCAACACGATTTCTGTGTTCGAGCATTTGCTGCAACCACATGTGTGACTGATGGATCGACTTGTGTTGAACAAGTAGCGCCCAGCTGCTCCGCCATCTTCCACAAAGGATGAGTATCAGCCTCGACATTTGGGGGGAATACATGGCTGAAAACAATTTTACAGTCCTTCAAGACTTCCTTCTTCAGGATTTTCAAGACGTGCCTCACATCTCTGTCCATAAGATCCCACCCCTGTATCTCAACTTCATTAAAGAATATGGTGTGAATATATCCAAGAAGTTGAAGTACATTTGCAAGATAAGCTCCTCCATAACGATCACATTCATCAGTCTTCAACTCAGAATAAGGCTTACCCTTACTGAGGCCAAACTTTTGATAACTAGATCTAAAGAAATGATACCTAGGCATCACTATTACATTGTCCCTGTTGTCATTTGTCCATACATTTTTCCTATCATCAAGGATCACAACAGCAGAATCTCGGGCAAGCAGGACATCTAGACTCTTTCTATTTGTTTCTGTGCTATCATCACGGGACATGACTCTACCACCAAAGATAAGATTTCCAGGATCAAGCAACTTGGCCATTTCTAGCGCATAATCTCGATTACCCATCGTGTATATGGACATCTCAAACATTTGACTGGCTTGCACTAAAAACGTCCTAACATAAGGCCTCAACTTGGTCATCAGTTGCCTACTGGGGGTGTCCACAATGTGAACATATTGCAGAGAATGATCAGACTGGGTTTGGGTCTTAAGATATTCTTCGTCGGGTGACATCTGATCAAGGAAAGTGGTATTCAGCAGGGTGTGGTCTAGATCAAGAACCAGATGAAGTTTCTTATGGTTCAACAATAAATTCCTAGTGTTTTCATTGCGTAATCGATCAATTTCGTCATCCCTAAGCACCAACCCCTTGGGTATATACCCAAATCTCACTTCAGCAGACATGGGTTTTTCATCAAAAGCAAATCTTGCCTCTTGTGAAATTCCCACATCAGTCTCTACCTTAAGCCTTTTGGCCCTGTGATCTAGCAATCCTAGGTCACTGTAATCAGAATCCAACCCTCGTCCCCTCTTGAGATACCCAACAAGGTTATCAATATTATGTAAAATCGGAGAGACGGTAGCCACACTCATCATGATGATCAAGAAATTGAATTTATTTATAACAATTCTTCACAGTTAAATCAAAGAACTGAATGAAAACTATTACACAAGAGTCTAGTCTAGAGAAAACTGAATCAAATACAAAAAACAAACACAGCGAATGTGAAAGAAAACAAGGAAAGAAGAAGCCTGCTTGCTTGTTTAGCCTTGTGATGATGAGAATACGGCGAATTGAAGAAAGATCGGAGAAATTTAGGGTTTTCTGGTAAAAGAGAGAGAGAAATTAGAATGGCAGAGGAGTGAGGAGAAAAGGAAAGAGGTCAAGTCGTGTTATATATAGGCGAGGCGAGTAAGGGTGCGTCTGGAGTACGCTGGGCGTAGAGAAGACGCGTTAATTGTTTTTTTGTAATATTTTTAGCTTATGAATAAAAATTTTGTTATTTCTTCTCAAACAATTAAAATAAAAAATAAAAACAGCCAAAACCAGTATAAAACATCAAAATTGCCTAGTTTATCCAGGTTGAATCTTCAACATGTTGAGCTATGTTGCTGATCACCAATCACCAAGCCATAATGTTCCATCTTAGAACTAATTTGACATCTTTTCGCTGAATTGAGGTTTTCCTCTACCCAATATAGAACTTTACAAGTTGGTCTTTTTGAGCAATCTTGATACCAACCACCATGCCATGAGTAGGAACAATTTGACATTTACGGTGCGTTTGGATGAAAAAATTATAAAATTCGTAGGAATTTATAAATGATGGAATCTTTAATTCCATCAATCTAAAATTCTATTAATTGCAAATTCTATTGTTTGGTTACATCTATTTAGGATTTGAAATGTGTAATAAATTAAGAAAGTTTAAAACAAACTAGAAAATGTCCATACACCCGATGGGTGTGAGAGTAGTGGGGAGTTATAATCCTGAGAGTGGAGAGTTTAAAATAATTATTTTCTTTTATTTTGTTTTTTTATTATTTTCTTTTTCTTTTTCAAATTGAAGTAGATGGAAAATTTAATAAGAAATTCCTTCATTTTTTTCCACAGAGAAATTTAAAATTTCCAATCTGATAATGCCTCACTTTCAATTAAATTCCATCATTTTTTCTCTCATCCAAACACACTCTTAGTTGAAATTAACTTGACAGACTTTCAGTCAAACAAGGGTTTCAGTAAAGGATAATCATTCATGTTACATGCGTGTAACTTTTTTTTTTTCTTTTGATCGAGATGAATTTCTAAGCTTCGAGATTAATCTGTGCCAGAGTGTCATGTCAGAGATGGGGATGGGATTATGATGCTTAAGAGGAGATAATTTTGGTAACAAATGAAACTATCAGGAGTCTTTCCTGCTTCTAAATAGCCAAGAAGAATTTATCCAAACGAAAAAACACAACCAAGAAGAATCTTGTTTTTTTTTTTTTTTTTTTTTTTTTAATAAATAAAAACGATATCTGTTTCCCCACCCCTAGTGAAATTAGGTTTTTCCAAATAATCAACAGGCGACTGCTCACCAAGCACAGCCTGACCGTTGAGTTAGTGCTTTGTTGTAGACACAGGGTGGGGTAGACACAGACGCGCTGAGAGTTGAAGTGCTAATTTGAACCTTGTTACTTCATGCATTAATGAGTAAATTTTCATAGCACAATTAGTAACAGAAACATTCCAAATTACATTTTAGAACAATGCCAGAAAACCGTTTTACCAAACCAGAACCCAGCATAGCCTTCTAACTACTGAGCACTTCAACTAAGATTAATATAATCCTCTAATACTCATGAGCAATCCATTCGATGATGATTCCTATATGGCCTATCTAACATGACAAACTGCCAGGTGGAACGAATATGAGCAACAAGTTTATATAAGAGATGCTGTGCTATTTTTCCATCCAAAGGATCTACGCTTTGCCTTTGGGGACGCAAAACTAAGCCCAAACATTCCCTTGAGGGCCTGCCCTTGCTCTACGAACCTGACCAGCTTTGCAACGATGGAAGCACTCTCCATTACGTGGTTCATATCCTGTGTGTTACTCCATAGGCGGTTGGCTAGCTGCAGCCTTCTGCGCTTTGAGTCCAGTGCAATACCCCACTTCTCAAAGAGACGCTTCCTCTCGCGTTCTGAAAACCTTCTCTGCATCAGCTTGCTTAACATCTGTCTCTCACGAGCAATAGCTCTCTTGCTGTGTATAAAAATAAACATGTCAAATTATATGAAGGCACAGAATTGCTGCATGAAATTTATGTTCATGGAAACTTAGGTCCAAATTTTACATGGACTCGAACATAAGTCTAGAGAACCATGTGACAATCTATTTACTCTCGGCAAGTTGGCATATTGGCTGGTGTATTGAAATTCATCTTGCTATCAGCTAATGTGTGCCAATCGGCCCTAGTGAAATGACAATTATTGAACAGTTTTTATATATAACTGAGTAGCCATGTAAAATGACAATCATCAAGTAGATTTTACTAAAATGAGTAGCTACAGACTGGATGTATACTAGAGATCAGTGTGAACCTTGAAGCCAAAGTCAAAGTCTGACCATCTTCCACAGCCTGATCTCCACGGGAATAAGTTTCCTGTAGGAAAGAAAGTCTCCTGAGCTCTACCTCCATGTAAATGGAATCCGTAGGATCACCTTTGAATAGCAAGAAAAAGTAGGTTCTGTGGACCACTGATATGTAGCAAGTTTCCCAAAGTTCAAATATGGCCTTTTGCTGTCTCTCAAATTCTAGAGGCCAATCAGGAATTTCTGATACTTCAAGCATTGGATCAATTCCTACGTCTTTCACACTCTTTTCAAACTTTCCAGCTGCTCCTGTTTCATGGTCCTGCCACATTCATAGCAATACAATGAAGCAAAAAGAGTCGTAAGAATCTGAAACTCATACATGCAAAATATAAAAGAAGTGCACTTGCATTACATGAGTTGTGAGAACATGCAACTTAAAATGCTTATGAAGTTACATAGTCCATAATTGAACAAGCCCGCATGAGACTGTCGACATCTATAAACATCGCATGCTCCCCAAGTTTGGTCAATATGAAGTTATGAACTTTAAGCATGAATATCAAGCATCGATACTGCATAACATTTCATAATCTCATGAATCACCACCATCTAGGACATTCATAACATTCAAAACCGAAGTGGTCACTTCAAATAAGAAATGAACTCTGGAGAAAGCAAGATGGACATGCATAAATGACAGCTTTTCTAAATTTTTTTTTACCAAAAATTCAGAAGTCAGGCACATTCTTACCTCATTGTTGACAATTTGCTTGTCAAACTCAAGCTTTCTGGCCATTTTCTTTAGTCCTGTGACGAAAGTATGGACGCTAGTAATATCCCCGTCTGCAGTACTCTGTGCCCCAAGCTCATCCACAGCACTCCCAATGGAAGACTGAGAATCATTTCTTGACAATCTTAGACTGGAATCATAACTTGAGAGAGCAAACTTCCTCCCAAAACCTTCAGGTCTCCCAGGAAAACTTTTCTCAAACCCATTAGTCGGGGTTCTCTCTCCTATATCAGGAGAAGATGAGCCAGTCATGAGGCTTTCTCTACAACTCCAACTCCTGGTTAACTTAAGGCTTCTAGAACTCAACATATCTGCTGAAATGGCATTTGGAAGTGATTCAACAGGGTAAGAACTGCGCAGAGAATCATTTGTTGTTCGTAATTCTTGTAGTCTCTGCTCTAACGCGCCATATGCAAAACCATTTTGCATCCTACTGCTGTCTCTAGCTGCATTCATGGGGGTTATCATTTCTTGACCAGCTACACTTGTATCCCCATTTAATGTCAAGGAGAATGCTCCTTCATTTCCAACAGTCCTGTCCCTGCTTGACTCTTCCATCTCAATACAGCAAACCTCTTTGCAATAGTCATCAGTGTCTTGTGCAGTTCCTTTGGCAGTATCCTCTAGACTCTGGTCTTTAGAGTTCCCTGGAAGCTGGGTGTACGACTCCTCAGGACTGCTCTCACCGTCTCTGTCTTCAAAATGTGGATTATTGAACTTTCTGACGCCATTTGAATAACGAGGATCGGCAATGCCTGATGACTCGGATACTGAATATTCATCATCCGACATACCCCCGGCTTGCCATTTAGGATGATGACTATCTGTAGTCTGTTAGAGAGAAAATACGCAAGAGTTAGAAGAATATGGGCATTAACATCTAATGAAACTACATGATAGAAGGCAAATAATATGTACTTGTCTTGAGTCGTTATCATTTCCAACCATCCTCAATAAGTCCTCCACCCGTGATTGAGCAAGATCTCGTTGCTTTGTCAGCTCTCTGATTTCCTTATCCATCTGCACAAAAACAGTTGCAATGCCTTGGTTTAAATGCATTTGAATTTACATGGGTATATATGAATTTAATGCCTTGAACCCAATTAGACCTAAGATGACTACATGATTCAAAGAAACCCAGTTCATGATGTAACAAGAGGAGAAGTAATCTTGACATTGGTAGATACTTATTACATGAAGATTCTCATAGGGAAAACAGGCAATTGGTATAGTTTGAATAGAAATGGAAACTTCTACTGCTTTACAAGAAGGTCTCGGTGGTGTACCTGATTAACGAATATGGACTATGAAAAATTTGCCAGAGAAAGAATGTCCAAATTTTCAGGATAAACATGTGTTTGTTTGTGAAACCTAGGAGCAGAATCCCACATATTTCAAATGCAGTCTTCCTACCACATTAATTTTTTTTTTAATAACAGTGATCTCATGTATTTGCATCTTAAGCAATGTCTTCCCATCTATAACAGGTACATTCCTAACTGTAAATAGAACTTCAGATTGAGAATCTTTACCTTTTCAATCTGAAGATCTTTCTTTTTGAGTAATGCTACATAATCAGAAGCTGAGGAAGGAGGGCCGGGTGTCCTCAGCTCGCTTTCTAATCTAGCTAGCTCTTTTTGCAATTGCTTAACTAAGGCCTTGTCTGACATGACTACATTGACCTGCGCTTTTGTAGTCACTTCTTTTGCGCAACAAGCAAACAAAAGGGTGTTTCTAGTTTGCTCAACATGGCTTCGTGCAGGGCTCAAAGTGCAAATAATGGCAGTTCTAGCATTACCACCCAAGCAAGGCTGCAGTATGCGTGTCAGCTTAGAATCTCTGTAGTTGATGTGTCCATGTCTTCCTTTACTGCTATGAATTAAATGACCACAATAATGAAGGTAAAGATGATATCACTGTGATTAAAGGACAGGATAAAGTTTCAAGAGATAGAAGGAAACAAAATTTTTTAAGGCAAACTCCTGTTTTATATCAAAGAAATAGGATCTTTTTATTCATGGATGTAAACAGAAAAACATTAGTAATTGCTCTTCTAATCAACTCGCACTAAGAATACTCAAATCTATTTCAGATAAGAACCAAAACTAGGCATCGATTTAGGCGCAGCTTGTTGTTGATCTTACCTATCCAGTAATTCAATACTTGTTGATTTTCAAAGTAATATTAGACAAAATACTGGAAAACTGAAAATCTGATCAGATTTTCAGTTTCAGGCCTCCCTTTGTTTGAAATTAACTAGAAAACAGATACAGAAAACCAAAGAAAACAAAAACTTTCGGTCTGTTTGCAACCCAATAAATCCCAATGTTGTCATTATTATTGCTAGACCTCCATAACACTGTACATGTCTGATAGATGAAAGTTCAAAATGATACTCTTTTCAATTTGCTTTGGTTATAACAATCATGCTGCCATAAATAATTATCAAAGGCATACATATGAAATAAGTTAAAGATAATGTTTTCTCCAACTTACGTACAGTGTCTATTTAATCCATGAGAGGGGTCCAGGGTGCTAAATACAGCAAAAATATACTCCTCAATTAAAAAAAATCTGAAGAATTATATATATATATATATATATATATGTGTGTAGATATAGATATATAGTCAGGTAGATAAACATAGGTAGGCAGAACAATCCACAACAGGTAATAATAACTTACTAGTGAAGGCTGTCAATTCAACTTGGAATAGTGAAATACATACTCAGATGTTAAAAATGTACACGAAAGAGGAGGGACTAGACAACCTTAGCTTGCGTATAACAGTGCTAAGAGTCAGCAAACTGCGATTGATGTGGCAGCCTTCTTTTAATCTTGTCCCAGCTGATAATGACTGAGATGCACGCTCACTGCCTGCCAAGTCTACAAAATTCTGCAACCAAAGTAATTTTAAAAATGAAGTCATTCATTAGTTACAATACATAATTTTATCTATTGAGCACAGATCCAATACATAATTGATTAGTAAGTACCACACTAGCTGCAAGGGTGGTTGAGTTTCCTTTGCCTAAGAACTCACGAGCAGAACTTTCGATTGCCTACAAGGTGTTATAAAAGTAGGATTAGAGAGAAAAGTTATACAAATGAATATCCGCATTAAGAAAAGATGAGGATGGGACTCACCAATCTAATAATTTGATGTGATCTGGAGCTTTTTTCGTTCAATAAGGTCTCCCCTATCTGTCTTTGAGCTGCCAGAATATCCAAAAATTATTTGAGATACAACACTTCATTGTAAAAGCAGCATTTTCTAAAATGATTTACCTTCACAAATAGAAAGAAGCTCCTTCAAATGGCTCCAATCCCTCAAAGTTTCCTCAGTGATTTTCTCTATAATAGTCCCACGCTGAGAAGAACAGGAATTTGTTAAAGTAAAATTAATATGCAGAAAGGAGATTATTATTTTTCAAGAAAATACAAAAGTGGCCACCTCAGGATCATCTAGTAGCCTAAGTGGAGTATTATCTGTGCTTAGAAGGTCTCGAACAGCTTCATTGTATATCTCAATCGCTGAAAACTTAACAACAAAAGCTCTTTCCTCATGCTGAATGAGTTAACAGTGTCTGTATTAGTCTTGTTGCAACAAAGAGGATTTATGAGGACGAAATTTAAAGCTCTAAATGAAAAACAGCATAAAAGGAGTTTACCCTATGTATATAGTCAAATATTTCCGCTACTGTAAACTCTGTGATACCATTCATGGTGTACGTTTTCCCACTGCTTGTTTGACCATATGCAAAAATACTAGCTGAAAAAAATTTAGGTGTAAGCTCTTCACTAGTTGCACAAGTGAGGTACCAGAAAACAGTCACGACATAGATTGTTATACTTACAGTTGATACCATTGACAACTGAAAGAGCAATTTGTTGGGCCCCTTCTTCATAAACCTGTCTTGTAGGGCAATCACCTCGAAATACTTTGTCTATCACAGAAATAAGAACAAAAATTATAAACTAGTTAAACATGTATCTCCTTAATTTATGTACTGTTACTAAACAATCTATTCCCAGAAAAATCTACTGCAGGACATAATAACATTATGATCCCAAATTCAAGCAACTCAGACAAAGTGTATGAGTAACATTATAAAAAGATGAGCATTCCCTTACCAAATGTATAGGCATTTGGAAATGTAGACCCTTCCCGCAGCGTGTTTCGGTATAAGATGGTGGTGTCATTGATGCATTCCCAATCTGATACTTCATTCGATGCAAGCTCCTTCTCATTTAAGGGCCTCAACCTGACCAAAACTAAAATCTTCTCTTCGCGAGCACTAGCTCCCTGCATCTTCTCCCACTTCACCAGGTCTTCCCTACCAATTGCCCCCATTATATCACTTTCCTATCGAATGATCTTATCCACCCAACCGCCAATTACTCAAGAGAAACAATCAACTTTCTCAAATCCAAGCTCAGCCTACATCCCATCAAGTCACTCTTGCTTCCACCACAATGCGAGACTATTTAAACGTAATAAAGCAAGGTTGTTGCACTTGCCAGATAATTTAGGCCCTCCATGACCACATTATCTGCAATGCAAAGCTAAACCATGGTTACCATCCAACCACCTCAGGAAAAGCAACAACACAAACATAAAAAACCAAAATGCTGATTACCAGTAACATCAGCATCAGCATGCTTAAACATGGCTCTTTTAAGCCTTTAACCCCAACCAACTTAAATTGATATCAAGAAAGAGACCGGCCCCAAAGAAAAGAGACCCACCCCAATCACGTCCTTTATTGCACCAAAAACGGGTCGTCGTGGCTATAATCAACCCCCAGAAGACAAAGTCACAAAATTAAATAAGCTAATTTATCATAGTTTTGTTAAGGATAATCATTCCATTAAGTATATAAAAAATGGACCATACAAATAAGATCACATTTTTTTATACGTCGACCAACAGCAATGTCAATTCGGAAGTGGCGACCCACTACTATGCTTCACAAGCAAGCAACGGAGTCTCACATAAGAATCTTCAAGCAAAACAATCAAAGTAAGATCCAAGCTTCTCAGTAATTTTTTTTGTTTTTTTTACTCGCGGTAAAAAAAAAAAGCACTCAACCAGACAAAACCGTTGGAGCTTGCAAGTGTGGCTAAGAAAGTACCGAAGAAGACGAAGCTTTCTCTGACAGAACGCCGTTGCTTCCGCCTGGCCAGTCTGAACTCTCTGCTACCTCTGCTCTGCATATTCATCCAAGGACAAAAAACAGTTACATTTATTACGCAAATTTCAAAATAATTAAAAAAAAAAAACCTGATAAAAATAACCAAAAATTTAATGCATTAGACGACGGAGCTATAAAAACAAATCCAACGGCTAATCGCTTCGAGAAACGCCAAAAACGTGGCGCAAAATCACAGATTCCGATTTCAGAAAAACGCCCCTGGAATTTCAATTTAATTACCTTCGACGACGTCGCGGGTTCGGAGGTGCCGGGAAAATCACAAGGAAGAGGAGGAGCTACTACTTCAGAGCTTTAAAAAAAGCCGAGACTTAGTGAGGAGGAAACTACTTTTAAGAGTGCTGAGGAGGAGAATAAAGCAAAAGCAGAACGGAGAGCAGAGAATGCGAGGAAAAAGAGAGCACAAAACGGAACGGAAACTGGAGCTTCTATGGAACAGTAAAAATCGGCGATTTTAAAACGGACCACGTCGCACGATCTGAGAGCAGCTAAACGGGAATGAGAGACGGTTTGCTAGGACTAATAAGAGAAACTTCTGAGGGGCTGTTTGGGAAATTGCCGTTGGGAGCCATCTGAGCTCTCTCTGTGATCTGGGAGGGAGGGACCGAGTGAGGGAATGACTGTTTTGCCCTTGGCTGGAGAGGTGGTGGAACCGTTGGAACGTGAAAAAGGGTTGGAACGAGTAATCAGTTCACGCGTGTGGGGAGGTAGTTTGGGGGGTTATAACTGTTTTGGTTCGGTTGAGGTTGATCACCGTTGGATAGATGGGGTTTTGGGGTTGGTTAGAGGGGTGGGGACGGTCAGGATTGGACGGTGGAAGGGAGTGGAGTAAAAGAACCGAAAAGGGCAAAGATAAAGAAGTCATGTCATGTGAGGCAGTGGAACTGAAAAAAGTGGTGTAAGAATCATTACAAGCATTGACCCGATTACTTTTGTATACCAAAAAATTACCAAACCAAGAAAAGGAAAAGTCATTTTATATTGCAAGTTGGGTAAAAAGAGTGACATTTTACCCAAAAAGAACAACCATTCACACCCCACCAAAATCTGATCAAGTTATTTCTCTTAAAATTATACTAGCCTTTTTACCTAAATAAAAAAATTAAAATAAAATAATATCATACTAGCCTTCTTACACACACAGTAGTCCTCCTGCATGCAACCGTGCAGAAGGACTGTACAGCTGTACTCAAGCATGCATAGAGTATTTGACAATGAAATAATATTAGAAATTATTGATAACAATATATGTTTATGTTTTTCTAATTAAATTAAGTAATATCATTATGTGTTTGAGTTTATTTATTTTTTTTAATTGGAAGTGGGTGATTTAGAGCAGTTCAATATAGTTTCACAATACTTTTTTTTTGTTTTATGAATACAACAACAAGCATAATATATACTCTTTCAGCCCATCCAACTTATAAAACACGGAAAACAAATTCAAGAATACATCTCTGGGGCTATGAGTACATATGAGAAACGTCTTTATATAGTTTTCATTGTTTATAGAGGTTTTAGAGAACACCCATCCAACACGCAATCAAAGAAAAATATATATACTTACTCATCTCTTTAGACCTTCATGTCTTTCTTCCTCTGTCTACAGCTCCTATAAGACCATAAATCTCATATGCTTTATATGTTGAATTTGCAAGTTACAATACAATACTTCTTCATGCCAATATTTCTACAAATGTTTCACTTTTTCTAAACAGAGGTGTTGTGAAGAAAGAGGAGCAAGGATTGATCAAAGTTCTTATTTTGATCTGAACGTTGTCAAATCTGGTTTAGATCGATGATGAGATTGGTGGTTTGGGGTGACATTCTTAGACTTAATTGGAGACAATTTAATTGTCCTACAACATAGGGGATTGAAACTAAGGTTGAGGGATCTGATTGTTTGAATTACAATAAGGATTCAAATGTCATGCCCTGAATTTCGAATAAAAAAATTTGAATCTAAAACACGAAAACCTAACGAGCTCAAAAAGAACACTTCGAATTGTTTTCATTTAAACTATGCAACAAAACCAACCGAGCTCACAATGTCAATACCGACTCGTTCTTTAGAGTCACATATTACATTACAAAAGAGTTAACAAATTAAACTGAATAACAGTTCAATGAGTAAACATACCCATCACATTCATTACATAGCGGAAGACTAAAACCAAAGGTACTTCTATATCCAAGCTACGACAACGACAACACCTCAGCTTCAACGATAGTTACCCGTTACTCTAACCTGCACAATAACCTTACACCATGGAATAGTGCACCAGGTTGAAACAACAAACCCGAGAAGCTTTTGCAAGCTAGTGTGAGTAAACTCAAATAACCACAAAACATCTTTTCGACTCAAGGACAACAAATCAATCTTAATGATTTTTCAACTCACTACGAATCTCAACCACAACTACACACAAATAAACTAAATAAAACCAGTAATTCATGCATAGAAAATTAGTTCAAGAGATCACCAAAAAGCACACAATCCAAAACCATAGTAATTCCTGCATATAATTTAGCTCAAGAGATTACATTAAAATCAAACAATAGAAGTCATAGTAATCTCTACATATAGTTTAGTTCAGGAAATTACATTAAAATCAACCAATAGAATGAAAAAGGAAAATAAATAAGGAAGTCAAACAACTCAGGCGAATAACGAGGAACACTCTTCAACTCAAGGTAAAGAAACACACACCATGATTCCTTAAAAAAATTCAATATTTTTTTCCTAAAAGAAACAACACAAGTCACACCGTGACGAAATCATATAAAATTTTAACCTAACAGATCAATATGAAAATCCGGTCCAACCTAGACAAAAGAACTTAAAGAAGCAACTCATGCAATGAATCCTTCCAAAACTCAACACCTTTTCCCAAAAAGACAATACAACAAGTCACTCCATGACAAAAGGATATAAAATGTTAACCTAACAAATTAAATATGATTCATTGGTCCAACCTGGACAAAATGTGTACCCAGGAATCGTAAGTAACCTACTTAGATCCATGAGATACGATGACGGACAGACTAGATCTCTAATTGAATCGTAGTCCGTCACCCAGCCAAGGTTATGACATCTGATATAATTGTCTAAGGTCAACCTGTAACCCCGGATCCTTAGGCCAACCTGACCCTTAAGATCAAAACATTTAATCGAGTCATGCTGGACCTGAAATATTTCAAATCAACAACAAGGAGAAATCACAATCTGTGGCTCCCAAATCTTCAAACACTTTTCAAAACAATAGAAAATACCATTTCCCACAACATATTGTTTCTCGAAAAGTCATACTCCAAAATAATAGTATGAACTCAGTCACTAATATTACTTGCATCACAACAATTCCACTAATACATATATATTTCACGTAAATATGTATATACGTAGTCATTCACTCAAGAATGCCACTAATACCAACTATAGTCCACAATCACAAAACTCGAAAAAATTATTTTTATAATAAAACCTCATTTTAACTTATCCATGAACCGTAGACAATCAAGTTCATATAATTTAAAACAAATATTCATTTCCGAAGACGATTTCACAATTTATCAAATAATTTGAATAATAAAGTCACTATGTTCATAAATGAACCTCGTGAGATTTACTCACCTCTAAATCCAACTGCATCTTATCTCACAGCCGAGATAACGTACAGAACACTCTCCGTCAATCACCTAAGTAAAATAGGTCTCAACTTAATACATGATTAAAACGAAAGCAGTTACAGTTCGAACCGATCACTTGAACCAAAAACCGAAGATTTCGTCAATCGAGACCAAACTTCCTCCAAGACCTCTCAAGGTCTCCGAAACAATCCTAGGATCAATATGTCAAAATGACAAGTCCATCCAACGGTTGGATCCTCACGGATCACAAACCGAGAAAATAGAAACGATCGAAACCGTAAAAACCCTAACATAATCGTACGATATCCAAAAATTATGTGTTGTATATCAAAAAGCTCGTATCAACGAGTAGATCGTATATAGAACCATAAACTCTCTGGCATAGCCGGAAACGCCGCCACGCGCTGCCAGCTAACTTCAAAATTGGGCAACAATACCTATGCTAAAATGTTCCTCACAACATGTACAACAACTTTCACAACTACACCAAAGTCAAATTGTAAGCCAATTGGCTGGAATTTACCTTGGAAGAAAGAGGGCCGATTGAAACCTTAGAATTTCAATTCCAAAATTCGATCTCAATGCTTTGAATCGTTGCAATCCATTTTTAGGAGAAACATCTACGTCCTCTGGGCTCCAAAAGCCCTCAAGAATCGTCGCCTATGGTGGCCAGAGTTGTGAGTTCTGAGGAAGGCCTGACACAGCTTCACCACACACTTTCTCTTCCTTGCTGCGCCTTCCATAGCTTAATTCGGGCTTCGATGCGACCACAGACTTCTAGAAGAAGGTGAGGCAAAGCTTTTGGGACCGGTGGCATGGCCAACGGTGGTCGGACGGAGGAGAAATCGCCGGAAGAAGGGGAGGAGGCGAATCCGAGATAACGTACAGAACACTCCCTATCAATCACCTCAGTAAAATAGGTCTCAACTTAGTACACGATTAAAACGAAAGCGGTTACAGTTCGAACCAATCACTTGAACCAAAAACCGAAGATTTCGTCAATCGAGACAAAACTTCCTTCGAGACCTCCCAAGGTCTCCGGAACACTTCTACGATCAATATGTCAAAACGACAAGTTGATCACAAACCGAGAAAATCGAAACTATCTAAACGGTAAAAACCCTAACATAATCATACAATCTCCAAAAATTATGTGTTGTATATCAAAATACTTGTATCGACAAGTAGATCGTATATAGAACAAGAAATTGCCCCTGGCGTGGTCAGAAATGCCGCCAAGCGCCGCCACAGAAAGTGGCATCGCCGCCGACCAACTTCAAAATTGGGCCACAATACCTATGCCAAAATCTTCCTCACAACATGTACAATAACTTTCACAACTACACCAAAGTCAAATTGTACGCCAATTGGCCTGAATTTACCTTGGAAGAAAGAGGGCCAATTAAAATCCTAAAATTTCAATTGCAAAATTTGATCTCCAAACTTTGAATCATTGCAAGCCACTTTGGAGAGAAGCATCTACATCCTCTGGGCTCCAAAAGCCCTCAAGAATCGTCGCCTATGGTGGCCAAAGTTGTGAGTTCCAACAAACTCCCGATACAGCGCCGCCACACACTTTCTCTTCCTTGTTGCACCTTGCACAACTCGATTTGTGCTCTGATGCAACTACAGACTTCTAGAGGAAGATGAGGCGAAGCTTTTGGGACCGGTAGAGCGGGCAACGGTGGCCGGACGGGGGAGAAATCGCTAGAAGAAGGGGAGGAGGCGAATTTGGATCGGGGAGAGAGAAAATAGGGTTTGGTTTCCAAATTTGGAAATCTTGCATTTTTTGCAATTTTCATAAAATTTCGTTCTTTATACAAAAATGGAAAGTTTTTCCGAAAGTCATAACTTCTTCATACGAACTCCGATTTTTGTGTTCCACATATCCACAAACTCATATCGATGTGCTCTATGACTTTCGTGAAGGAAGTTTTAGGAGAAACTCAACGAATAAAAAATAAACCCTTTGACCCCTCGAAAATAAAACATTTCGAGTAATTATTCGTCCGAAACACTTTAAATCCTACTAACGAACAATTTCTTAATTCTATGAAATTTCAAGAAATTAATAAAGAATTTCTGGGTTATTACATCAAATGTGTGCAATTTCAAACCATTTATATAATTCATCTCTTTCCTATGGTCTAATCTGATCTCTTAAGAGAAAATGGGTGTTTGGCTATTGTCTTTTTCAAACTCTTTCGCAAAATTTTCTAACCAAGAGAGAATTTACTTATAGATCCGAATCATTTCATTAGAAAGAGTTCATTTTTAACATGATTATTGAGGAGTACTAACAATAGGAAAATATATATATATCATTTTTAGGAAAGAAGAAGACTAGACCAAAACACACACTTTGTGTGTGGGTTTAATTTTTAAAAGAAAAAAAAACAAAATAATCATTGGAAAAACGTGGGGAGTTTTGGAATTTGTATTTTTTTTACCTCTTCTTTTGCGGTGGAACTATGGACGTGGGAAAGTTATAGAGAGAGATTTTAGGGGGAAATAAATTAAAATTTTATTCTATTATTTTGTTTATTACGATTATGATCTTCATTTATTAAAAATTATTTTTAGATAGTCTATGGTCTAAGGATTAAGTCGTCTTTTCACGTCCACTTTGACTAACAAAACCTCTTATCTTAATAATAGTATAGCTATAAACTTGATACCATACATGTTTTTATTATTATAATTTTGTAAGTTTTTTTTTGAAATACTACTGCCGGATGCATTTTTGGATTTTAAAAACTTGTAGTTCAGTCTCTGATTTTCGTATCGTAAAATAGTATTGTAAAAACAGTTTCATAAAATATTATAGGACATGCCCTTACTAACCAAGTTAGTTTCCTACGACAATAATTACTATCCATTTTATTTTAGTTTTCAAATTGAGATTCATGTCCTTCATTAGTTATTTTAGTTTCTAAAAATTTTAATATTTCAGATTTATATCCATCCATTTTTTCAATTTTAGAGAGCTCTTTATTGTAGTACTAGTTTCATACATGTGTGATTGGTTAATGTCCTTCAATTGTCACCTACTTCTTTAAAATAAAATTTTGTATTTATGTTTTTCTGTTTTTTTTTTTCCTAAAAAAAATTATTTAGATGATTCCATTACACGATCCACTCTTCAAGCTCGAAATGCAGACAGACTAAGATTGCATGCTAAATTGCCAACAAAAGATCTGTGGTCACGTACAACATATTCATTAATTTTGTCTTGGATGCATTTTTCATATAATCATATTTCTAGTGTTTTTCATGATTTTTCATTTAATGGAAGTTTTGGAATTAATTGGTGGGCCAAAAAATTTTTCTTTTTTCATGTATTTAGTTTTAAAAATTGCAATTCACTTGACTAAAGTAATTCTATAGCAAAATAGAAAAGAGGTTTAATTCATTTTTCAAAAAAAAAAAGATTAATAATGTCAAAAACAAAAATATTTACAAAATCTCATAATTAAATCCCTTCACTTAAAAAAATTACCCAAACAAGTTATTTGTAAAATCCATTACTTATATCTCTTCCCTTCATTCTCTCATCATCTCATACTCCCTTCACCTTAAAATCTCATCACCTTGAAGTCCCTTGGAACCTCCAAATCCTCTAATCAAACACTGCCTTAAGCATGAGAGAGGTGGTGGAGGAGGATTGTGTAGAATTCTTTCATTTCATCTCATTTCATGCATGTGATTGGCAAAGTTTTTTACATAAGATTTTCGGGTCTTCTTCATTTTGTTTTAATATTTGTGTATCTTTTGGCAACCATCATCAGTATGAGAGGGCGAGCAATTTAAGCATGAGATAGGCGGTGGAGAAGGATTTTATAGAATTTCTGCATTCCATTGAATCTCATGTATGAGATTGATTTAGTTTTTTACATAAGATTTTTCGGGTCTTCATCGGTTTGTTTTTGATGTATGTGTGTCTTTTGGTAATAATCGTCCATATAAGAGGGTGAGACTTTTAAGCATTAGACAAGTGGTGGAGGATGATTGTGTAGAGTTTCTTTATTTCATTTAATTTCATGTAGTTGATTGACATAGTTTTCTAAACCGGATTTTCGGTTCTTCTTGGGCGTTTGTGTTTAATGTTTATGTGTTTTTTGGCACTAATCATCACTATGAGGGGGTTGGCCTTTTAAGCATGAGATAGGTGGTGGAGGAGGATTATGTAGAATATTCTTTGTTGCATTTCCTCAAATGAGTACGCTCATTAATTAACATGGTCCTTGCATTCAACTAATCGATTGCACAACAATGAAGTCACGCCATTAACCCACTCTAGAAGTAGGTAGACATCAATTGCACATACCTGAGAATAGCACAATATGTTTGGAGAGTCAGTATTGAAAGTTGAAACGTAGGCCCAAAATAAATCCAAGTAAACATATAATTTATTTAACTAGTGGACTGCTATTTTCCATATGGACATCACTACTAAAAACAATTCCATTTGCTTTGCCTTTTTACTTCGGCAATGATTTCCGTCGCAATTGGTTACGATAAATCTTTACCTTAGTAAGATTGTTATTGTGACGTCCCGAACCCGAATTCACTGGTTTACTAGTCACTTGGACGGTGAACGATCTTTACTTTCACTTTTACTATCGTTTTAGTGCTTTTAGTGGCCCTAAAAGTTGACTTTTTATTCGGGTCAAAATTTGAGAAAATTTCCTTCATGAAAGTTGTAGTGGACGTTAAACCGAGCGTGTACATATGTGGTACGTAAAAATCGGAGCTCATATGCGAAAGTTATACGCGAAAATGTGAAAGTTACTGTTCACGGTAAGTAGTATATATTTGAATTTCTACTATTGGCCTGTAACTTTTCTTTTCTCTCTCTCTCCCCTCTTCCCCCGCGTTTTTCTCTCTCCCTTCGGCGATCTGCAGCTCCGACACTTCCTCCTTTTCCGGCCACCTGGTGGTGCAAGGTTGGTATCAGTAGACTCGTCTCCTCCTTCTCTCGACGCTGGCAGTGGTAACTCACGGCTGTTTGGCCGGAAAACGACGCATCGAGTAATGGAAGTTTACTGTAGCAGTTTAAGTCAACGCCGCTTTCTTCCTATTCCGGCCACCCCAGACGAAAAAGTTTGGTTCTTTGGAAGCGCCTTGGGATGTAGATGCTACCCCTTGAATCTTGTGCAGCGATTTGAAGCATGGAGGAAGAACTGACGGTTGGAAGATTACGATCACTAATCACGGTTCGAGTTCAAGCTTCTCCTTAATTGTTGAGGAATTTCTACTAATTTTCTAACTTTGTCTCAGTTGAGAAAGTTGTTGGGTCTGTTGAGTAGGTGCTGCTACCAAAGTTTGGTGACCATCGGAATTGGTGGCGGTAGTGGCGGCGCCGCCACTGTAGGCGGCAGCTGCAGCGTGTAGGGCAGTGTTTTGATTCTAGTTTTTAGCCCATTAAATCCTATAAATGTTGAAGAGCTTGTATGTGAAGTTTGGTGAATTTTGGAGGAATTTGGAATTGTTTGTGATTTTCCGAAGTTTGGAGTTTTGTGATTGAATTGTGGGAAATCCGGCCGTCAGATTTCCCTCGTTTTCGTTGTGGAATATGTAAATCGAGGAATTGGTGTTAATGGTGAAGTTTGGATTAAATTGGAGAAGAAATGAAAATGTTGATTTTTGAGAATAGGACATTGGAATCGTATTTAAATTCCGGATTGTTATTCACAAATTATAATTGTATACAGGGCGACGTGCCGAGCTACTGCTCGACGTTGGAAACCGGTAGCGTGGTCGCCTAAATAGTACTATGAGTGGACATTTATTTTAAATTAAATGTGCATGCAGTATATTATTATTTTCCGATTGAGGTTTATTGTTTAAATTATTAAGTATTATGATTTTATGAGCTTGATTTCTTGAGATTATTATGCTCTATGAGTTACGGGATTTTTAGTGGATTTCCTTCCCAAGGGCTTTCAATAGATTTTCAAGCTAATTATTTGTGAGTTATTGAGTTGGGAAATGATTTTCGGGAAGTGACTGATTAAGAAAATATTATGAGAATTATTGATTTCGAATATCAGTTTTTATGATGATATACGAGTATGAAGGATTTAGCAAATATTTGAGTATGATTGAATTATCAAGATTTATTGAGCTTTGAGCTCCGCACTTATCAGCCATGAAGTTAGATTGAGATTTCTTTCTGAAAGCATTTATTGATTTACAGAGTATTTGATTGATGCTTTCCAGGATTTATTGAGATATTGATGTTTGAGTTAGCGAGATAATCTTGAGTTATGCTTTTGGTGAATTGTTAATGATTTATTGTAGTAATATCGAGTTTCTTTCCGAAAGCAAGTAATTGAAAAAGGTTGTTTCCAGTTTATTGAGGAGGCTATCAGTCAGCGCATGCATGCATTATCTAGTTGGCAGTCCCTTCTAGCTAATAGTCTGGTTAGCAGTCCCTTCCATACTACATCCCAGTGGGCAATCCCTTCCGAGGCGTCACCTGGTTGGCAGTCCATTCCAGATGACATGAGGTAGTTAGTTGGCAGTCTCTTCTAACTACCTGAGGTTAGTTGGCTGTCCCTTCTATCCACCGCCTCCTGTTCCGGTTGGCAATCCCTTCCGATGCGTCATCTGGGTGGCAGTCCCTCCCAGAAGGCATGAGATGACTAGACATGAGTCCTTTCTAGTCATCAAACGAACCTCTTGAAAATGATGTTTTAAAAAGGATAGAGGATGAAATTTTAAGAGATTGCAAGATGTTCTATTTCTACGTGATTAAGATTGCAGTAAAGATGATGATTAAGAGTATTTTTCAAGATTGTTACTGCATGCGAGATTTTAGAGAATAACTTGGGAAAGCATTAAGTTTTACTTATTCATTCGAAATGACTTATTTTTCGTCCACTCACTCTAATGATTTTTAAATGTTTTCCCCTAGGCCCTTCGGTTTTAAATGCCCAGTTTGCAGGCCAGTTTAGCATGAGGTCGAGCGTACATGGGGTTGAAGCATAGCTGTCATAGCTTCCGCATTATAAAAGTATCGGTCCTTTACCTTGTATTCTATCATCTTGTACGCCTGTACATTAGATTGCTCTGATAACCCATGATATTAACATTCTTCAGTTCAGAATTATTTGTGAAATGGGAGATGTTGTGATATAGGGAGCATGGTGGCTCCAAAAGAATAATGGTGGATTATTTTAGAAGTGTAAGTGTCTTTCTACAGATTTTGGGTAGTCCACTTTTAGAAGAAGTTCCGCCAATTTTTTGGTAGAATTTCTTCTAAGGTGGGCCCCGCAGGGCCACTTTGGATTTCAAGGTGAAATACGGGGCGGATCCTGTCAGTTATTAATTGCAATGCTTTTTCATCGTAATGTCGCAAATATATACATATCTATTTTTTTTTTTTAAACTCATCTTTATGCTATTTCATCGTCGAAGAAAATGAAGTTAGGAAACTCCTCTGTCTCTCTCTATCTCTCCTCCACCGCTACAAGAATCGGACACCAGCATCTAGCCGTCTGTTTTCAAAATCGCCACCACCAAGCAATAATGCATAAAGCAGGGAGAAAACCATAGTTGTTACATCCCGTACCTTAATTTACTGGTTTACTAGTCATTCAGATGGTATACGATAATTACCTTCACTTTTAACTTCATTTCAGTACTTTTAGGGGGTCCTAAAGGTAGTTTTTTGTATCCTTCGTCATTTGAGAAAATTTTCTTCACAGAAGTTGTAAAAGACGTTAAACTGACTTTGTGGATATGTAGTATGCTCAAATTGGAGTTTAACGAAAATGGAAAGTTGCCATAAATACCATGAACGAAAATGGAAAGTTGCCATTTCGGTTTGGAAACCTTAACCCTTTCTCCCTCTCTCTAACCTGCGAACTAGACCCTACTCGGATCGATTTTCCGGCCATTTCTCCGCCGTTTGGCGGCGTTCAAACCCTCTTCCCTTACTATTTCGATAGGTGATGGTCTTATGGCTTGATTCAAGCCGTAGAAGAGTAGCAAGGCTGTGCGGTGGGCCCATTTGGCAACCCGGCCGAAACTTGTTTTTCCAGCCACCTCCAATGGCGATTCTTCTTGGGTTTTGAAGCTTGTGAGATTTACATCAATCCTTCCAAGAGGTTTGAACTGAATCGAAGCAGGAGGGAGAATCGAGCATCAGAAGATTTTTGGAAATTTTCAGCCTCTTGCCTTTTGAGGACGACATACCGAGTCACTGCTCAATGAGGAAATCCTTAAGCGTAACTACCAAAGTCATACAGTGAATGGACTTTTGATTTTAAATGATGCATGCGTTTATTTTTCGCATTAATGATTTATTTAATTATCGTTTTATTTATTGAGCACATTATTTATTATTGGATAATAATTTGCTATATCGATTGGCTTTCCATCATCAATTTCATATATGATTTTTCTGTGCTCGGATTTGGATGTAAGATTTGTGATGATTTTCAACGAATTACTTTTTGAGGTGATTTCCAGAATTAAATATATTTTATTCGTCGATTTTGAGATTTCTAAAAGGTTTTCAAAAATGGGATTTTCAATGGAATTATATTTAGCTATTATTTATCGACTTTCAGTTTTGACATTGCGAGAATATTTGGCGTGTGTGACATGTCGTTGAGTTTTAATTGATTTTCTTATAAGATTTTTCTGAGTACGGTTGGGAATCTTACTCGTGCCCTCATTTGCGAGATTTTGGGGAAGTCTTATTGGTTTTCGGTTTTCGTATGTTTTTCTTCACCATACCTGGGTCGTTTTATTTTATTGCTAGCTAGCCTATTAGTATTCCTCCTCACTTACTCTGTGTTTTTGGTCGTAGTCAATTCAAGAGCCTAGAAGGCTGTGACCCGAGTTTGGGAGGTTTTATTTACTGTATGGTGATATTTTCTTCCCCATACTTTACTTGATCAGCAAGGCTCATCCTATTTTATGAGTATCAAAGTTTTAGTTTTCTTACTTAGTTGTTTGTGACTAGCAGGGCTAGTCGGTTTTAATGAGCTGACCATTATTTGGATTATATTCCTTAAATGTTGCATGCATCGGTTTTTAAAGGAAAATATGTGGGAAAGTATTAAAACTTATATTATTTAAATTATCTTATTTATTTATTTATTTTTATCCACTCACGCTAACATATTTTTATATGCTCTCCCCTGGGTCCTCCTGTTTCAAATGCCCAGTTTGCAGACTTTCTAGTTGTGGTTGGGCGTACCTGGAGTCGAGGCATAGTCAACATCACAACTTCCATGTCTTTATCTTAACTTTATTTTCTTATATACCTTTTGTATTAGAATTGCTCTGATAACTTATGAGATTAATGTTATTAAGTTGAGACTTGCATTTGTGAAATTGGAGATGTTGTGATTTGGGGAGCGGGTTGGCTCCAGGAGATCAAGGGTGGTTTGTTTAGAAGTGTAAATATGTTTTCC
Organism: Rosa lucieae; assembly: GCA_024704745.1. Lineage (NCBI taxonomy): Eukaryota > Viridiplantae > Streptophyta > Magnoliopsida > Rosales > Rosaceae > Rosa > Rosa lucieae. The sequence continues at coordinate 25,203,290 of CM045497.1, read as the reverse complement.
ACAGGTTTTGGGTAGTCCATTTTCAGGAGTGACTTTGCCGAATTTTCTTTAAAGTTATTCCTAAGGTAGACCGACCCCACATGGCCACCTCAGGTTTCAGGGTAAAATTTGGGGCAGGTCCTATCAACAGCCAACCCATCACTGATTGAGAACCCACGGTCATCATACGCGTGTACCTTAGAGGCTACAACACTGCCACATTCGTTGGTTCTTCAGGTCCAAAAACATATATGAGAATCTCATAGCTTTTTGCTATCCCCTAGCTTCAACATAAATCTCCATCTCTTATCGATAGCAGCCAAGAACATCTTTCCATCTCTAATCTCCCTGGGCTATGTGCAATCAAACATTCATGGCTCAGCCCCATTGTCATCATCGCCGCAATTGGAATTTTTTTTTTTTGACTAAATACTGTTTAGTCCATGAATTTTTGCCCTAAAAACACTTCAGTCCCTGGCCTTCTAATTTCACACGTTTAGTCCCTGTACTCTAAAATTTTGAACCAATAGGTCATTGCCGACCAAAAACTCGGTTAAATCGATGACGTGGCAATTTTTTTGCACCAAAATGTCTATTCTATCCTCAATTTTTTTTTAATAAATTTATTATTTTTTCAATTCTTTTTTCTATTTGTTTTTTTGTTTTGTTTTTTTGTCTTTTTTGGGGTCTGTTTATCTCTTCTCCTCCACTTCCTTACTCCCTCTCTTCTCTTCATTATTTCTCGCTGAGCTGTGAACCCCAACCGGCCTTATCGGGCCAGAAGCCTCAGCCAAACACCGCCAAACTTCAAAAGGCGTCGGCGGAGGAATGCTCTATGGTGGAGTAGTTGTTTGGAGCTCCGTTCAAACTCGAAATCGAGGCTTAGAGAGAAGATGATCAGATCTGGGGAGAAGACGATGAGTGTCGACCGGTGGGGTTGGGGATGATTTAGTGTTCGAGCCATCTCGACGTCGCCGACGTCCGTCTTGAATTGTTTTGGTCTTCCGTCATCCATGGTGCGAGAATCGATGCCGAAATTCTCTGACGGTTTCTGGGCTTTTTCTTGCAGCTCTGGCTGAAATCGGTAGTGCATGATGTGAGAAAATTCATCTACTCTTCATGCTCTGCACATTGATGTGCTTGATTTCGATTATAGTTGAATTTTGATGGAATTGATGTTTTGGGTGTTCACCGTCCACGACGGCTTTTCTGGTCTTCTGGGTTCGGTGTAGAGGGCAGTGTAGGGGACGCCGCAGAGGATGTCGTAGGGACTCGTGGAGGGGACAGTGGAAGATCCGATCTTGTATTTCTTGGTGGTTTTCCACCAGGAAGAAGTTGAGGGAAGGAGTGGGGCACGACGCTGGGAACTGAGGGACTGGATGAAGTCTACAATTATGGAGCGCTGGATTGGGGTAAAGTGACCATACCATAATAGATTGACGGTGATGTTGCCCTTGAGAAGGGCGCTGTTATCGAACTTGAGCACCAGTGGTTGTTGCTCCGCTAGAGTGGAGAATTTCTGACCACCGAAACCGAGCTGGACTAGAAACAAGAGGAAGAAAGCAATTGCAAAGTGGTGAAACAAGACATGACGAACAAGGTAAGATTTGAGGTTTGAGATGGAGAATGAAATTATTAGTTAATGGCCGGGAAAGTGAGGGGGGGACGGCGGAGATTTGATGGAGCTGGAAGAAGAAGAGAAAACAAAAGAAAAAAAAAAATTAAACAAACAAACAAATAGAAAAAGAGAAAAGAAAAAAGAATTAAAAAAATGAATAAATTTATTTAAAAAAAAATTGAGGGTAGAATAGACATTTTGGTGTGAAAAAATTGCCACGTCATCGATTTAACCGAGTTTTGGTCGGCAATGACCTATTGGTTCAAAATTTTAGAGTATAGGGACTAAACGTGTGAAATTAGAAGGTCAGGGACTGAAGTGTTTTTAGGGCAAAAGTTCAAGGACTAAACAGTATTTAGTCTTTTTTAAAATAAAAAAAAATATTTAAAATTTACTAACCCGCATGATACACCTTAAAACTTTGCAATCCCATGAAGCATTCAGCAATAGAAGTCCATGAACCAAGTCTAGAACCCGATTGAATAACACATTACCTTTAGGGCCTCTCAGTATGTATTGTAGAACTATATATACACACACACACACATGTTATGACATTTAATGGTTTATTCTGCAGTAGCAAATTCTAATCACAATCAAGGTTTGAATGAAACAAGTTTAATCATTAGTAAAGATGAAGTCAAACAACGGCAAGACTGTGCAAAAATTAAAACCTCGGGCTCAAGGCTGGAGTTATCAGATAAGATTTTATATGTGTGTGTGTGTGTGTGTGTGTGTGTGACACCTCCATTGTTGTTACTTACATATTTGACCTCCAGGGGCGGTGGATATAGAGGAGATGAGATGTTTTGTGGAATATTAACCATTCTAAAAGTATCGAATTCTGACTCATTCCATTCAGTGCATTTGACAATCTAAGATGACATGAGCGGGATACCTACCATTTCTACTAGTCCATTCATCATCTGATATAAAAATAGTTAGAACAGGAAAACCGTCAAAACAATTGGGTGACTTCAAGGTGATGTAACCACATTCCATATACGGGTACAACATGTACTTAATATATTTCTCAACAAATAGATCATAATTTTCAAAAGAATCAATCCAGTTAAATACTTAAATATGAACAATCCCTCAATATCCTTTATGACCTCAGCAACACTGAAGTTGTGGTCTAAAATAATTGATTATGGCGGTGGTTTTGGGTAGCCACGCTCAACCAGTCAGCAGCTTTGGGGAGTGACATGTTTCGCCAAATATCACGCATACCCATGAGGGCCAGCAAATAGATATCTTTTTTTGGTTTTAGGCCAACTTTGGTTTACATACATATGCTTCATAGGCTGGTAATAGTGTCATGGATTCCACACCACCTGCGGGTTAATAGAATGAAAAACGTATTTGGCAGTGATAATTCAAGCTTTGAAATTTGAAACGTATGCCAAAAGTAAACTGTAGTAGACAACAATTTATTTTGGTAATGGACTATTATATTCCATATATTCAAGTCTTTTAGTCATATCTCTAGTGTCAAGGTGTGACATTTTGGGTTTGTGTTTAATGTTAATGTGTTTTTTTGCAACAATTGTCAATATGAGCCGGTGTGCCTTTTAAGCATGAGATAGGTGGCGGATGATGATTGTCTGGAATTTCTTCATTTCATTTAATCTCATGTATTTGATTGACATAATTTTGTACATAAGACTTTTGAGTCTTCCTGGATTTTTCTTTGATGTTTGTATGTCTTCTGGCAACAATCATCAAAATCTGACGGTGGACCTTTTAAGCATGAGATAGGTGGTGGTGTAGGATTTTGTTGAATTTCTCCATTTTACCTCATCACATCTTATGCATGCATGTAGTTGGCACAGTTTTCAACATAGGATTTTCATGTCTTCTTCTGTTTATTTTTTATGTTTGTGGGTCTTTTGCCAGTGGCGGAGCCAAATTTCATCTCAAGTGATCCCTCAGAAGTTTTAGAAGAAAAAAATTGTAGTTTAAGATATATACCAAAATTTTAATAAAAGATACTAAATTTAAATAAAGTTACAGTAGTAGTCCTAAAATTACATATTTAATTAATCTAATTTATAGTTTTTAGATATTAGACAATTTTTCATTATGGAGACATAATTTATTTTTTACTTTTAAAACTATAAGGAAGAATAGTGTTAATGTTCTCAAAAACAAAAAAATTGAAAAACTGTCTATCTAATTTTGCCAACATGATTTGAACTTGGGAACAATAGCAAAATCTAAGCATGTCTTGCCACTACACCAAGCTAGCTAATAATAATTTGGGGAACATTAATTTATTATACATGATTTTTACATACATAATTTTTTTTTAAATAAAATAAAAGTACCCCTACATGGCTCCACCCCTGTCTTTTGCCAACAATTATTAATATGAGAGGATGGTCCTTTTAAGCATGAAAAAGGTGGAGGAAGAGAATTGTGTAGAATTTTATCATTTCATTTCATCTTATGCATATGGTTAGCACAGTTTTCTAAATAGGATTTTCAGGTTTTCATAAGTTCGGATTTGATGTTTGTTTGTCATTTGGCAACAACCTTCAATATTAGAGGGTGAGCCTTTTAAGTAGGACATAGGTGGAGGAAGAGGATTGTGTATAATTTCTTCATTTCATCTCATCTCATGCATGTGATTGAGACAGTTTTCTACATAGGATTTTCGGGTCTTCGTTGATTTGTGTTTGATGTTTGTGTGTCTTCTGGCAATATGTTTATCTCATCTCCACATAATATATCATCAATATGAGAGGGTGGGTGGAAGAGGATTGTATAGAATTTCTTCATTTCATCTCATCTCATCTCATGCATGTTAAGAGGCTAGTATTATAATAAAGACTTTGACAGTACATAAGTTTAATGACTATTGGTGATTTTTGAAGCATTATTATACAACTCATCCCGCGATTAAATTCAGAAGTCCTCAATGAGTCATTTTTATTGTACTTATTAGAGAATTCCATGGTGTAGAAGAACAATACAAGAATTTTTGAAAGAAACCCAACTAGATTCATTTCTTAATTCTAAAAATTTCTCAGAGAAACAAAGGAATAGAGAAACAAAATATAACTTCCGCATCAATACTACAAAATGGAGTCCATATATGGGCTTTCTCTCCTCGTGCAGATAATATTAAGAGCCATCCTGTGATTGAAATTGCAAGTAGAAGAACATTGCTCATAATTAGGCCTGGCAACGTGCGGGTATAGTGCGGGTACCGTGCGGGTTCTTAACGGGCCGACCCGGTAAAAACCCGTTAACTTAACGGGTTTCGCGGGCCAAACCCGGCGGGTTTGCGGGTTATCAGTTGGAACCCGTAAATTGGTTTTTTTTTTTTTTTTTCATCTGTTAAGACTTATGTATTTTTCGATTCATTCTTTGATGAAATAGCATCAATGATAATAGTAGCTACAAAGATTGAAATGGATTCGAAATACATATTTAATGTAATAAATAAAACACATATTTAATGAACTGAATAACATACATATTTAATTTACTAAATAAAATACGTCAAAATCATCTTAATTGCGGCTATCTCCTTCTCCGAATCTATCTTGCAATGTCAAATCAAATACGTCTTCAGTAAGATCCTCCAATTCAGCACGCTCTTTTTCTAAAATATAAACAAACAAAAAAGAAAAATATTAGAATGACATAAAGATTGATATAGTGAGAATAAAACCAAGTTGTTTTGAGTTTACCTTTGTTACCAAAAATCCAATCTCGAGTACAAAGCAAAGCTTGAACTGTGTCAGGCAACAATGAGCTACGGTATTGATATAAAACTCTCCCGCCAATGCTAAAGGCCGATTCAGATGCAACGGTAGAAATGGGAATTGTGAGCACATCACGAGCTAGATGAAAAAGAATAGGATATCGGATTTGCTCCATTTTCCACCAAGAAAGTACATCCAACTCTTGCCTTCTTTCTAGCCTTGCTTCATCCAAATACTTGCTCAATTCTGTCTTTATACTTGAACTCGAACCAATTTTGTAAGAGTTATCAAAAGCCTGCCAATGACCAACTATCAACACATATATGGCAACAACATACATATTGCTAAAAACACACTATCAACTATCAACACATACATATGACCAACTATCAACTTGAATCATTAAGATAGAAACTCAAATAATTTTTTTTTTTTTACCTCAAGTAAGCTGTGATCGCCTTGTGCTTGAGAAGAATCCTCATCCATCAAGTAATTTGAATCATTAGGATCAAAGCTCTTCTCCACGTATGCATCAAATAAAGAGGACAATGTGTCATTAAAGACCTCTAATTGTGAAGAATCTGGACCATAAAGCTTGTCATAAGCCCACTCCACAAATTGCATCTTAAACCTAGGATCCATAACAACTGCAATTCCAAGAATCAAGCTATAATCTGACCAGTACTTCTCAAACTTCAGATTCATCTCCATCCCCATCCGTATCATGAAACTATCGTGATCCCTCATGGCTTCCTGTATACTATGCTGAACAATGAACACCTTCGGAAAGAACAAGTTTGAAGTAGGGTATTTTGTTCCAGAAAATAGGCACGTTACTTCATAAAAATACCCCCAAAACTTGGTAATCTTCTCTATTTTATCCCACTCATCAGCAACAGGACACGACTTGAAATCATTGTCACTTAAGCCCAAATTCATCAAAGCTCGGCGATAGTAGAGAGCACTATCAAGCATCAAATAAGTAGAATTCCACCTAGTAGGCACATCTTGCCTCAAGCCTCATCTACTGCCTCTCAATCCAACTTGTGCAACACACTCCAAAAATCTTTCTTTTCTTGCCGAAGAACCCTTTATGTATTTGATGCAATCACGTACCTTTATCACAGAGGGATCAATTGCCTTCAACCCATCTTGAACTATCAAGTTCAAGATGTGCGCACAACACCGAACATGAAAGAATTTGCCATCCATTATGAGCAATCCTCTAAAGTTCAACTTAGTCTTCAATTTTTCAACAAATGAATCATTGGCAGTGGCATTATCTAAGGTAATTGAAAACAAATTCTTTTCAATTCCCCACTCTCCTATCAAGGTATTTACCTTATCAGCTAATGCAACACCATTGTGCGGAGGAGGCATATGACAGAAATTTATAATCTTCTTTCGCAATCTCCACTCCGAATCGACAAAATGCGCCGTAATTGTTAAATACCCATCAGTTGCTAAAGAGGTCCACAAATCAGCAGTCAAACAAAGTCTCCCTTGAACTGAACTTAACAAAGTTTGAAGTTTCACTTTTTCACCCTTAAATAACTTCAACACATGGGCTTTAACGGTATTTCTGCAAGGGAGTTTAAGTGTAGGAGAGATATAGGAAAATACATCTCTAATACCCTCATACTCAACAAAGCTGAAAGGTAAATCATGTCTGATAGCTTCTATCAATAACTCACAGAATCTCTCATACTGAAACTTAGTAGAACGTATGGCAGATTGTGGTGAAACAACATTACTAGCAGAGGAAGTAGAACACGAATTGTGATGACGTAACATGCTACCTGTCCCTGTTGTCGAATCACATTTGAGTATTGCTCTTAATTATGAGTCATAATTAAGTTTTCACTAGCCTTTATACCTGTGCACTTTTGTGTAGAAGACGTTTTCTATATACATATTAGAGCAGAATGCAAAACTAAGCAATTAGGAAAACCGTAAGAGATATTTTAAGAGACCAAGTATACATAAAAAGAAGAAGAAACCAAACTTACAGTAAAGAGCCTTAAGTTTTGCTCAAGAGAAGTTTGAGGGAATGATGCCAATTATACCATTTGTTGTGGTAGATTGATATCAAGTTAAATGGGTAGCTATTTTCTTTCCTCCTCATCTATAGCTTTGACTTTATCGATTCCACAAAAAGATGGTCGAGTGATCATCTCACCCATAAAGAAGAAGGTTGGACGCCCTAAGAGGTCCAAGAACAAAGCTGAGGTGGGGGGTCGGCCAAAGTCGAGGTTAAGGGACGAAAACACCATTATTGTACTGCTTGCTGAAATGCATAATTGATAACTTTTTCATCTAAAAAAAAAAACATAGAAGTTGATGGGGAGTTCGCACGTTCTTTTTTCAGTTTTTACCAAATAAAACTCATTATTATCTCTTTAACTGCATATTGTTTTACCAAGATATAGACGATGAGTTTGTTTCAAAAGTTGTTTTAGGCAAATCAAAATTTGGTAAAACTTTGAGAGCCTCGCTTTATAATAGTAAAGATAGTAAGACGCCTTCTTTCGGTCTTGGAAAAAAAAAAAAGTTTTCATATGCTAGGGATCTGCATTCCTATTCTTAATCGCATTGAGGTTAAGTACCAACAAAAACTGTCATCCAAATACATAAATGCCACCAAGAGGAAGACGAATTTCATCCTTTTTAATTTCCAAATTTAATTCAACTATAATATGACCTACAATGGCAAAGCCATCAGACATTTGTGCAAAACTTTAATTAAATACAAAGCCAAAGGCAACAGACATTTCCGCATGTCAAGATTCTCTGCGATTGGAAAGTCACTAACTGAAGGGATGAACCATGCTGTAAATCCAGAGGAAACTTGGGTATGAAAGTTCATCCTTCGACAAAGGCAACAGTTGACTACCAGCATGTACCTCCCTGTATAATTCACTCCTCAACACGGACAATTCTTCTTTGCCGTAATGGCTTTGATGTAATGGTTCCTGGGGCACTGTGAGCTTTCCTCTTCTCTTCTCTCCTTCGCTCGGCTTCGATCATAGTACGCCGGAGACCAGTTGCCTTGTATATTGGTTTTGGCAAGTGCCTGTGCCTGCAGAAACACCATGTGCAACAATTGCATAGTTAGGGACCATTTCTCTAACCAGAAAGTACTAACCAACCTATCTACAACTCCCTATTTTAGAACATAATTAAGTTCTGCAAAAGGAGTTATGCCATATCTAAAATTATAGCATTTGGAAGCATTTCCTTTATTGCATCATAATAGATATTCCACTGGAAATTCCTAATACAGATTTCAGACACATGCAACAGCAAGCTTTCAACACAGAATCAACAATGGTGACTCTATACTTGGGATGCTATACTTAATTATATGCTTGTTACATTCGACTCAAAACCATGAAATGGTCCTATGATACATGGTGAAACATGCATACTTGTTTTATTTTTTATAGACCACATACAAATATAAATGGGTCCGGATCCTGGGACACCTTATTTTACACAAGTTTTTACACTTCATTTGAGCCATTAGATCTAGCTAAATTCAATGGTCTTAATTAAATTCCCTCACAATGTGGAAATGACGTGGAATTAAAAAAAAATCATCAACCAAAAAATAAGAAAGTTTAAATTAAACTTTTCTATAAATAAAAATCAAAACAAAACTTAAGAGAGAGCATCATCTTTTCCGGGCAAAAAAAAGAAAAATCAAAACCATACTCAGATGATCTGAGATTCTTAAGAGGATATGCAATGCTATATAGTGGGCATTGATTTCAATGCAACTCACGTTCTCCTCTCTAATTGATAGTCTATTCTATCACAATTCACCTCATTCATACCCTCCGTAAAGCAATGTTTTTGGGTTAAGAGTTCTTATAATTGTCATCATCACCAAGTAGGCAAGGAACCAATATCACGTCGTACAACAAATATTCTGGGTTCATGACAATCATCCCACATGAACCCTAACTAATTTTCCCCCAATTGCAATTGTTCAATCATAAAATTCAAGCCCCAATCCTTTATTTAACGCACCACCCCCTTCATCAAATGATTCAATTCACTCAAAAACCCTAATTTTTAAGTTCCACTCAATCCAAACCCATGTCACCGGCGTTTGTTGTCTTCACCACCCACTCCGGTTCTTCCTTTTTCTTTTCTTTTTCTCAAGAACATAAGCCTGTTCTTCTCATTGTATTCTTGAAACTTTATTTTGATTTATGTTTAGAAAATGACTGTATAAATTTATTTATTTTTTGGTTGAGAAAAAAAAAATTAATTCCATGTCATTTGCCACATCATCCGAGAAATTGATCAAGACCATTGAACTTAGCTAAATCTAATGGCTAAAAGGAAGTGTAAAAATTTGTGTGAAATAATGTGTCCAATGATCCAGACCCAATATAAATATTTATATACGTAAATAAAATTTGCAGACCCAATTCAAGATTTATAATCCTTTTATACCTCACTATACGCTTGACTTCAGGGAGGTGCTTGTAGCGATTCTTGACGGCTTCATGATATTCATGCCTTTTCTTTTCCCTTGGAAGAAGCTGCAGCATAACAAGATAGAATCAGTTCGACTACAGACAATCTAAAGTGAATCAAAAATAGGTGCTTTAAGAAGCCAAGGCAACACTTGAGTCATGAGGAAAGGAAGAGATATCTTACAACTCCCAACTGTTCTGATGCTTTAGCCTTCCAAAGCCTAAGATTCGTGTCATCACTCCCAGAAATAACATAACTAGCATCGCAGCTGAACTTGACGCAAAACACCCTACAAGAAAGGGGGAACAGAAACAACAGGTTCAAAGATCCCTAAAATAAAAAGAAATATATTTTTATTTTCTTCTGTCAAACACTCCAACAACACATTGTTCAAAAAATGGACACTGATTTGCATGTTGTTTATTACATGTCTTCAACAAAATCCAAGCAGCCAAATAATCAAGAGATAAATGGGGCTAACCTTTGCATTCTCTTTGTATGATAAATCTCCCGGCTGTGACCACCATTATACTGGAAAATTCTCACCTGAAGACATTTGCATATCACCAATGCACTTTTAGACAATAACCAAATTGTTGAGATGGAATTTAATAATTTCGAATAACAAAACTCACTGTTCTATCATAAGACCCAGTTACAAATTCTCTACCAGTTGGAGAATAATCTATATCCATCCTGAAAAACAAAAGATAAAGATTTCATATGCAAGTCATATAATCTATATCTATCACATGCACAATGAGACTAATAGACTTAAAAGTTAAGATATGAAAGAAGAATTTCAATTACAAAATGATCAACTTACACAGCAGAAACATGATCTTTGTGCACACACGTTGCTGCATTAAGCTTTCTAGAATCAAAGCTATAGCAATTGCAGTCCTCATTTGCCTAAGTAATTGACGAACCAGATTAGAACCTTGTTTACAAGAAAATGCTAAACAAGGAAGAATAAATTCTACATGTGGAACTTTTTATAATATTGAACAATCTAATACAGTTCGACAGACAGTACACAAACAAGAAGTAAGTCTGTTTTCCTAAAGTGGACTGAAAGTGGTAGAGCACAAAGGATAAAATAAAGACAAGCATCCAAGAACTAGAACACAACTGGATCTCAATAAGAAAGAATGGCCTGAAGAGAGTAATTTAAACTTTGAAGAGACCAACACCCAAAGAGAAGCCCAAAAACGACCCCTTCCCACAAGTATATCCTCGTAACTCATTTCCTCAAAAATTCCTTTCTTCCTATTTCTCCAAATCACCCAAACCACATCCACCCATTTCTTTCCTCCGAACAACTAGTTAAAAATAAAAGTTAAATAGTGCACTTACAGCAGTGAAGTTGAATGGCTCCATTGGGTTCCAACAAATAGAATTGGTTTTTGTCTGTCAAAAGAAAATATAAGTCAGAAGTGCAAAGCTCAACTTCAGGAGACAATAAATTCTACTAATTTAACCAGAAAAAAATATTAGAAGAACGGTAAGTTAAAAACAGCTCCAAATTAAAATCTAGAACTAAATATAGTGACGATGTGGTATCAATACCGCCATGATAAGCTTCGCTGTTGGTTTCCCCATGCGTAAGTCATATAGTGCTATGCTGCGATCACTATAAAACAGAATAATACATAATGTCACTCCTACATGCGATACTTCAATTCTAGAGAAAAACAAACAGATAATGAAAGAAACAATATATCATGACAGCATGCAAAAACAGCAATTTGACTAGTAAAAGAAGTACACATTAATCACATGGCATATACAGCCTAGGGTACCAGTAGAAATAATTTACAGCCTAAGGTATCTCAGGGCTATCCAAGACATATAATGGTACCTGTGAACTCCTTAAGCAGAAATATCCATTGGGTCTATATTCTATGAAAATAAATTCTTAGCTAATGGAAGTGACCAGAATGATAGTGCCCTCAACTGCAGTAAAGAGGTTTTCTTCAACCAGAAATGCTCAATGATTTAAGAGTTGGGTCTATATTCTATGAAAATAAATTCTTAGCTAATGGAAGTGACCAGAATGATAGTGCCCTCAACTGCAGTAAAGAGGTTTTCTTCAACCAAAATGCTCAATGATTTAAGAGTTGGGTTGAGAAGACTTGTAAACCCTAAAAGTTCTTTTAGCCTACATCCTGAAAATAGTTTGCCAAAAAAAGAGAGAAGAAAACTCCACAGAAAATTTGGACCTATCATGTGAAATTACAGAGCCTAACTAAAAGTGTCTCTAATCATTATGCTCTATTAAAAAAACAAAATGCCCGAATAGATGCAGTACATAAGTCCACCTAAACCATTATACTATTCTAACAACAAAACAACTACCTCAAATACATGTACTACTTGGCGGTTTCACACTTTACCTAAACATCCTCAACAACTTTGAAAGTTACGTCCATGTTCTTTAGACCAAGTAATTTCAGTGTTTCACTATATTTCAAATGTCATCTAAATTGATGACATCTTGAGGGGAAAATGCTTCCATGAACAAAATAAAGTACTGATAGCAGAACAGGCATGGAGCAGGACAATGCTCAAACAAGAAAGGAATATATTCAGAACCTAAAATTATAACAAAAAAGGCACATGATATCTAATTGATCTAATTTACAATTTTCTTTTCTAATTAATATTTGTTCCGAAAAATCTTAACTAAAATGATCAGCGCATACCTTGCGGATGTTGCCAAAAGATCAGGCTGTCCAGGATTAAACCGGACAGATATAACTGTGTCTGTTCCCCATTCCAAACTCTGTTCCGGTGCAGACCTATGCATCAGAAAGCACATTTTTGTTGTCATGTTGAGGAAGAAAATAACTTCTTTTAACAGATAAACATGTGTACCAGACTAAAACCTGTTGTGGTTCCATATGTCTACACCAGCTCCACCTGTGGCAAAGCGATCAAAATTCCATTGGTGATCAACAGACCTGAAAATAATTACATAAACCTCAATATTAGAAACCTTTTGTAAATCACAACATATAAATATATTTGCGAAATTAACTAATTAACATAGTATCTGAAATTTGAGTTCATATACTTACCGAAATGCATTCTTCCAAACGTAAGTTTCTAGCGGCTGGAATTTACATAGTAGTTAGATGGGTATAATTTAAAATACATAATTCATAGGAAAGAAATATAAAAGTATTAGGAAGGCCATACCTCAACAGACTTGTCAGATGAGACATCTAGCTCCATCGCAGTAGAAATAGGTACGGCCCAGAGCCTGACACTGTAAACAAAAAGCAGTAGTTGTGTAAAGTCATGCAAACTGCCTTATTGGTGGACAAATCTTCATACATGGATAGAAGACTTAAGAATAGAATGGAAATGGGAATGCATCCAAGCAGTTATTTCTTACCTGCAATCAGTTCCACAAGAGACAAGAACACGTCCATCTGTAGAGACTGCTAAACCTCGCACAGCACCTTGGTGGCCAGGAAACTGATGAACTGTGCGCCTTTTTTGTTCATAAAATAATAAAGGTAAATAAATTTCAACAATGTATGCTTGAAGAACCAAAATGACAATTAAGATCCAAACTATATATTAAAACCAACAAATTGACTTAAAGGTTCAGGGATTTCTGCTCCAAACCATCATCAATTTGTGTAGTCTTCCAGAAGAAAAACATACGAGGACTATTACATGTCTTTGACAAAATCATCAAATATACAGAACCACTCTTTCACCCCATTTTTATTAGTGCCATAAAAAATTTATCTCCACTCCACTCCACTCCGTCTTCGTGTAGGTACAAACAAGAGTCTTTTCCAACCCTACTATGTCTAATGTCTAAGTACGATTATTGTATATGTACCCAAAAAAAAAAAAAATATGATTGTTGTATCATATATGTATCAAATTACAATGTCAAAACATTTCAAAAGAGTAACATATACCATAATATGGACAAGAAACCTTGAGAGTGTGGGATTACCTGGAAGCTATATCCCAATGCCGAATATCTGCAAAAATAAAGAACATTGAATGCTTAGTTTGAGAAATCAAACATACATTAGATATTGCAACACACATAATGAACATGGGTGAGGATAAAAGATGAATAAAAGTACCTCCATCCATTGAACCGGAGAATATTCCTACCAAGTGGTTCATGTTTTTTGCCATACACGAAATAGCATCTATATGCCCATCCATTGCTCCAACAAACGGCTTTGCGAAAATCTAAACCACCCCGGTGAAATAAACCAATCAAATCCACAAATCCAAATATGCAATCCATTTGAAAATTAGGGAAACTGGATTGGGTACCTTATCTAATTTGGCGGCATTAAGAGCCCGAACATACTCAACGGCCTTCTCTTGGGGTCGAATGGCGGGGTCGTAATTGTGGAACACCCTCTGTGGAGATTAAATTGGAAATTGGTTAAATTGAAGAGTTTTTTGAGTTAAACAGAGAGAAACAAAGAGAGAGAGAGGGGAGGAATGAGTGACCTGGAGGTCTTGGCTTCGTTCCTTGGTATGTTCATCTGTGGATCGAGATATTACTTTCACCTTCATCTTGATGATTTCTGGAGAATTACAAACACTTTAATTTGATCAATTAATCAGAGTATAAACAACATTGCTTTTGATTACTGGAGCCTAGTACAATCAGAGCAGGTCAGCAAGCAGAGGATTGAGGAAGAGATACTTACCAGGAGAGAGGGGCAGAGAGAGAGAGAGACTGGTGGAGGAGCGGTGAGTGCCGCGAAACTGAAGAAGAGAGAGAGAGAGAGAGAGAGAGAGAGAGACGGCGAACCGAAACGGGAAGGGATGAAGGAGACGGAGAATTGCTAAACCCTTCTGATATAACTGGACCCGACCTATAAACCCTTTTTTTTCCTTTTTTCTTTTTTTGGTCAAACCACAAAAATAGAAAGATAAAAAATAGCGGTAATATTGGAGAGGTCACGTGCTCATCACGTGTCAAATATATATATATATATATATATGTGTGTGTGTGTGTGTGTGTGTGTGTGTCTTTTTTTTCTTTTTTTTTTGAATCCTAGTAGGTACTAAAGTTGAATCGGGGTTATAATTTCAAGTATCGTTATGATATTTTCAAAATGTGAGGTACCGAAGTTTATAAGGAGCAATAATTCAGATACTGTTTGGACAAATTTCCCTAGAATAAATAATACTAGTTTTCCTCTACACATGCTCTGCATGTGCAAGTGTTTTTTTTTAATTTTTTTTTTCAGAAAGAAAAAAAGATAATGGATTAAAACAGTTATTGTAGAGAGAAGTTAGTGGGAGACAAAAGTGGGTTGTGGGATTTTTTTGTTTATTTTTTTAATAAAAATATAATTTGTAATTGTCATAATTGCCCTTGTGATTTAATTAATTATCAAAGTTTTTTAAGATTTCAGGGTCATTTCTGTCCAATTTTTTAATTTTGGCTAACAAAGCCTCTTCTCTTAATAATAGTGTAGATAGTCTAAAGTTCATAAGTGCATCAATATATCAAATACACAAAAAATATAGAGTTCAAATTTCATAAAGTCCAACAACATATCAAATACTCCAACCTCAGAAACTAAAACTTTTTAAATTCATAAAAAGTTGGACTAAATACTGTTTAGTCCTTGATCTTTTGACCATAAAGCACTTCAGTTCCTAACCTTCTAATTTCACACGTTTAGTCCTTGTACTTCAAAATTTTATACCAATAGGTCCTTGCAGTCTAAAAGTCGCGGTGAAATGTCTATTATGCCCTCAGTTTTTTTTATTTAATTAAAAAAAAAATTTAAATGAATTTTTTTTCCCTTTCTTTCTTTCTTTTTATTTTTTTCTTTTTTTTTTCCATTCTTTTTTCCTGTTTGAAAAAATAATAATAATAAAATAAATAAAAAAGAATAAATAAAAAAAAAGAGAAATGAATAAATTTATTTTTTTTTAAAAAACTGAGGGCATAATAGACATTTCGCTGTGACTTTTAGACGGCAATGACCTATTGGTCTGAAATTTTAAAGTACAGGGACTAAACGTGTGAAATTAGAAGGTCAGGGATTGAAGTGTTTTATGGTCAAAAGCTTAAGGATTAAACAGTATTTAGTCCTAAAAAGTTTAAACATCACAACAAGATGAGAAAAATAAACGAACATATATGTTGCATGAGTTTCATCTCAAGCTTCGAAAGTTAGGTACAATAGTCACAAATATTGAAATATAGCATGTGTTGCATTACAAAAATTGTCTAAGCTCCAAGTTAACTTCTTCTTCTTTGGAAAACCAATTTAGCTAGATTATTGCAAAAACGACATGTTAGATAATATGTTATCAGAAAAGAAAAAAAACATGTTCGATAGTAGTGTTATGGATTTATGTTGGGTTGTTACTTATGTTGCAAAAGTTGAATTCAAGCTAATTTTGTGAGGCTTTTGTATATAATTAACGGTTTACTACTTTACTCAAATAACCAAGTATTGTTTAAAGAAATGACACACTTATTAGTTGTTTAATTTGGTTAGCATTTTTAAATTTAACCCACACCTATGAGTAGTTCAGAGCAGAGAGAGTGAATGAGGGGAGTGAATGGAGTCGGAGAGAGAGGAGAAATTCGTTGAGCAGATGGAGTAAATAGAGGAGAGGTTTGTTGTTGGAGCAGGATGGAATAATATCTTCTTTGATTGTAGTACGTGGTGGTTACATGACATCTGCACAGCTGCACTTAAATAAACTTTTTTTTTTTTGAAAAAGAAAAATCATAAACAACTGGCCAGTGACTTGGGAAGTGATATCAAGGAGTGGTGGAGTTAGAGAAGAAATTAATGTCTTTGACCCGTGGTAGAGGAATAGGGGAGAGAGATAAATTTCTTGGTAGGACTCATTTGACCCGCAGGCCTAAAGTCGGGTAGGTAGGCTAATAGGCATAGGAGAGTGGTGAGAAAGTATTGACATTTGATAAGATCGTTTATGTTGTACAAAATGCACATCCTCACACTTATTTGGCTGAAAATGCAATCGATTGGTAATATGTTGCTCATTAAAAGCACAAGGATGATGACACTCAAGCTAAATGTGTTATGCTTCCATCCATGAACTCACAACTTCAGAAACAGCATGAGAATATGGATAACGTCATTGCTATATTGCTTTATCTCACTGAATTGTTTGGTGAAAGAAATAAAATATACGTTTCACCAGCGTTAATGAACTTGTCAAGACAAAACATGTGAGGGGTACACTTGTGTATCAACATGGTCTCAAAATGATAAGTTTTATTGAGCAAATTCAAGACCTAAGATTTGCACTTGATGCAGAGCTAGCTCAAGATCTTCTTCTATCCTCCTTAGATGATTCATTTTCTTAGTTCATAATGAATATAATATGCAACAAATGCATCATACTCTTCCTAATTTTTCAATATGTTGGTAACAGCTGAGAAATAAATTAAGAAAGAGAGTGGAAGTGTGGCCATTATCACTTCATCTTCATCCACTAAGTCTAAAGGTAAGGGTAAAAGGGAAGAAGAAACAAGTAGCAAAGCCTAAGGGAATAGTTCAAAAGAAGAAGAATGAACAAAAAGAACCAAAAGGTGTTTGTTTCTTTTGCAACAACAATGGGTGGAAGAGGAACTATAAAGCTTATCTTGCATCCTTGAGTCTTTAGAAGGAGGTATGATCAATGTGATTGAATCAATATTTACAGTTAATAATGCTTCTAGTTGGATATTTGATTCAAGTGCATCTCACCATGTTGACACTTCATTACAGGAACTAATGGGAGCAAGAAAATCTCCTTATGTGTGGAGATACATTGAAGTTGAAGAGTTGTCTTTATCTCGCTATATGTATAAAGAACCTTATCCATCTCCATGCTTTTGAAGGATGGTTATAGAATATTTTGATAAACTAAGTGTTTGTATTCATGCTAATATTATTGATGGTCTCTTTCATCTTGCTTTAGATGGTAGTATTAACTTTATGAAGGAAAATGCTTTGGGGTCTAAGAGATCTCGGGAAACGATTAATCTATTAAGATGTGGCACCTTGAGCTTAGTCATAGAATTCACAAGTTATCAAAAGATGGATATTGGAGTCATTAGGATCCGATCTTATGCCTACTTGTGAGTCTTGTCTAAAAGGAAAAATGATCAAGTCCCATTTTAGTGGACAAAGAACAAGAGTTAAAGAACCTGGGTTTTGCGTACAAGTAAGGGCGACATGTGGAAGTCATAGTATGATTCATGATGATGGCAATCAACTTATGTTAGATTTTGATTGATAAGGAAGTTATAGGTTGAAATTTTGAATAGGCCCCAAGCTATCTCGAGTTATAGCTCTCTCTATTTTTTTATTTATTATTTTCTATACAAACTTCTCTTCCATCAAGAAATCAAATTACCTTGGGAAAAATAAAGAGCATATTCAAGTAAATCCAGAATATGTGTCTGGCCCAAACTAGAGGTTACTTGCTCTAGTTGAAATAGGGTTTATATTAGAGATATTTTCGGAGAATCTTAGGAGATGTCCAATTAATGTACGATTATGTTTCCATGTACAACTCTATCTCTATGTTTGTAATCCTCTATATAAATAGGCCCCTATTATCAATTAAAGTACAACTCAATTCTCTCCCAATTCAGTTTTCCTTAAACACGTTATCAGCATGAAGCCCTAACCCTGAAAGAAAAAAAAAAGCCAAACCCTGATTCAAGAAGCTAAAAACTTTGAATCCGAATACAAAACCTTGAACCCTTTTCTGCCTCCACCTCACACCTTGAAGAACTTGACCCCAGAAGTCCAGAACCGGCGGCCCCACCCAATCAACGGGCCGAAAACCTACCGAACCGGCCACCGGAAACTCCATACAACTCGCAGCAAATATTCCACTGGTTCACCATCTTCCGGACCTCCAATTTCCACCAAATTTTGGTAGCAGAAGCCTCTTGATCTGAAGTTTCAGGAACAGGAATAAAAAGTCCAAAAACCGGCCTAAAACTTGCTAAACCGGCCGCCTGATCGTCCAGCAGAAAAACAGGCAGAAAAGAAAAGAAAAAGAAAAGAAGAAGAAAGAAGCAACCCAGCCCAAAAGGAAGAAGTCAAAGCCCAGCCCACTGACATCAGCTTGCCAAGTCAGCAGCTGCCACGTCAGCATCTGGATTCACTGCCATGTCATCAACCGGACCCCATCGCCACTTCAACAACCAGACCCTACTGCCACATCAGCAACAACATCACCTGCTATGTCAGCATCCGGTCAACCACTTTTCTGGCTACTTTCCGACCAAATTCCGGTGACTTTTTCCGGCTAAATTTTCCGGCGACATATTTCGAGGTATTTTTTTTTCTAAAGGTTCCCCTTTTTTTAGAGTTTTTACATTCAATTTCTCTTCTTTTTCGGGGACTTGCAACATCCCTTCTTCTACCCCCCCTTCTTCTACCCGGCTTTATTCATCATAGGGGAGACCAAATTAAGCCGAACTGTGGGGGTTCGTGCTCACTCCAAAGCTTGGAGCTTGTAAAGTCCTCCAAAGTTAGAGTTTGTTGAGATAAAACGATCGACTACAAACATCATTGTTTCGATCTAATCCAACCCCTCTTGGAATCGAATTTCTTGGAAGCAACTACGCTCGGAAATTCCTAATTTCTTGGAAGTGACTACGCTCAGAAATTTTATTTGTTTTCGTGGTAGCCTTTTTCACTTCGAAACTAACCCTAATTTCTTGTTCTCTTTCAGGATGAGTAACCTGAACAAATTCGACTTTGCTCCATTGGGAACAACTGGCTTTGAATATCACAGGTGGGTTCGTGATGTCCGCCAGCATCTCAAGGCTGATGGAATCCTGGATAAGATTCTCGAGCCTAGCTAAGACGTGCTAACTGTTGAGCAAGCTCAAGCTTTGGAAGCAAATAGAGTAGCCTTAGAGGCAAATAAGGCTAATGCCATCATCCTAATGACTCGTCATATGGATGATTCGCTCCAGTACAAGTGTATGAATGAAGAAGACCCCAAAAGGCTGTGGGTCTCACTAGAAGAAAGATTTGGCAATGTCCGTGACTCCTTGCTTCCTGACCCAGAAGTGAAATGATGTCATAGCCTCAGCTTCTGTGATTTCAAGTCAGTTCTTGACTACAACTCGGAAGCACTTCGCATTAAATCCTTAATAGAATTCCGTGGTAAAGAGATCAGAGATGCGATGTTGATTGAGAAGACTCTTTCTACCTTCCCCGTCTCAGCATTGATGGTTGCTAAGAACTATCGAATCGATGTTACTGCAGGACGGATCATAAGGTTTCATGAGCTTATTGGAGCTATGAATGTCGCTGAAAAGCATGACAACATCCTTGTGAAGAACTATAATTCGAGATCCATGGAAACAGAGCACATTCTGGAATCCAATTATAGTCGCGCCTCTAAGAGAGGGCGCCAAGAGCGAAACCCTAATCTTAGGGATACTTCTGGACGTTCTGGTCCATATAATCGCTCTACTTGGGAAGGTAACAGCCAAAATAGGCGAACATAGAACAGAAGAGGTAAACGTGGAAAAAGAGAGGGAGGCAACGCCTTTGGCCATGTTGGTGGCGCCACCAACAATAAGAGCTAAATGACGCTTTCAAAGCGCCTCAATCAATAGAGTCTGAGCAAAGAGATGTATGTTCTCGATGTGGAGTATATGGTCATTGGGCACACATTTCTAGAGCTCGTGAAGAAATTGTCACCACCTACAAAACATATTGTGAAGCAAGAGAAGCTCACGATGTGGAACAAGAAGATCAAGAAGATGATCTAGTGTGAAGTGTTGAAGACTACAAATCTGGCTGGGATCAATAGATCGCCAATTCTGTTTAAGTCTTTATTTTTCCAAGAGATGTAATAGGCAATTGCCATATATTTTTGTAGTAAATGCCAATGGTTTAGTCTTTCTTCAAAGTAGGCTCACTCATAGTAAGTGTGATGTCTAGGAAGGTTCTGAGATTAGTGATACTTAAGCGAGCCTTGCTCCACCGATATCTCTTTACTCATCTGGTCACATTTATTTTGGAATTACAGAAAGAAGTTAGACGACTACCATTGTTTTGCATCAGCTAGCATTTTGGATTAAATTTTCTTTGGTCAAAGAGACAATGATGTAACTATGTTGGCTTATGAATAAAATTTCGAGTTCTTTTCATTATGACTCCATTTTGATTATGAGCATATTACTTTGTGACTACAATGGCTGGGCCATCGATATTAATTCAAGGACATGGAAAAGCCCAAGTTCCACTTGCCAAATGGCACCTTGATTACCGTCACTGAAACTCTCTATGCTCTTAGGGCAAATCGTACCCTATAAATAGCTAACGGATTCCATGTGAAAACACATGTAGAGAACTGAAATGAGTTCCTTTGCAATACCTCTAATGATTGCGAACAAATGGGCATCTTAGAGAAGTTTATGTGTCTCTCTAGTGGACTCTATGTCACTACTCGAGCTATTAATCCAATAAAAGTTATGAGAGAAGATCTCTTGGATTTAGACACATATTGGCTTTGTCACGACAGGATAGATCATCCTAGTCATGATATGATGATTCGTCTACAAAAGACTTCACATGGACATTCTATCTCTCGAGCGAAATGAAGCACGAATCAAAAGTTGATTCCTGGATTAAGTGTGACCGACGCTGCTGCCTAGGGCACCGCCTCTGTCCACCACCAGCCTAGGGCTGGTGTAGTCCTCATCCATGATGCCATGGATGGCGTCCATCATGGTAATGGCGCTCCAGGTGATGTTGCAATCACCAACTTGCTTCAAATAGCGTTTCAGACGCTCAGGCCTAACCAAAATTCTCATTGGTTGCTTCTAAAGCCTCTCGCTCATTTTACAAAGCCTGTTTCTTAGGGAAATTAGGACTGAGACCATCCTATGCAAAGGATATAAAAATTCTTACATAGAATCTGTGGGGATTCTGTGGACTAGTTCAACCAACTTGAGGACGTTTAAATATCTCATGATGTTGGTTAACACACAAACACGCTGGTCACGTGTTGTGCTATTGTTCACTTGTAAATGCTGCTTATGCTACACTTCTAGCACATATCATATGATAACGGACTCACTCCCCGAATCATCCTCTTCCATCAATTGGACTTGACAATGCTAGAGAGTTTACATAGAAGACTTTCAATGGGTATTGCATTGGGACTGATGTTGGCCATTATATTCCCATAACACACCCAAATGGTCTCGCAGAAATGACTACGATGGTAGTCAAGACATTGGTAATGCGCACCAATCCCCTGATATCCGCTTGGGGTGATGTAATATCGCATGCAGCTATGCTAATTTGTCTACGACCCACTGCCACTCAATCTACCTCTGCATTACAGCTAGTGACTTGGTACAAGTATCGTACTTATGCACATTTGAGTGAGCCATTTATGTGCCAATTGCTTCGCCACAACTCTCTATGATGGGTCTTTACAGACGAATGGGCAACTACGTTGGATTTGAGAATCCAATAATCATCTGCCACTTAATACCCTTGCAAGGCGATCTCCTTACTGGTAGATTTGTTGATGTCACTTTGATGAGACAATCTTCCCATCGTTAGGGGGAGATAAGAACACAGATGTTCAGCAGGAACGACAGGAATTGTCATGGTCTGTCCCCACTATGTCTCATCCCGATCCCTACTAAAGTGACGAGATCATACAAATATACTGCAACATGCCTGCAAGGATGGACGTCCCTACGAGAGGACGTAGTGCCACCCTACACAGAGCTAGGCATGGTGCCAACGCCAAAGAGAGTGGCACTCTGGCGTTACAGGCCATGGCCCCAGTTAGGATGCGTGGGAGGCCTATGAGTTCGAAGGATACTTTGGCACATTCCAATCCTTTGATCATCGACACTCAAAATCAGTCTTATGAGTATCTTCCGGGTTATGGTTATTGTTAGGGGACGCCTCAACGTCAAAACCTATTCTTGAGAATATAGAGCTCTATGAAACTTACACTAGTGTACATGAGACGTGGGATAGAAACTCCATCATAATTGATGATGTAGTTGCGCATGAGTTTGTTGAGTCAAATGATATCAAACCACGCTCCATTGATGAATGAATGCCAACGTAGAGAGATTTGACCTAAACGGAAAGATGCGATCTAGGTTAAGTTGGATTCTCTAACGAAGAGGAAGGTTTTCGAGCCAGTGATGTCAACACCTCCTAACATAAAACCTATTGACTAATGGGTCTTCATTAGAAAGTGTGATGAGAAAAAGAGATGGCAATCTCGCCTTATAGCACAAGGCTTCTCACAAAACGCCCTGGAATCGACTACGATGAGACATATTCTCTCATAATGGATCGATGTCATTGCACTCCACTACCCTGTCAGTTTGGTAGTTTCCAAAGAACTAAACATGTAGCTTACAAATGTGGTCACTACGTATCTATATGGGGATCTAGATATGAAATATACATAAAGGTTCATGGTGAACTTCATTTACCCAAGTCAAGTGGCTCTAGACCATGGAGCGCTTTTACAAAAAAGTTGAAACGCTCACTAAAGTGACTATTTGATTGGAAAGGGATATGCCCATGCGTTTCCATAACAAGTTTCAGATTCTATTGCAGTTCATGTTGGACATGATCTTCATTAGAAGCCCTTAAAGAGTTAAGGGGAACCGCTGAACACTTGAAATCCAAGTTTGAGATTAAGGATTTTGGGAGAACACGATTACGTCTCGGTTTGGAACTTGAGCATCGTGTTGATAGATGCTTAGGCATTTTGACAAGGTCAAACCTTCAGACACCCCTATGATTGTTCGTAGTCTTGATCCTGAAAATGATACTCTTCATTCGAAGGATGATAATGAAGATGTGCTAGAGGCAGGAGTGCCTTACTTGAGTACAATAGGCGTATTATTGTACTTAGCTCAATGCACAAAACCGGACATCTTATTTGCCATGAACTTGTTAGCTACATATAGCTCTGCACCAACGCGACACCATTGGATTGGTGTAAAAGATATCTTTCGATACTTGAGATATATGATTGATATGGGCTTGTTCTATTCGTACAAAGAGATGATAGATTAGGACCCATCACTCACTAGGAACGCCGCCAACACTGGCCTGCGTCCACTATCCCCATCCCAAAACGATATGTGTTTTGGAAGGTTTTGCTGATGTTGGGTGTGTATCTCTTACCTACACAAAGGTCATTTCCAAAATGTTTAAGTGTTCACCATGGGTAAAGACCGTGATATCTTGGAGGTCTACAGAAATAGACCCTAGTCGCTATATCTTCGAACAATGCAGAGATTATTGCTCTTCACAAAGTGGTTCGTGAATGTATATGGATTGGATCCATAATTACGCATGTTCGAACAATTGTGGTTTAAAGTCTACCACAGATGAGCCTACGAGCATTTAAGATAATGCTGCTTGTTTTGAATAAAGAAGCAAAGCCTACATCAAAAGCGACCACACCAAGTATAATCAGCAACAACAAACTCTCCTCAAGATCAAAGTGAACTAAGACAATATGGCAGACTTGCTCACTAAGTCATTGCCTAAATTCCACTTTCGAGAAACATGTTGGTAACATCGTTTGCGGAAGTTATCCGAACTCCAATGACCGTAGTCGTCAGGGGGACATGCAGACATTAGGGGGAGGTGTCTACATGTATGGTCTCGAAACGTGAAGGGTGTGTTGTGCTATTTTTCCCCTTCGACCGAGGTTATTTTTGCTCCACTGGGTTTTTGTTACTCGGCAAGGTTTTTAATGAGGCAACGAGAGAAGCACCACGTTTGGGCGACACAAGGGGCAGTGTTTAAGGAAATCCAGAATATGTGTCTGGCCCAAACTAGAGATTACTTGCTCTAGTTGAAATATGGTTTATATTAGAGATATTCTCAGAGAATCTTAGGAGATATCCAATCAATGTACGGTTATGTTTCTAGTAAAATGTCACCTATTCTGGTTAAAGAATCACAAGAGACTAATACCAAATACGAACTCTTCTGGCGATACAACTAGCACTTCCAATAAAGCGTACCATATGTAATGGGGTCTGTTGGTCTTGCCTTACACTAGTGTCTTAGTAGTACAACTATTACCGCCATTTTGGTTTTCGTCTGAAATTGTACTTCATTAAATAAAAAATAAATTCAATGCAATCACAGAGAAGTTGGAGGTTCATGACCTCCAAATTGGGTGCATATGCTCTGTTTAGCAAGCTTAATTTGCAGCATCATCAGCAGCGGTATTTGCTTCATTTGTGAGTACTAGTCCAACTCCACAAGAAAGGAAGAGAAGAGTTTTGGAATCTCAGCAAGTGTACTATGGAGACCAGATCACTTCAGCCAGAAGTGATATGATGGTGGTTTGATGGAGCAGCAAGTTTGAAATTCTAAGTAGCTGCACATGCTTCAGCTAATACTACAGATTTCAAAAGCATCCGCATGCCACATTCCCTGCAAAAGGGACAAGAATCAATTGAAATGACAATATTTATCTCGAGATATATCCCATGCTCCAACATTTGTCATTACAAAAGAGTGAGGAAACAAAAACAAACTACAAATCAACCGCCTATTTGTTCATTACAAGAATTTCTCTAACGCATTTTCTGGAAATAAATTCGACAGAATTAAAATACATATCAGAATACAACAAACCTCATGTGGCCTCTATGTCACTTGATGAATCTTGAAAGTGGCTTCAATTGACACCTTGGGGCATGTACATGTACGTACTCTTCTCTGCGTTCCATGGCAAGAAAAGATTCAGCCGCTAAAACAAAGAAAATGAAAAATTCCAACTAACAACATTACAGCCAGAAAACTAGTATTGAAGTCTTTAAACCCTTACATAGGATTACTTCCACTACTGATAGGAATTTGCTAGTTAATATCAAATGCTAATTGCATGTACATCAATCAGTCGAGTGGATCCCAGAGTGCAAGCATCAAATCTGTCATTCAGATATAAGATGTAGTTAAATCTATGTTTTTGTCATTCAAACCATTAGAAATTGGCATCTGCAGTTACAGGATAGCCTTAAGAAGATCAAAGGATTAACAATCCCAGGAAACCCAACTCAAACCCTGCAGTTCCTCTACAATTTACGTATAATATATGCTCCATTAATTATGAGAGAAGATAAAATACAAAGTTTTAAGATTCGACCTAATCAGAGGACATGATAGATGTATAACACTTAGCACCATAGATATCCCTAACAAGATAACTACCAACACTTCAACCTCAACCACTTACCATAGCACTAATCAGCTGGACAGCAGTCGCAGCACCAATTCAATTCTTTCTGCTTCACCCTGGCCTACACATAAACTAGGTTAGGTTTTTTTATACAGAAGATATATATTGTATTTGAAATGGGAATTATTCAGTTTATTCGTCAAGTATTGCATAGCATAAAGAATACCAGAGAGTCATCATGTCTTGAGGAATCCAGCGACTGCAACTTTGAGGTCTGTTAAGTTCCTTCCAAGTTTCATGAAAATAAACTATTATTAATAGCTCAAACAATTTTCATAATAATCTGCATAGAGTCCTAAATCTAGAGTCTGCAGGAATTTAAAGCTCTGCAAACAGCATGAGCAACTTTATGAAACATATGTAAAACAAGAGGAAATTTTAGACTTCTAAAAATAACCCCAGTACTCTTGAAAGAGTTATGATTCCACTTACTTGGTCTGTAATTGTACTTTATTAAGGAAAATAGAGTACAATGGAAACAACACAGAGAAACATGTGGCGGATGGCACTCAGCCCCTGGGTACAAACAACCTAAACCAAAACTAAAAATGAGAAAGGGGAAAAAAAAATATACACAACAATACCGGCCAATTGTTTAGAGAATGGAAGAAAAAGGTACAAGGAAAAAGAACAGACAGGAAGCAAAAAATAACCTTGATGTCAGCCATGGAAAGCAAAGATAGGAGAGAGGTTAGGGATTGAAGGAAACCCATTTCCATGCATAACCTCTGTTTAGCAAGCTTGATTTGCAGTCTGATCAGCAGTGCTGGCAGCTATAATGATGAATACTAGTCCAACTTGATCCATCAAAGAGCTGGAAGCACAGAGTGCTGAGATTCATAAAAGTAGAGAATAGATCCTCCAAATCACTCTCAAGTGTACCTGGAAACGAGACCACCAGATCAGTACAGCCACCAAGTATGATATGCTGTTGTTTTGACAATATAGCAAGTTTGAGATCCTCATTTGCTGCACATACTTCAGCATCCACTGCAGAGTTCAAAAGCCTATGCATGGCAAGTCTTACAAAATCAACTAGAATTAAATTGAGTAATGACAGCATTAAGATGACACAATGGCTAACAATCCCATGTTATGACTCAACAGATCATGTGCAGTGTGATACAATAAATACGCATGCTCCATTAAAGAGATACAATAAATACAAAGTTTTAAGATCTGAACCAAGCAGAGAAGAAAACAGGATGAATAACACTCAGTATCATTCACCATAGAATCCCTAGCAAGCTATCTGCTACCATAGCTCCACCACTTACCATAGCACTCAGAAGCTTGACAGAAACAATGCAATTCTGAATTCTTTATGCCTCAGCCTAGCCTGTGCATAAGCTTGTTTAGACTTTTACATACAGAAGATATACAATGTATTTGAAATGGGATATATGCAGTTAATTCTTTACGTTTGGCATAGCAGAAGGAGTACCAAGGCTTCATCAGGTTTTGGGGTAGCGCTGCAACTTTGAGGTATGAGCACGATTGTGCAATATTGGCTGCCAAGTTTCATGACCTTAAATTGTTATAGATTGCAGATAATTCAAATTATCTTGCATATAGTCCTAAATCTAAGAACTCATGGAAATTTAGAACTCTGCAAAAAGCTATTAATCTACACCCTTATGCTCCTTTCTGCGTTCCAAATAAGTACAACATGTGTGTATTAGACTAACAAAAAATTGCACTGGAACTCCCAAAAGAGTTATAAATACACATTGTTCTTACTTGTTACTGGAATGAATACAACCAGCAAGATTTACAACTCTGTCTCTGCAATATGATACTCGCTTCTACCAATGTTGAAAAATCAAGACCCTGCTTGATGCTCAATTCTAGAGCTAGTGTATGTTCATATGTATTTCACTGGGCAGTCCTGACCCATATTTAGATCTATCCCTAAAATATAAAACATTGAAAGGTTGGAATAAGCCAACTACAAATTCAAATTACTTCAGACACATGAGCAATCACCCAATTGAATTTTGAAGATTCACCATTTGTATTAACAGCTATAGATACTTCCACGACCATCCACCTTTGCTACAACCATGCATCTTGAATTTTGAGGTTTCACAATCTTGAGCCACTCTTTTCCTTTGCCTTCCCTGGCACCTACTGAACGACTAAGACATTAGTAAGGGAAAGATTATGATCACTAGTCTTCCTCTAATGCATATGTAGGTTACTTTATTTCTTACGACAAGTTCTCTAGAATTAAAATTGAAAAGAACAACTGAATGAGTGAACTCAACAGATTAAAACAGGACAGCCAACCTCATATACTTAGAACTCAAAAGTAAATTCACTTAAGACTTTGGGTTCCATTGATTCTTCCTTTCCTTTCAGGCTATAAAACCCCACCTAAAGGAAAATGGATAACAAAAACCTGTGACTGTAACTTACAACTCACAATTGCAAACTGAAGCCTTAAACTTTCTAAGAGGACTATTTTAGATATAGATAAAAAATCACACCATCAAGTTAAGAGCCTCACCAATCAGTCAAATGAATGTGGAAACAGAAGATACAAGTTTTCTAGATATCACTGCTTCAAATTCCTCCTTCATATATCTCTCAAAACTTAACAACTAGCGCCTGTCAGAACATGCAATAACTAACAATTACATTCTTATCGCACATACTGATAAAGACACAGCTTGGTAGAAAGCAGCACAAAAGTCAAATCGATCGACACAAATTTCAAAATGTGTGTCTTGGAATTTAATTTTGTCCTGCCCTAACAATGCACAGAGTAATGAAAGTCAACTACATGAATGCAGGACAAACTGAAGAAATATAGACAGAACTGCATTCTTTAGCAGTTGCAAACTTAACTCACAACATGCAGTTGCTATCCATCCAACAAAGTTTTAAGCTAATTTAATTATATTGATTGGGAAAGCAAAGGACATAAATCTAGTGTAGAGAATTGAGAACACAACATAAAAATCCCCTGTAAGCTAAATGCAAACCTTTCAACCACACCCACACACACATAAAAATAACCCTCGCGTGAATTGATGAGAGAGAGGTATCTAGCTTACATCTAGCTCATATCTCGATCATCAGCATAAAAAATCAGACGCAATAGTGAGCTCTTCATGCTTCTACATTGCCTACACATTAGGTTTTGATCTATATTAGATGCATAGCTGAAGAACTTGTTTGTAACCTGGATCACAAGAAAAATTCCATAACCACATTAAAGGTTTACAGAATCTGGCATTCTAGAATGGGTACCTGAGTGTCATGTTGTCTTTGAAGCACTGCAACTTAAAGATCTGACTTCCCAATCAGGTGATCTTGAAATCATTTCTGCAAAATTCATCAATATAAATTTGTATTTTTCGATGTGATTTTACATAAGCTGCTTATTGTCTCAATCAAAGAAATATAAAAAAGCCATGGCATAGAAAAAGGCTATTAATGAACACATTTCCTTTGGAAACGAAAAGTTTCCTTTCTGAGTTCTAGATTAAAGAATTTGAATGTTCTAGTATATGTAATAATTGTCTCTGATTCCACACTAGCCCAGAAACAAAAATTGATGATTCTTGTGGTACGTTTTTTATATTCGATCTCGTTATATAACATCTTTAATAGATGTGAGAGAAGAAAACCAAGATTTGGAAGATAAAGGACCTAAAAACATAATATAAAGAAATGGGATTCACCCAAAGATAAAAAAAGGAAAAAGAATTTCAAGTTACCTGCTTACACCACTAGCTGATATTCTATCTTCCTTCATAAGAAAACTCTCCATGTTTAATGTTGGACCTGAGATAGTTGAGTCATCTTAATCTGCAATTCTTGCCACATCTCCTAATACCTGTGGTTAAACCCCAAAAGTGATTAATCACAAACCAATTAGAAGCACAATCATAAAGATTTTGCATGAAAAAATTAGCTGAAAGTTACCGGCATCCAATTCCATCCAGTACTCCCATGCTTTTCCATATAGTAATGTTGAAGCTTTGCCTTTTCAGATGACCATGCTTCTCCACATAGTACTCCGAGTCTTTCTGTATCTCTCTTTTTGCCCTGCTGATAAACCAAGAGACTGTTTCAATGAGTTGTCCACTTATCCAAGACCTTTTGACAATTTGTTCCAATTAAAGTTTCACTATATTCTAATAGAAATTGAAATTTCAAATGCAAAAGAGCAACATGAATATTGGATCATATAATTTCGATGGATTTTTATAAAGAACAATTTCTATTCATAGAGACTATGACAGTAATAAAACTATATATATATAGCCTCATGCAGCCTAGCGATTATCTGAAGAAATGAAATAATGAAATATGATGATAGTTGCAATTCCAAGTAAGAATATGATGAATGAATAAAACAAGTAAACAATAGTGGGATTACCAGAAGATCTAAGGTGTATGAGATTGACAGAGTTTGATCTCCTCTCAGTAATTTCTGGTATTACTATAAGGATACTCATCCCGATCCTCCCACCCAATTAGTTTCATCAATGTTAATGTCACAACTCTTGGGCCAGACATTCAAGGATGTAAATCTTCTTCATTCTGTTTTTTCCATGAAGGCTGAGAGGTTCCTCAAATTAGGTACAGGATGAAGGTGATTTAAATGTATCCCATCCCAAAGCTTGTAACAATATGCCAACCCTTACGTCTACACCTCAGACACACAAAGCTTGCGGAGTATCCTGGTTCTCATGAGTGAGTACCGCTTCTTATGATGTCTACCTGCCAAAAGGGTGCTCTTATAGTTTGTGAAAAAGAAAAATGCCTTATCATAAATTTGTACTGTTTGCATGTTTTTTTCTTCTTCTTTAAGCTGACTAATCCTGAAACGTATAGTCTCAAATCAAGGGAATAAAAAACACCAGAGCGCATCAATTTTATTACATAAAAGAGAAATTGTTGTTTTTTTTTGTTTTTTGTTCTGAAGGATTACTGCATCTGAGCTAAAAAAATGAAGCTCTTTCCAAGGTTCCAAATACATAAAGCTTGCATATATTGATGAATACTAATTCATTACATGTCATAACTAAAACTGCTTTATACTTACCTTAAACATGAAGATATAAAACCAGAAAATGTAACGGCAGATGCACATTGATCCCGCAGTACGATTTGGATTCTACCAAGCTTGTAAAAACAAGATCCTGTGGTGATTGCTGCATGGTGTTGTCTGGCCAGTAGCACTGTTGTGGACCCTAAACCATTAAGGAAACTCATATTGATTATTTGAAGATTTTATAAATAGTAATGATAAAAATTAATATAAAACCAAAAAGGTACTGGTAGTGGGAATTGGAAATGTAAATTATAGTAACTAACAAAGTCATAAATGAAGAGGAACTCAACTCAATTCGTACCTATGATTTGCAGAATCTTCCTTTCGGCATGCCTTTCAGGATCGTTGATCCTCATCCTTATTATCAACATTGTCACCATCATCATGACCACCATAATACATAGCATAAAATTTCTCAAACCATGACTGGGCTTCAATATCAATGTTTGAGACGTGAGAGATCTTGGGCCACTCCTTTCCGCTGCCTTCTTGACAATTTTCAGCAAGTGTCCTACATCCACTGATGGTAAGATTCTGCAGTAGTGATGTCTTCCGCAAGAAGTCTGGTAGTGTTTTAAGTTGATGGCAGCTATCAATTTGTAAGGAAGAAAGGCATGGCATTATCGAAATGTTAGAATCCTCTTTCCACCCTTCCACTCCTTCCCATTCTTCCCACTCTGGCATTTGTTCAAGTTTAAGTTTCTTCAATTTTGGGAATAAAATACATGATGAGGAAGATGTTTGAGATTCTATTCCCAAAAATTCAACTCCAACCTTTTTGACTTTCGTATCGTATACTTCCAGTTCTTCAAGGGAATTCAACTTCCCAAGTGGAGGCAAAATTTCACAGACAGTCCAACGAAAAAGAGAAAGGATTCTCAAACTGTTTAATGACATCAACGAAGTGGGCCAGGTACAGACGCCCTCATACCAAGCGATGGTTAAAGACTCCAAATGTTGTGGTAGTTGTAACACATCTACAATTTGTACATTGCTTTTTCTTCTCTTGCTTTCCAAGTTTGCAAAATCTAGTTCCACATGGAAAAGTTGTTTTTTCTTACCAAGATGTGCCTTCTCAGCCTCACTGTCATCCATCCAATCCCCCAAAACTTTTATCTTAAATCTACCCTGAAGCTGGTTCAACCTTCCCAGATCTCCAAATGTGCAAGCTTCCTCAGAGTCACTACCATAAAGAGGACACTCATCTAGTGTTTGCATACTTGTTAATCTCCCAATCCCTTTTGGCAAGTGCATCAGAAGACTACAACCCCAAATATAAAGATGCTTCAAGCTTACCAGCTTTCCCATGGTCTCAGGTAGTTTTCTAAGTTTATGACACGAAAGAAGGCGCAAGGTCTGCAAGTTGCATAAGTTACCCAGTGTGTTAGGTAGTTCCTCTAAAGAATGATTTTTAGTCAAGTCAAGATACCTCAAATGTATTAATTCACCAATTTCCTTTGGAACTTCTTTTAAGTCATTTTGACTCAAATTTAATGTCCGAAGACATTTCAATTGTGAAACTAAATTTGAGTCTATGACAGTGATTTTGGACTCAAAAGTTGCAAGACTGCGCAAATTTTTGCAATGGTCAAATGAAACAGAAGATGGAAAGGGACCATAAGGTGCAAACATTAAAGTAAAATGACGAAGCTTGTCATTCACTTGCTCTGCAATGTTGTTAGCAGGGACTGACTCTATCTCATCATTATCATCTTTAGCCTCCATCATAAAACATTCATTTTTTGTGAGGAACTGCACAAAGTCATGCACAATATCATGCATTTTGCAATGAATAGTAGTCTTGTCAATTACATCGTCCTCAAGATCTTGAAAAAAAGATCGCAGAACTAAGTTATCAAAAACAGTATGACCTACTTTTTTCATCTCTTTGTTTCTTCTCAGGTTAAGATAGTCTTGTGACATCCACAACTCAATCAAATTGTGTTTGTCAAACCGATAATCTTTTGGGAAAGTTGCACAATATAAAAGGCAACTTCTTATCTCTGAGGCTAAATCATAATAACTTAGCAATAGTGGCTGAAAAACTTGTTGCTCAACCTCATCTATATCCCAGATCTTACTATCCAAAACATCTTGCCATTCTTTCCTTGTTTTTTTATTGCGCAAGAGGCTACCTAAAGTTTTTGCAGCAAGTGGCAACCCCTTGCATTTTTTCACAATTTTGATTCCAATATCTCCAAAAACATTAGACTCATCTTGTTAACGTTAGAGATTGAGCGGGATCTCTAGTTAGCTATAAATAAAGAGAGAGAGAGATAAAGAGAGAACGACACAAGATGTATAGTGGTTCGCCTCCGCATGAGCGGGAGACTACGTCCACTTGAAAGCTATACTAGTGTGTCGAGCCTTGCGGCCTAACAAGATTACAAGAGATGTAATGAATGTGTGAATGAAATGTTTGAGTGGGAGGAGAGTTCCTTTTATAAGTCAAGGAAGCCATCTCCTCCACTTATTCTTCGATGTGGGACAAGTTTCCACATATTTCTAGTCTATTAAGCCTAGAAGCATGTAGAAAGCTATGTTGTGGTGGCATCTTGGCAAGGGCGGAAAGGTGGCTTCCCGACGTCGGATTTGCGACTTCCGGATACCGTGGCGTAGCTTGAACATAGGGCTACACGATGCATGTCTCGGTTGGGCCTTGCCATGTCTTGTGGATGTCCCAAAGTAGGTGTTACTTATGCTTGGTGATGTAGTAAATACTCCATATTATTGGAGGTATGTACAAGTCCCCGAAGTCCCCGAGTAAGAGTAGCTTCTTGGTTGGGGAGTTCAAATCATGAAGTCATCAAGCATAAGTAACCGGGCGGTACGGAGCCCCTACAAGTCCCCGAGCTCCGTAAGCAAGAAGGGACTCTTTTAACCTGCACAACAAAGACAAAAAACTGGCATATGTAGAATGCTCGTTGCATTGGGCAACAAATGTGAGTTGCATTGATATGCGTTGGCATATATGAGCGTAATAGTGCGCATATGGTCGTGTGAGAAAATGAATTGCATATGATAAATGCGTGACGCGCGCAAGGAGACGAACGAGGTCGATTTTGACGGGGTTATGCTCGCGAGATGCAAGTTGCATGAGCGCCGCGGAGGTATGCATTTGTAACTCATGAACGATGATCGCGAGTACGGTTGTGTTTGTTTGGTTGTCTCTCGTATTAATGGAACGCGAAAAGAATTTGATTTGTCGCGGTCGGTAAACGACAAATGGTAGAAAAAAATTCAATGTTCCATTAACGTGTGGTTTGTCGAGTAGACATGAGCGTAAAGCTCGAGGATTGCTAGGAAGGCATGAGCGGAAAGCTCGTGAGCGGGAAACTCGGGATTGTCGGGAAGGCATGAGCGGGGAGCTCGTGGTTTGCTCGGAAGGCATGAGCGGGAAGCTCGTGAGCGGAAGCTCAGGGGTTGCCGGGAAGGCATGAGCGGGAAGCTAGGGGTGCCGGGAAGGCATGAGCGGGAAGCTCGTGAGCGGAAGCTCAAGGGTTGCCGGGAAGGCATGAGCGGGAAGCTCGTGAGCGGAAGCTCAGGGGTTGCCGGGAAGGCATGAGCGGGAAGCTCGGGGTGCCGGGAAGGCATGAGCGGGAAGCTCGGGGTGCCGGGAAGGCATGAGCGGGAAGCTCGTGGGTTGCCGGGAAGGCATGAGCGGAAGCTCGTGAGCGGAAGCTCAAGGGTTGCCGGGAAGGCATGAGCGGGAAGCTCGTGGGTTGCCGGGAAGGCATGAGCGGAAGCTCGTGAGCGGAAGCTCAAGGGTTGCCGGGAAGGCATGAGCGGGAAGCTCGGGGTGCCGGGAAGGCATGAGCGGGAAGCTCGTGAGCGGAAGCTCAAGGGTTGCCGGGAAGGCATGAGCGGGAAGCTCGGGGTGCCGGGAAGGCATGAGCGGGAAGCTCGTGAGCGGAAGCTCAAGGGTTGCCGGGAAGGCATGAGCGGGAAGCTCGGGGTGCCGGGAAGGCATGAGCGGAAGCTCGGGGGTGCCGGGAAGGCATGAGCGGGAAGCTCAAGGGTGCCGCGAAGGCGTGAGCGGTAAGCTCGTGAGCGGAAGCTCGGGGGTGCCGCGAAGGCATGAGCGGAAGCTCGGGGGTGCCGGGAAGGCATGAGCGGGAAGCTCAGGGGTGCCGCGAAGGCGTGAGCGGTAAGCTCGTGAGCGGAAGCTCGGGGGTGCCGGGAAGGCATGAGCGGGAAGCTCGTGAGCGGAAGCTCAAGGGTTGCCGGGAAGGCATGAGCGGGAAGCTCGGGGTACCGGGAAGGCATGAGCGGGAAGCTCGTGAGCGGAAGCTCAAGGGTTGCCGGGAAGGCATGAGCGGGAAGCTCGGGGTGCCGGGAAGGCATGAGCGGAAGCTCGGGGGTGCCGGGAAGGCATGAGCGGGAAGCTCAAGGGTGCCGCGAAGGCGTGAGCGGTAAGCTCGTGAGCGGAAGCTCGGGGGTGCCGCGAAGGCATGAGCGGAAGCTCGGGGGTGCCGGGAAGGCATGAGCGGGAAGCTCAGGGGTGCCGCGAAGGCGTGAGCGGTAAGCTCGTGAGCGGAAGCTCGGGGGTGCCGCGAAGGCATGAGCGGAAGCTCGGGGGTGCCGGGAAGGCATGAGCGGGAAGCTCAGGGGTGCCGCGAAGGCGTGAGCGGTAGGCTCGTGAGCTGAAGCTCGGGGGTGCCGCGAAGGCACTAGGGCGAAAGCTCGGTGGTGCCGCTGAGGCACGAGCGCGAGAGTCTGGCGGTGCCGCGGAGGCACACGAGCGGACGCGGAAGCCTGGCGGGGCGGCTGGGGCACGTGCGCGGAAGCCTGTCGTTGCCATGAGGCATTAACGGGTAGCTCGATGGTGATGCCCTGGGGCATGAGCGTGGCCGTTGCTAATTATGCTGGGCTGTATGTACAAGTCCCCGAAGTCCCCAGTCAAGGAGGGTGTTCTTGCGGGTTGATACCAAAGCGTAGCTTTGTGCCGTATATGAAGCATAATTAGTGCGAGTGCGTCGTCCATCTAGAATTGGTTGGAGCGAACGCTTTTGCCCTTTCGGGTGGGCCCCTGCTAGGCCCTGCGAGGAGTCCCCCACTCCTGGCTATAGACCTCCGGATGGTCGGAAAATTGTTTGATGAGGGGAGCTGCGCGGAGCAGAGGGTGTTGGGTAGCGAGCCCAATCTTTGGTACCCAAGCGTCGGGGTTAACTGCCGGATCAATGGCTGCCGTGGGCTGTGTTAACTAGTCCCTTGCTATTTTCTCGAAGGAGAAAAGCTTGACTGCAATGCCACGTAGCGGTCATTGTCATTATGAGGCGTTGCCTTACCGCTTGGCGGTTGGTTGCCGATGAAAAAAAAACGATAAACACATAGAGCAAGTAATAATATTTTGTTCGAGTGCCCCATGTTTATTTAATTGAGTTGCAATTAAATAGGAGCATGGCATATGTGTATAGTATGTACTTGTAATGTGGATGTTAATATCATTTTTGCATTTTTGTAGATATGCTAAAGGATCATTGAGATCGGTATGTGAAGAATGGCATATCTAGCATGTGAGACCTAGAAAGTATTGCCAAATCTACGAAATGTTGTAGGCATGCTTAAAAGTTATGGAAGCATGTAAAAATATATCAAGTGTGATATTCTATAAGCATGCTTAGAAGTAGTCAAAGCATGTGATTGGCATGGCATTAGCTCAATTTGAAAGAGCGTAAAAGATAAGATACAGTGACTTATCTTATGTCGATTTGGAGGCTAGCGGAGTTATCCTAGAATGACGCTCCATTGTTCCGACAAAGTACCTTAGTCGAAAGGTGATGATTTCGCTACTTGGAAATGTGATCGGTGATTATATCTCCTTGAAACAAAATAGGTGATTAGTACATGAGTATGTAAAATCAACACTAGTATTTTGTATATACATGTTGCATATGTACTTTGATGAGATTTTAGGCAAAGTGTATATGTAGTAGTTGATGACAAATAGCATACATATAACTTATTTTGAATGTCGAATTTACAGGGAGCATGCGAACTCTAACTATGTGCAATGACAATTGAGACATGCATGGTGGTGATGGCCAAAATTCCTCATTTAAGCCAAAGTGCACAAGCGATGTAGTTAGCCGATGGCCAACTCATTGATTAGAGAAATTTGTTTTGAATTTCAGATGAGCAGGAAGTATATAGAAGTCGTTAGGTGTAACGATAGTTGAGGCATGGCAATTATGCATGGGCATGGCAATTATATCATATGTGTGAGATCGTCCTTTGATATATGCATGCGACAACTATATGCATGCGACAACTATATAATGCATGCAACAACTATATAAACTGCTCACTAAAAGAAAACAAATTAAAGAGTGGCAGATGGTGCTTTGTTCTCAATTTTGAAAGTTATACATTCCGCAATGCGTCGAATATATAAATAAAATTTGGGGATCTCAGCATATGTGTACACATGTGGCCAATAGAATTATGTGGCTGCCAACTTGCTTGCATAACAAATCTATGATTATAATGATAAGCATGACGTAGGAATTGTTATATGCCTGGTGTAGGACGTGTAGGCGGCATGCAATAGTTACATTTACGTGCAGGCACGTGATGCTTTATACCAGAGAGATAAAAACAAGAAAGTTTTATCCTTTGAGTAGGCAAAGCATGTCAGAGTACAAACGTGGAAGCATAGTAGTTGCATGTGCCAAACCATGATAATAAGAGGAAGCATATATAAAACAAGTTCAAATGTTGTTTTGAATACTCATCTTGTTCTCTGGTTTTGCCAGAGAGCTGCGTCCAGGTGAGGAGCTGAAGGTCGAGGAGATTGACCGCCAAGGGACAAAAATGAAAATCTCGGCATATGAGTGGAGGAGGCCAATGGAAGAAACTGAGATAGCTAGCGGAGGAGAAAATTCAGCGGAGGAGCTCGGCATTGACGGAGCCTAGCGGAGGAAGTGGTTACCGCTGCTGTTTCTTAGCGGTGGAAGAAGAAGATGAGCCCAACCCAGTCATCACGGATGACGTCGATGCATGGCTGATTACTGGCAATCGATGGCTTCTGTTGAAGTTTTCGTGAGAGCCCAGAGACGAACGATGCCGGCGACGGCGGGCATTGGGCTCGTGCACAGAGAGAAGACATGGTGAACGCTGGTCAGTCGGCGTGTATGCTTCTCGTGTGCGTCAAGCTCAGTGTCCAAGAGTTTTGGGTGTGCAGGTAGAATATCTGGGTGTGAGGAGAAGATGTTGGTGAGCGGCACAGCGGAGCTCGGGTTCGGCGAAGCGTGAGTGCAGCAGACCTGGAGCTCGGCGGAACGGAGGCGCAGTCCGGTGGAGGCGCTGCTCAACGTAGAAGCTCGACGGAGGCTGCCAGGTGGTGTAGTCCGGCGGAGCCTCAAGAGTTCGGCGGAGCTTCGAAGTTGGGCGGAGTGAGCTGACGATTGATTCCCAGAGTAATGCAGTGAGTTGGTCGAAGGGATCTGCAGCGGAGCTTTGCAGCGAGTGTGCAGCGGAGACGTGCCGGAAGGGTTCGGCGGAGGTTGCCAGCGAGCCATGCTGTGAGCAGTGCAGCGGAGCGGAGGTTTTGCCGCTGATAGAGTTGGGCGGAAGATGTTGGCAGACTGGCCGGCGCTGTGGGCGGGCTGGCTAGCTGCTGGTGGAGCTGTGCTGAGTTGTGGCGGTG
This sequence comes from Rosa lucieae, assembly GCA_024704745.1. NCBI lineage: Eukaryota > Viridiplantae > Streptophyta > Magnoliopsida > Rosales > Rosaceae > Rosa > Rosa lucieae. Next base: position 25,164,507 of record CM045497.1, on the reverse strand, counting down.
TCGCTGAAGTAGTGTGGCGGTGGAGCCCTTCCGGCGGAGACTCGAGATGGCTAGCGGAGGCCATGAATGGAGCTCGGAAGCCGCTTGATGGAAGGTCGGTGGTGCAAGGTCGGCGGAGGGGGCCCTGCTGGCGTGCCTGGCGGATGGGATCCGCTGATGGCGTTGGCCGTAGCGGTGCCGCTGGTGACAGCTAGCGGACGCGGAGTCGCTGGATTGCTGCTCACTTGGAGCTCAGCGGAGGCTCGATGCCGGCGGAGGTGTGCCGCTGGTGTTTATCCATGGGTGCCCAGAGAAGTCTTCGTCTTCTGGGTGTCCAGAGTAAACTAGCGGCAAATTTTTTTTTTTTTTTTTTTTTTTTTTTTTTGAAGTTCAGTGTTGACTAACTATGGTCAGCGTTGACCAAAAGTTGACCAAGCACTGCCCGGCGTTGACCTTTGTGAGTTGGGCGTTGACCGACCCCGCCGGGCGTTGACCGGCTCCGCTGGGCGTTGACCGGCTCCGCTGGGCGTTGACCGACCCCGCCGGGCGTTGACCGGCTCCGCTGGGCGTTGACCGGCCCCGATTTGATGTTGAATGAGTGTCGACTCGACATTTATGGGTCGAAGCTCATGGTAGGTGACGAAGCCTTTGTGTTGGCTTCCCACAGACGGCGCCAATGTTAACGTTAGAGATTGAGCGGGATCTCTAGTTAGCTATAAATAAAGAGAGAGAGAGATAAAGAGAGACGACACAAGATGTATAGTGGTTCGCCTCCGCATGAGCTACGTCCACTTGAAAGCTATACTAGTGTGTCGAGCCTTGCGGCCTAACAAGATTACAAGAGATGTAATGAATGTGTGAATGAAATGTTTGAGTGGGAGGAGAGTTCCTTTTATAAGTCAAGGAAGCCATCTCCTCCACTTATTCTTCGATGTGGGACAAGTTTCCACATATTTCTAGTCTATTAAGCCTAGAAGCATGTAGAAAGCTATGTTGTGGTGGCATCTTGGCAAGGGCGGAAAGGTGGCTTCCCGACGTCGGATTTGCGACTTCCGGATACCGTGGCGTAGCTTGAACATAGGGCTACACGATGCATGTCTCGGTTGGGCCTTGCCATGTCTTGTGGATGTCCCAAAGTAGGTGTTACTTATGCTTGGTGATGTAGTAAATACTCCATATTATTGGAGGTATGTACACATCTTTTCCCCTGCCAAAATATGCATGATGATTGAATAATGATAAACAATATTGTTCACTCAACTCTTCCAAGTGGATTATGTGGGTGCCTGTTCCCACCATAGTAGCGACCTCTTGTTTTCGTGTGGTCACAACTATTCTACTTCCATTAGCACAATTCTGCATCAAAGGTAACTCTAATTGTTCCCACTTTCTATGATCTGGAGTCCATATATCATCTAGGACAAGGAAAAACCTTTTCCCCTTAATGGATTCAGACATACATTGCAAACAGTAATCTAACTCAGTTGAATTTGGGGCATCCTCACCAATAATGGCTTTGGCAATTTTAATCTCATCAAAAGGGTCAGAGACACAAACCCATAACCTCTTCTCAAAATGGCTTTTGACATTTTCATCATTGTAGACTAGTTGGGCAAGAGTTGTCTTTCCCATACCCCCCATCCCTACAATAGGGATGACAAGGAGGCCCCTCTCTTCTTCTTGACTCTCACCCAACAACTTGCTTATCAAACTATTCTTTTCATTTTCACGGCCAAAAGTTTTTGATATGTCGACAAAAGATGAAGTCTTTTGTCGTTCAGGTTGTTCAACACCTCTCTCTAAGTATTGCAACTTATATGTTTGTCTTTGTTTATCTATCAGTGAAAGCCTCGCATTCAAATCTTTAATCTTGAGAGCAATGTCACGACGAATAATTACCCGACTGACTTGGCCAAGACAAAAGCAATGAGAGGGAATAGAGAACCATACCTTCTTCTGCTTCTGGATAGCAAGAGCTTTTCCACCTTCTGGTCCTTCTCTTTCTTGCTTCTCAACTTGTTGTTTCAGACTTTCAGAGTTCCACTCATCCACCACATCGACCATCTTGTAGGATACATCTTTCAACTTATCCAACCAGTTTCTGACGCTGGCATCCTTCACTTGCCTCTGCTCTGCATCTTCAAGCACAGCTTGAATAGCTTCAAGGTTTCCAGTGAACTCTTCAATTTCTTTCTTGACATTCAAAACCAGTCTCACCTCTTCTTCGATACGCTCCAAAGCCATTGAACCCAACTTTTCTACTAGCACTGAAATGAGTGCATCAGCCATTCTTGATGCTAGAAAATCGTAGACAAGGATAACAAGATAAATGAGAGAGATATGAACTGAGAAATGCAGAATGGTTGTGCTGTTGCCTTTCTGCTACCTTGATTATAAACTGAAGAAATTTCCAGGATAGCTCAAAGTCAACTACTCCAGCAATGAAAATACTCCAAGTTGATTAGATAATGTATTGTATTCCCCAATTCTACACCAGTTATAATAAAATAAGGTGTTGTTTAGCAGCACTTGCATGTGTTACCAGTTTGAATATTTCTTCCAGAGTTCCACAGCAACTAGAATGAGATTAACAAAAACATACAAAAAAGAATTACATTGAAATGCATGACAAGAGCACATGGAGACAATAATCCATATTAAACAATCACTACAGAGAAACTTTCTCGTCATTAAATTCTTGGTAAATACTTATTCACTAATTTTATTCTTTCTGATGTTCCTAGCCTTCCCCCAGTAACTGAGTAACGTACTGGGGAGAACCCAAAAAAAAAAAAAATGAAGCCAAGTTTCTGCTAGCAAAAATTACAATAAAGAGGTGAGGGTATTAATGGTAATTCAATGGACAGAGAAAAAGTGCTATATTGTTTTGTATTGGGGTAGACTTGAGTGGATTGAGTAGCAAAAGTTGTGACCTGTGTTTAGTATAATTTTACTGCACCAAGAACCAAACAGACAATTAATCAAACAGGTGGTGGGCATACCTGGCAGCCACATTGTTTCAATTGTCATCATGTATCTCAATCTTCTACGGTTCTACCAAATCGGGCTTTGCAACCATGGAACTAGTTGAATGTTCAAGTTGTGAATCGGTCCAGTTCCACATTTTCTTTTCTTGTGGAAGAACAAGAAGAAGTGAACAGAGTTTGACAACCTGGGTTTTGTTGAAAACTAATGGGCGTTGTGCCCAGAGCTTATATATGTATATAACTTTTTTCCGATTTCAAGAGGAGTGTTTTTTTTTTTTTTTTTTTTTCCAAAAACTGGTGGCTGAGTGAGCTACTATTCTGGGCACAGAGCAACTTGGGTATGACCCGTCCCCAAGGGATGTTTTTCACAAACTGCGGTTTGAACCAGAGACCTCCTCTTACCAGGAGAAGCTCTGCAAGTGGGGCACTATGCAACCTAACATGCTTTCGCTAGACCAACCCCATTGGATACAGGGAGAGTGGTTTTAATTGGACCTCTAAATTTAATAAAAGGGAAAATGATCATTTACCCGATTTTAGGCTAAAAATTGCTCACTTGCTCCACCAACCGTTTTTTAACCCCATTTACCCAAAACACTCTAAGGGATTATTTTCCCTTTACCCAATTAAATTTTTTTTTTTTGAGACTTTTTTGCCCTCTCCTTCTTTCTCACTTAGAGAGAGAAGTCACATTCCACCTTGCTGTGCTCCGGTGACCAGTGGCCGGCGCTGTCTCCGGCGACAGGTGACCGGACTCCGGCGAACTGTAACCGGATTCCGGCGACCGATGACAGGATTCCGGAAACCGGTAACCGAAATCCGGCGACCGATGACCGGAATCCGGCTATTATTGCCCCCCAGTAATCATATTATTGTCTTCCAAAAATCATATTATTGCCGTCCAGTGAATTGTATGAACTCCCAAAACCAAAATGAATACACTACAGGCACAATTGATCAATTTATAATCATATTACTGCCCCCCAGTAATCATATTATTGCCCCCCAATACAAAGTCCAATGTCTCTACTGCCTCCCAATAGACCACCAAAAAATGCACCATTTTGTAGGATTCACAGATAATTTGACTTTAATACACAGAAAACAACAGGTAACTTATCAAAACACCACACTATAGTGATCCCTGTCCATCGTATCAAAGTCTACTGGGGGCCAATAATGTGTCTACTGCCGAAAAAAATTAAAAAAAAAAAAAAAAAACTCAGGATGCCGGAAAAAAAAAAGTCCAAGCACCCAGAAAATGCTCTGGGCACCCACTTCTTCTTCTCCTCCCATCATTGACTTCGACGGTTGTGGATCTCCCTTCTCCGACTTCAATGGGTGAGGCCCGAGACCCATTGCAGAAGCAGTGAAGGGAATTGCCATGGACAAAACAGATTGAAGATGGGTGAGGCCCGATACCCATAGCAGAATCAGTGAACGGAATTGCGAAGAGCAGCATAAGCAAAGCAATGGTCTATACCAACCTGTTATCGGCCTTGCCGTCGACGCTCTGCATCTAGACTTAGTTAAACTCTGATAGTTCCGACTGGAGCTTCAGGGTGATTCCGGAGTTCGACGCGGCACCGGAGGTGAAAAGAGAGCTTCAGGCAAGATCTGGAGTTCGAGGCCGCCCCGCCGGTGGAGAGAGAGAGCTTCAAGCGTGATTTGGAGTTCGACGCCGCACCGCCACACCGGAGAGAGAGCTTCAGGCATGATCTGGAGTTCGACGCCGCACCGGAGAGAGAAAGCGCTAATCCTAATTTCGACGCCGCACCGGAGGTGCGGATGTGGGGAGAGAGAGAGAGAGAGAGAGAGAGAGAGAGAGAGAGAGAGAGAGAGAGAGAGAGAGAGAGAGAGAGAGAGAGAGAGAGAGAGATCGGTGAGGGGGGAGGAGAGAGATTAAAATGAGGGTAATTATGTCAGTAGAAGTTAGATTGGATAAATGGGGTCAAAAAACCCTTAGTGGAGCAAGTGGGCAATTTTTTGGTTAAAATTGGGTAAGTGGTCACGGCCCCTTAATAAAAATAAGAGTTAATTAGATCTAAGTCCAAAATTCACACCCCTTATTAGATACAGTCCGGTTGATTTTTTTTGTTAATCGCGGTCCTATGACTCAACTGCCACATTGGATTTCTTTCCATTTATATTTTGCTGACTCAACACTACCAATTTTCATTTTCTTGCATTCCGAATATACCCTTATTAAATATCTTAAAAGCTGAAAATACTAATTTTAAAGGCATTTATTGTATTCTTGATTAATTGCAATGTAATCAATATTTTGAAATTTATGGAAAAACGTAACATTAGCAATATTTTATTGTCCAATTGATTTCTTGTTTGAAATTGATAACTAAAGTATATTACCTTCAGTCCAAAATCGTAAACTTTATACTTGTTTCATAATTAGTGATCTGCAATTATGATATTATCTAATCACAACCATTGACAAAAACACATTCATGATTCATGATGACGATATCCACTATTAAGATATTAGAAGATTGTTGGATTGCAGAATGGATCACTGTGAAGAAGAAAGGGAAGACATGGAGTTGCCGCTATTTGACTTCACCACTATTGCTGATGCCACTGATAACTTTTCAAGCAACAACAAACTGGGACAAGGCGGTTTTGGACCTGTGTACAAGGTAATGCAATTGTAAGCAAATTGAAATGAGCTACCCTTATGATAAATTTCATGACTTTTATGAACAACGATCAATAGGGTACATTGATAGGAGGGAAAGAAATAGCTGTAAAGAGGCGATCCAAGGAATCTGGTCAAGGAATGAGGGAGTTCAAAAATGAAGTTATACTGATAGCCAAACTTCAGCACCGTAATCTTGTGAAGCTTCTGGGCTGTTGCATTCAAAATGATGAAAAAATGTTAATATATGAATACACGTCCAACAGGATCGAGCTTGGACTTCTTTATATTTGGTATGATCCTTTCCAAGCTCAACTACATGGATTTACAGTCATATCATCCTCCATTGGTTTTACTTAATCCACTAGGATTTATTCATAGTGCCTTATATTTGTCATAGAATTTGATTAGACATTTTTGTTTCACATTTATATGCCTTATTTATAGGTAAGATTTCACAAGTTTAAAAAAAAAAATCAAGTTTCTCTATATCTCTATATCTAAGGTTCTCTCATTATCTCACATTTTCTCTTTCATACATTTTATCTTATAATTAGGTATAAGTTCTATATATACATATTTGTACCTTTTGATTAGATTGAGAATATATTCTATGTTTTGTTTTCCTGCTTCGTATGCCTAGGTAGATTAAATCTCTACGATACAACTTCAAATACCTACTATATAGATACAAATGAAGCAATAATGTTTGAATTTTTGTTCTAATGTCTTTCATCCTATAATGTAGGTATATACGTATTAGACCTACATCTTAGGTATATTGAGTTATATGAATGCATTCAGTCTTCTTTGTTTGAAAATTATTATTGATGAATTGTAAATTTTGGAATTTGAATTTAAAATTTAAAATTGAGCTAAAATTGTGATCTAATTAGTGAATTTGAAATTATTTACCTTATTTGGTTCCAAGGGCAAAATGGACTATTAAAAAAAGCAAATGGACCGCAATTAACAAGAAAATATGCGCGGACTAGATCTAATTTTTATATAACAAAAAGGACTTGAATCAATTAACTCTAAATAATATGGCATTTAAATCTATGTAAACATCTAATGTACCTACATGAAAGGTCAATAATTCTTAAACAATGTAGTGTATCTCTATCAGAGTCAAAAAAGGAAAAATAAAACAAACTAAGTAGCATTATTGACACAACAGTACCGAGAGGTCTATTAGTCCATGATCAAGTTCTAATATTATTCCTATTTACTAGGTAGAGAAAAAGAAACCAACACTACTCTACCTTTGTAATAATATGAAAAGTGCAAATTTTTATGCACAAGGTAATGAAAAAGACTAAGGTAGTTTAAACATGGTTCCTAATAAAAAGGTAGGGAAAAAAAAAAAAAAAAAGAAGAAGAAGAATCATTGCAGCTTGCTTGTCCCCTTAAGAAATTACCTTTATACTAGGTATCAAAATTGCAAACATATCTATGCACAAAGTAATGAAAAAAGAGCAACTTAGTTTTTGATATTGTTCCTAATCTAAAGGTACGGAAAAAAAGAACCATAGCAACTTGTCTTTCTCTTAAGATATGAAAAATGTATTTCCCTTTCTAGAATCCCTTTCCTTTGTACGATTTATCCTAAGGTGCAAAGGTAGAGATACAATGTAGAATATTACCTCTTTAGATGGATCAAAACCTTCTTATGAATACCCATCTAGAATATCTATTTGATCGTATAATGAAGTTGAACAACATGACAATTCTATAATACAGATGTAGAAATAAGAAGAAAGTGATCAGAATAAAGGAGAAGAAAAGAGACAAGATATATCATATATGGTGTAGAAAAATGATGGTAAGGTATGATCATTTTATACCAGTTATAATTTTTTTTTTTAATGACGATGCATCAATTAAGGATTTTGTTGTGCTGATGACATATTATAATTGATATGGTTTTTATGAATACCAAATTGATTGAAAAACAACAATATTAACTCTCAATTTATTGATGCATAAATTATTGATTGTTTTGAGTAAATTTGGTATGTGAAAAAGTATAAGTTGACTCATCATGCTAATATAGGAAAGTAAGCTGATGTGGATGCTTAGTTACTGGACCGTAATTAAAAAAACTTTTCGTCCGGATTACAATCAAAATAGGTCATGGTTTTTGGACTTATAACTAATTAACTCTAAAAATAAAAGAGATCCAAAGAGTAGATTTAGAATAGGAATCCTGTTACCTACCATATTGTATCATGTAATCCTCTATATATAGAGGTCTCTATTCATTCAATGAAATACAACAACAACAACACATCTATTCTCTCTACTTTCTCTCTGCATTTGTTTCTCTACAACACGTTATCAGCACGAGCCCTAACCCTGAATCAAAAACCAAATTCTATTATGCAAGGCATCTTGCTGCACAAACCTCAAAACCCTAGAACCCCAAAATCCTAGGAACCCGTGCTCACCACCCGAGGCAGAGCTGCTCCTCCGTGCTACTTGTCCACATGCCTGCACCACCGCCGCTCAAGAAATCTGCGCTCCATAATCAAGAAGAAGACTTCAAGACTCCAAGAACAAGAAAAGAAACCAAGTAATTAAGTTTTGAGATTAAAGTTGCTGCTTTCTGTACTTTCAATTTATTCTTCTTTTCTCTCGGACTTGCAACCTCCCTTCTTCTTCCTCCCACCTTTCTTTAACGTGGGATCCTTATAACTGAACTGTGGGGGTTCGAGCTACCTCCGAACGAGGAGTCCGTATAGAAAAGAGATTTGAAACAACCATCTACATCAAAGTTTCATCTAAATCCAACTACTTGAAAAATCTTTTCTTTGGAGCAAAGATTGCTCAAAAACTCTAATTGTTTTCGTGGAAGTACCTAGACTCCGAAACTAATTCTATTCTTATTCTCCATATTTCAGAATGACAGAACAAGACGTTTGCTTCACCCCATTGGACGCCCTTTATGAGGGTCAGAGAGATACCCTACATGAGCAAAACCAACCAAAACATCATAGGGATTTTAGAGATAGGAGAGGGAGGCAGAGGCGGAATTATGGCCGGCGGCAACAACAGGGATGGGGTCCAAACCCATCTTGCCATATTTTCTTGCCTCTCTGTAGGGATAGAACAAGCCCATATTAGTCATACCTTTTAAATATTGAAAGATAATTTTTTATGCCAGTCCAATGGCATTGCGAGAGCGCGGAGCTATATCTAGCTAACAAGTTCACAGCAAAAGAGATATCGGGTCTTGTGCACTGTGCCAAGCACAATAATGTGCCTATTGCACTTAGGTAAAGCACCTTAACCTTTAAATGTCCTCGTCATCATCCTAGGAGGAAACGGATCCTTCCTTGGGTCTAGGCTACACCAATTATGGGAGTGCTACTAGGGTGAACTTTATCCATATCAGAACGCCTGAGCATCTTTTGGGTATAAGCTGATTGATGAACCAAGATTCCACTATCACGTTGCTCAAGTTCCAATCTAAGGCAAAACTATGTTTTCTCAAGATCTTTCATCTCAAGTTCGAATTTCAAGTATTCAGCTGTTTCTTTCAGCTCATCAAGAGTCCCAATAATATTCATGTCATTAATATATACCACGACAATTGCAAATCCAGAACTTGTCTTCTTAATGAACACGCACAGGCATAATTCATTTTTGACATATTCCCTTCCAATCAAGTAGTAATCACTTAGATGATTATACCAAATCCGTCCGGATTGTTTTAATCTATACAGTGAGCGTCAAAATTTAATGGCGAACATGCTCCATGGTTTAGAGCCACTTAACTTAAGTAATTTAAGTTCATCCTGGACCTTCATATAAATCTCTGTATCTAGATCTGCATAGAGATACGCAGTAACCACATCCATAAGTTGCATATTCAATTTTTCAGAAACTACCAAACTAACAAGGCAGCGAAACGTTATAATGTCCATTACTGGAGAATATGTCTTCTCGTAGTAGATTATAAGGCGTTGAGAGAAACCTTGCACCACTAAGAGAGCTTTGTATCTTACAATCTTGTTTATTTCATTATGCTTTCTAACAAAGACCCATTTATATCTAACAGGTTTTATTCCAGAATTGAATGTAGCGGCTGCTTCAAGTCCTTTTTCAGGGACTTCCATCCTTGTAGGCATGTTCGCAACAGATATATGTGATCTAGTGATATGAGAAAGCATCACGAAGAGAATATGCTACTTTCTGAAGATTAATGATTCTATGCACTTTTATTTTGGTTTGTGCTGTAGGGGGATCATTATGAGATATAGTGAGGACAGGCCACGACAATTCTAGTCGTTCTTTTTGAACGTTGGTGTTCTTATCTCCCCCTAACGACAAAATGATTGTCTCATCAAAGTGACAATCCGTGAATGTGGTAAATAGTTTTCCTATCAAGGATTCTACATAGCGCATAATAGTTGGAGACTCAAATCCAATATAAATACCCATTAGTCGTTGAGGACCCATTTTAATACGCAGTGGCAGCGTAATAGGCACATAAACAGTGCACCCAAATATGCGTAAGTGCGAGATAATTGGCTCGTACCTAGTCACTAGTTGTGACACAGAAAAGGATTAGGTGGTGGTAGACCTCAGACGAATAAGCATGGTTGCATGCAATATTGCGTGCCCCCAAGCAGAAAGAGGGAGGTTGGAGCACATTACCAACGTCCCAGTAACCATTTGTATCCTTTTACTGGCAGCTTCTGCGAGATCGTTATGGGTGTGCACATGGGGGACTAGATGCTCAACATCAATCGCAATAGACATGCAATAATCATCGAAAGCCTCTTATGTAAATCCTCTAGCATTATCAAGCCTTACTGATTTAATAGGATGATCCGGGTAGTAAGCCTGTAGGCGAATTATTTGTGTTAGGAGTTTAGCATGAGCATCATTACTGGTGAACACTAGCAAGACATGTGACCAGTGTGTTGACACGTCAACCAACACCATAAAATATTTAAATGGTCCTCTAGGTGGTTAAATAGGTCCACAGATATCCCCTTGGATTCTATGTAAGAATGGAAGAAGTGTTTTAGAATCCATTGCATAGGACGGTCCCGATCCTAATTTCCTTAAGAAATAGGCTTTGCAAAACTAGCGATGGGGCTTTGAGGCATCAGAAACATAGGAGGCATCCTGATTCAAACCTGAATCAGGGTTAGGCCATGAGAAATTGCTCACGACATAGGGGGATGGCTGATCGGTGGTAGCAGTCCTCATGCGGCGGCTAACTGCAGCACCGCTGGCAGAGGAGCTAGGTGAGGCGGAGACCCTCTCTCCTTGAATCAATTTTTGATTCTTGTTTCTATTAGCTCGATAGAATGAATATCCGTGTGAAGTTTTCAATATACGGATCATCATGTCACAACCAGGATGATCTAACCTGTCATGCTAAAGCCAATATGTGTCTGAATCCAAGCGATCATCCCGTATGATATTATTAGATTCAATAACTCGAATAGTGGTGATATATAACCCATCAGAGAGACATATAAGTGTTTATAAGACGCGTTTCCTCCCGCAATCATTAGAAGTGCAAAGGAATTCTTTCCATTCTCATCATGCGGTTCAGCATGGAATTCGTTGGCTCTTATATCTTTTAGCTCAAAAGAGTTCTATGTCCTTTTAGAGTGTAGAGAGCATTTGTGACATTAATTAAGTGTCATTGGACAAGAGGAATTGGGTAGTTCCTCTTCCTTGCACAAGTTTCGATGGTCCTGCCACTGTAATGACAGAGGAATGTGTAGGCACCATGTCTAAAAACAATTGCCTATGATGCAATATAGACATTTAAGTTCTCCATAATCCATTCCTAAATTAAAAGCTCAGAATTAAAATCAAGTTCAGGAAGAAAACAACTCAAATTTTATTAATATAATAGCCCACGCTTTACCTCAAAGTTCCAATTGATCACAAATCAACTAAATCCAAAATAAACTAGTTAATGCAAAAACAATGGCCACCACTTAACTTCTTTCATTAACTCCAAAATAAACATAATCAAAATAAATTAGAAGAGATGTCGGTGGAGTGAGGCTCGCTTAAGTACCACTTATCTCAACAACTTATTCAGGATTACATCTATAGTTAGTGAGCCTATTTGAAGAAAAATTAAGGCCAAAGTGCATCTACTAAAGTTTGGCAAATTTGCCTTATAACAATACTTGGAAAACATAACGACTTAAGCGAAACTAGGAGTTTCTTCACTCGGTCCAGCTTCAAAGTCTTCTATCCTCATTTTGATGTCACCATCATTGTCCTCGTGCTCTACATTGTTAGCTTCTGGGGCTTCATGATACTGTCTGTATGCATTAGCAGCATTCAAGGACGCTCTACATATCTTTGCCTAATGTCTTGGTTGTCCACACCGAAAGCACTTGGATTTTTGTTCAGATTCCTTTGTTTGAGGCGCTTTATTCGCCTGTGGAGCACCTCCCTTGAGTACTATGGTGTTGGCGCCAGTCCCTACCACGGGACTGGCGGTGACTCTCCCTTTCTGGTGGCTGCAATGACCACCACCTCGCTTGTTGCGGCGGCTTCCTTCCTAAGCAGAGTGATCATATGGACCAAAACGTCTAGATTTGTCCCTACATTTAGGGTTTTTCTCCCGGCTTCTTCTCTTAGGGGCACCACTGTAATAGATCTCTAGCACATGTCTATTTCCCACGGGCCTTGCATTATAATTCTTCACAAGGATCTTTTCATGCTTTTTAGAAATAGACAAAACATAGATCAATTCATGGAATATTGTGATCCGTCTTGCCTTGACTTCCAAACGATAGTTCTTTGCAACTACCAAGTCTGAGATAAGGAAGGTTGAGAGGGTCTCTTCTCAATCAGCATAGCATCTATGATATTCTTCTCACAGAACTCCGTTAAGGATTTTATGTGTAGTGCTTCTGAGTTGTACTCAAGGACTAAAGCATAGTCACAGTAGCACAGATTTTGTCACTTCACCTCTAAGTTAGGAAGCAAGGATTCTTTGACATTGGCAAACAGCTCTTCGAGTGCTACCCATGGCCTTCTTGGGTTTTCCTCATTTAGGTACTCGGATTGAAGAGACTCGTCCATATAACGAATCATGATGATGATTGCCTTGGTATTCTTGGCCTCTAAGGCATCAGTGCTGGTTTGGTCAAGTTCTGCAACGACATCAGGTTGCTCTTGGACCGCAGATACGATCCATTGGGCCTTCAAAGGGTTGCGAATGTCGCAAACCCACTTGTGGTATCCTATGCCCATTGTATCCAGTGGTGTGAAATCCAGCTTGTTCAAGTTGTTCATCTTTTCCTGAAATTAACAAGAGATATTCGGGTTAGTTTCAGAGTCTAGGTACTTCCACCAAAACAATGGGGTTTCTAAGCAATCTTTGCTCCCAAGAAACAATTTTCTAAGTAGTTGGATTTAGGTGAAACTTTGACGGACATAGTCATTTCAATCTCTACTCTATATGGACTCCTCGTCCGGAGGTAGCTCAAACCCCCATAGCTCAGCTATAAGGATCTCACGTTACAGAAAGGTCGGAGGAAGAAGAATGGAGGTTGCAAGTCCCATGAGAAAAGAAGAATAAATTGAAAGTACGGAAAGCAGCAACTTTAATCTTAAAACTTGGTTTTCTTTTCTTTTTCTTGGAGTCTTGAAGTATTCTTCTTGATCATGGCGCACATGTTGCTTGAGCAGTGGCGGTGGAGGGGTGCGGACGGAGGAGCACGGCGGAGCAGCTCAGCCTCTGGTGGTGTGCATGGGTTCCTAGGGTTTTGGGGTTTAGGGTTTTGAGGTTTGTGCAGCAGGATGCCTTGCATAATAGAATTTGACTTTTAATTTAGGGTTAGGGCTTGTGCCGATAACGTGTTGTAGAGAAACAAATGCATAGAGAAAGTAGAGATAATAGATGTGTTGTTGTTGTTGTATTTCATTGAATGAATAAGGGCCTTATATATACATGATACAATATGGTAGGTATCATAATTCCTATTCTAAATCTAATACCATAATCTAGAAGAATTCACTTTCTTTAATCTGATCTATATATGATTAATCCTAGGTTGACTAGGCACACACAAACATCATTTCCTTCACAGTTCCTCAAAGGCTTCCTAGACCCAAAGATTAGTTTGTGCCGGGAGATCATGTTAGAACGCTTCCTCTCCCCTGGCCATCAAGAATAGATTGAGATTTAACTTCAATCAGCGTCAGTGGGATTCTAACATGAGTGTGGGGGTTCCACATCTGGAGGCTCTTACCAACTCGACCACCTGTGGTAGTTACAAACAGCATTTCCTTGAACAGATGTTGATTTGTTTCCTGAATTTTGGGCTTAAGAGTTAGCTAGTCTACATTTTTTCTTGTCCGGGTCCCATGATATTCTTCAAACAAAAAACAAAGTCTTAAACCTCCATGCCAAGAGCAAGAATTGATATCAGTTACTTGAACCCAAATGCAATGTTTCCTCCAAGAGCAAGGATCAATGTTGGTAGCTTTAGCTCAAAGTTCATATTTCTCCCGAGGCAAGGGCTAATGTCAGTGATGTAGGACGAGATTAATAGTTTATCTGAAGAAAAGTCAGAAGAATTTCTCCACAAGAAATCATCCGTCATGACCAAGAAGAGGTTAAAGATGAAATTGTTCATGTAGACATGGTTATTAATAATGAAGACGTTTTGGAGCCAGAAATAAACCATTCAGAACCAGATGTCATTCAAGAATGCAACTTTAAGAGCCAAGAAGAATCTACTAAGGTTGCCTATGACAACCAAAGTGCATATGACAGACTCATCTATGGTGTTGGCTTCATGATTGTGTCATCAAAATATGCAAAAGATCAAATTTTTATCTGGTTTCTTGTCTACCAATTCTCGCCTTTTATTCAAGAGGAACTCGAGGGCAAGTTCTTTTATAGTGGAGGAGAATGATGTAGGACGAGAATGAGCCTGGTTTAGTTGAAAAACTAGAAAAATAAAGAAGCGGCGTGAAATTAAGAAGAATAATTTATTATTAATTTCATCATTAAAAAGCCTATTTGAATACAAATTTCCAATATTCAAATCATTCTTCTTAATGTAGAGACGCTTCTTTCTTTTCGCGATTCTTTGTTGAAATTGACCGAAATCTCGTCCTACATCAGTCGGAAACTCGAAAACATGTTTCTCCCATCTTCGAAGACACTTGCCACCAACCCTTCACACGTACTGACAAAAATCGGTGTTGATTGAGTCGAAACTATCATCGAAAAAAGATGGCATATTTTGTTTCTTAGACAAAAACACCACCACAACTATCAAACCTCGAAACTGATCAGAGTTCCACCATGGATGTGTGCCATTAGGTGTAGAGAAACCACCATCAAAGGGATACATCCACCACCACTATACCCAACAAAGACAAACAACTTTCACTCCAGACCGTCGAGACTTTCGAAACACCCAAATGAGCCTCTGATCAAACAAATCTTCTATTGACCAAGGCCGCCACCACTTCCACCACCAAAGACACTTGATCAGACAAACACGTCAATCGTAACACTGTGGCTCAATGCCGATCACAGTAGCAAACCATAAACCATAAGGGCTAGAAACCCCAAAAGTGAAACACTAGAACTTATGATAAACGAGAACCACGGGAAGAAAGAGAAACGAGGCCCTAGTGCTAGCTCAACCCAAAATCCACGATCTAAAATCATGGTGGAATCTGCTTGCCAAGCAAACCATCGCAGAACAAGGGACAAAACACAGTTATCTTACACCTAATCATTTTAATTTCCGGTGAATATTAATCATTAGAGAAGCTTTGGGTTCAGAATTCAGACTTTAAGCATTTAAATATATGATTAGGAAATAAACACTAGCTAAACTCATCATCAAGAAGCTTATTAAGTTGCTAGAAGTACATGAAATGATCATGAACAAAAATAGTCTTTCATGGGCTATAAACCGATACACACATTTAACAGAACCTAGTCTTCATTCCTCCAACATCATGATAATCTTTACTGTCGGTTGTTCATCATCTATAGCATTGGCACCAACGATCTAGTACACGTAGCCCTTGACGAACAATTCTTTCTTTGCCTCCTCTGATTCTCCTTCTCCGGTGTACTTTCCGAGCTGAGCAAGAGAGTTGGCCTTGGCACGGATAAGTAGTGCCTCCTGAGCGGCCTTCACGTTCTCTGGTCGGCCTCCCCATGTCTTCAGGCAAGTGTTCTGGAGAGCTCTGGCATAGGAGAATGACACATGCCACGGGTTTGGCGATTGGTTCATTGCATTCAAGTTCAGGGTTGCCTCAACCTCAGATTGTCCACCAGACAAAAACTGCTCAACAAAACACAGTCCCAAGATATTAGCACACGAAACATAAAAGTTTGAAAAACACGTGTTAATTTTTGGGGAGTTTTTGTGAGACTTGCCATGATTCCGGGGACTGCTGGGGGGATTCTCCTGTGGAGGAGCTTGAGGGTGTAGTCGGCAACCTGTTCCGGGGTGGCTCTTTCCTTACACTCAGCTCCAGGAGTAACCATACTAGGCTTGAGGAGGATACCCTCAAACAAGACATTGTTCTGGGCAAGGTAGAAGAAAACCTCAGCCCACACTGCTTTAGCAACTTCGAAGGTCCTGTCAATGCCGTGCTCACCATCAAGCAAGATCTCTGGCTCTACGATTGGGACCAATCCACTTTCCTATAGAATCAATAAGCCAACCTTTCTCAATCAGGAACATATCCTAACTAGACAGAAATATCAAGCAATCTGATAGAGTAATTAATCAATAAATTTTCAAAAATGTTGTCAAAAATAATTATTGACTGCCAACCAATTCAAGAAAACATGTATAACATCAAGTAATGTTCTCTTGCGACACAACTAGCATTTCTCTTACTTGAGAAATGGCAGCGTAGCGAGCGAGACCCCAGGCTGCTTCCTTTACTGCAAGAGCGGATGGACCATTGGGAATGCTCACAACAGTACGCCTAGTTCATCAAAGTATACCGATTATGTTATAGCTAGCTTTATCTCAATCATGAGCTCACAAATTATGGTATGGCCAAAAATATATGGTGAAATTGTTGAGATTTGATCCATACCATTTGGCGAAACGAGCTCCCTGTTGGTAGTAAGCAGCTGTGCGAGAAGCAAGTCCATCAAGACCTTGGCACCATGACTCATTGTTGGAACCAGCGAGGGGCACCAAACCCTATTGTTATCAACATCATTATCTTATCAGCATATGCAGCTATCATGAGATTAAATTTTTCTTGCAGCTAGCTTGCTTAATTACAGTACGTAGATATTTTATTACAGTGGCTCACCTTGTCAACTTTGATCCCAGGGACGATGCCTTGCTCAACGAGCACATCCACAATCTTCTTACCATCAACTGTGGATTGGTAGAGAGTTTCCTCGAAAAGAATGGCACCAGAGACGTAATTGCCAAGGCCAGGGACTGACACAAGGAGGGTACGGTAGGCTTGGCGGTTAGCCTCAGTGTTCTCTAGCCCAATTGAAGCCAGACGCTTGCCACAGGTTGCATTGGATTCATCCATGGCCAAAATTCCACGGCCGGGGGATGCAACAGTTTTCTAAACCAACCAAAAACAAGCAAACATCAATTCAAATCCTAACAGAGCTTGTGTCTCGTTTATTATCATAGCATTATCGATAAGTACATGTCTAATCTTTATTCACTGTCTAGAGCATGTTTAGTTAATAATCACTTGTCAAACAGCTTGACATGTTATGTTATGCTGTAAGTTTACTATATGGTCAGGAATATATATAAGTTTGTATAAGCTAAGAGCAAGACATAAAGACATGCATATCTTTTGGAAAGCAATAATATTTGTTACATAACGATTGAAATGTTGTAAAAGAAAACATACAGCGGTCTTGACAAGTTCATCAGCATATGAAGCACGAATGGTAAGACCAGATGTGGCGGTAGGGTGGCATCTGACGATGGATGAGACAGAAGGCTGGCGGAGGAGGGTCTGGCCTTTCACCCACTCAGATTTGTCAAGAACTGGAGAAGACTTGAGTAGAGACGCAGATGCCATTGCTTGCTGCAGTGTAACTTAGCAGCGCTTTGAGAGTGCACTTACAAAATATAATCTTATCTCCTGCAAAGCTCTCTTGTGCTCTTTGCCACACATGCACTCAATCTCCTGTATTTATAACTGTCCTATGTATTATCAAAGATGTCCAATTTGAGGCTGTTATGTGATGGCCAATTCCAGTCCACCATTTGGATGATAACTTGCTGACTTGGCATCTGCATACGTGGTTCAGACATGAGGGTTTTTGCTCACCTTGTAAAAAGGGTGGATTATAGTCTAGAAAAACCCATGATATTGTTTCTCTTCTGTTTAGCAAAGAGACAAATGAATGACGCTTGCAATGGGAAAAGGTCCAAAATAGACTTGGCATAAGAGATTCCTCTCCAAATTGGCAAGTAAATATGAGGTTGGTATATCATCTCTCTTGCTCGTTTGTTCCCTTCTTAGCGACTAATGGCTCTAGTTTAACATAGGGTTTGATTAGACTGCGATATTAACGTGGACGGTACCTAACATCCCACATCGTTCTTTGACGTGATCGTGCTCGCGATTTTCCTTGCTACCTAGCTCCAATCTAATGGTCCTCACCAAGTACCTCAGTCATGGCTGATTTGCAATGCCAATGAGTGGTTAAGACCCTTCTAAAACTGACTTGCACAAAGCCACAAACAACCATTCTACTTGCTTCCATGAGACCTTTTGGCCAGATGTTGAACCATACATGCTGTATTAGAGATACCCCCACCTAAAGAATTCATCTTCCATGAACGAGAATATTATCAATCTGCCGCTTCCAATAGTGAAACATAATGTGACAAAGGCATAAATGGAACTTCCAGAACTGCATTGGTAAAGTATTTGGTAATTCAATCATGAAACTCCGTTGATCTATAAACTGTTGGCTGACCTATACTGAATTAGGCCCCATCTACGTTCAGTGAAAATGTGCAACAGGAAGCTAACTGTCGTGAGCACAACAACAATAATGAAAATACAAATCTAAACCAAACAATTAACTGTTCAACTGAAAGAAAGGTCGGCAATCCCAGCAATCAGATCATCAACTGAAGTTTCTTCCAAATTTTTATGTGCATCGGAATCAGTAAAACTTGATGGTAAGGATTGAGGCAATACTTCTTCAAGGGCGTTGTTCAACTGCTTAACAAGTTCATCTTCTTCTTCTGGAACTTCCAAATTCCAAACCCTGAATATATCCTCAGTTGAAGGCTCGATCTCAGGTGCCCAAGAATCCTTATTGACTCCTAACTCAAGGTTTTCAGTCACTCCCAACTCATCCTTGTAACCAGGCAAGAAGGGACTTCCCTCAAAAGTAAATGACTGCAAATCATAGGCCTTCTTGCTGATTGGAATATCGTCATTGGTTTGAACATCATCATCTAATGTCTCCAATTCTTCCCTAATAGAGAAGCGATTTGGTTCTATCTCCTCACTAGAAGGATGAATCTCAATGTCTGTTTCCCCATGTAATTCATTACTTATCCCTGAAGAAGAGCCGAGTGATTCAGAATGAGAATCGAGGATTTCTACTAGTGCAGCTTTCAGAGAATTCCAATTATCATCTGAAATATCAGATTCCTTAATCAGGCAGGAATCAACCCAAGCAATGTCTTCTGGAGAACCTGCCTTGCCTTTCTGAGTAGACTCGAGGGAATCTTTAATGAGAGAAGGAATAGTGTTTTCCATAACTTCATCTCCAGTGTCCATAGCTACAAATATGTGAGGAACAATGTCAGTGGAAATAAGTACAAGTCATACTTGATTGTTGTAAATGCAAAACAATGATCATATATATTAGATGTTCAAAAACAAGTTTTCATCATCCTGTTCCATTCTGTCACGAAATTTTAGACCAATACATATATACCAAAGGCAACAGACGAAGCTTCTCGTGCATAATTCTGAGTGAAAACAAGAACCGGTGACAATATATTTGGACAAATTTCAGTGTGATGACCTGATCTATCTAAGACCCTTTTGAACTGTCACTCCAATACCGACCAGATAGCTTCGCACATAGTTTTTACATATTCAAGTATTAACCAAAACTAAAACATAAAGACCAGAAGCTGATACAACAGCCAAGCAATGCATACAATGGAATGCTGGGGCACTTGGCCAAACATGTTGATCGGAAAAGAGTACCTTTTGAGTCATATTGCAGGGTTAATAGATTCAATAGAAACCTCCAGCAAGCTAATTTCGAACTAAATATGCCGAGAGGAGTAATGGAAGAGGTATTCAACTTCGTTAATATTCTAACACCAATCATTTACTCATGCTTCAGAAGGACTGTCTAGGTTGAGGGCAAGATACATCAAGTGAATACACTCAGATCAACCGTAAAAGTCCCCAACTTTCCAACATAATCAGCAAAACAACTCGATTATCTAAAGAAAGTTATGACTGGATAAATGCTCATATATCAAATCTCCAACTATCCCAATAGGAACAATATCCCTGTTTCTCATAAGCTTCAACAACAATGTTTGTATCGAAACAAACAAGACTGATATCCAAGTAGATCATTCAAATTTCAACAAATGCAATCATACATACATACAAATAATGACCATTTGACTCTTTTTGCTTATATAAATTTTGGGCTACTGTTCTTTGCAGGAGAATTATTGATCTTTCGAATTAACCAATCCTCAGTCCTCATTTCAGACTCAAACGCAGACAATAGAGATCGTACAAACCGTTCCGAATTTAAAATCGTAAACCCTATAAACCCTTATGGGGGGAAGTTGCAGGAATATGAAAACTAAACAAAGAAAGAGATGAAGAGAGCTTTTGGGGACGAAAAGCTTAAGCGTACCTTCTGCCATTGGAGACCCTAATTCGGAGCTACAATTTTGGGGAAGAAGAAGACGGAATCTTTGGGAAGGAGAAGAATCAAGAAACCCTGTAAATTGTTCTGATGAAGAATTGAAAATTCAGGAACTGATTAAGTAATTTATCTTGGGTTCTGTTCACTGTAAACGACCCCGTTTTACTCATCTCCTCTGCGACAAAAGCAATACCTGGTCTTCCGTACTTTTTGTTTCCCTTTCTTTCTCTCTTTCTTTCTTTAAGAGTGTGTTTGGATGAGGGAAAAATGATGGAATTTAATTGAAAGTGAGGATTTTATAATTCCTAAAGTCAATTTCCGCGTTTGGCATTATCAGCTTGGAAATTTTAAATTTCTCTGTGGAAAAAAACAAAGGAATTTGTTATTAAATTCCTCACTTCAATTTCCACCAAAATAGGTGTCATTTACGAATTCCTTTGCAGTATTCAATTTTTATTTCCAAAACAAGACTTTTTTCTATTTTATATTTTTATTTGTTTTAAACTTTCTTAATTTATTACACATTTCAAATCCTAAATAGAGGCATCCAAACAATAGAAATTGCAATTAATGGAATTTTAGATTGATGGAGTTAAAGATTCCATCATTTATAAATTCCTACGGATTTTATAATTTTCTCATCCAAACGCATCGTAAAGGAACGTGGGTCTCATCTATTAAAGAGAGAGTGAAAGTAGATAACGTCACACAATGAGTCATTTTTTTTTTTTGAGGAGAGAAAAATTACAACGAGAAACCCCTAGGACAACCAGAACTAAAGTTATCAAAATTAGAAGCTGTAAGCGTGGAGAGAGGGAGCTTTCCTTTCCATGTGGAAGGGTTCTTTAGAGTATGACCATGATGCGCAATCGCATCCGCCACAAAATTGGCCTCACGGGGGGCATAGCAGAAGACAATGTGGTCAAAGCTACTAGCCAAGCAAGCTATGTCTCTGGCAAGGGTTCAGAGCCTCCAAGGGATGGAGCACTTTTTATTGATGACGTCAATTACTAGTTTGGAGTCCCCTTCCACCAAAACTTTCTTGCAATTATTGATCAGAGCATGATAAAGACCATCTCTAAGGGCGTTTCCCTCAGCGACAAGAACAGAGGAAATGCCAATGTTTCTGGAACCAGCAACAATAGGAGTGCCATGCTCATCACGAAGGACAAAACCCGAGGCAGCACTCTTGTTTCCAATAACCGACCCGTCAAAGTTGAGCTTGTAGAAGCCAGAAGGAGGCGGTTGCCATTTGATTGTCGAGTGGACTGCATTGGAAGGGGGGGAGTTACCCCAAGACTTTGGCTTATTGGCCAATCTGTACTGTTCAACAGTGATTGCAGATGAAAGAATGACAAAAGCAGGGGGGTTAATTTCTGTCTGAAAACAAGGTTGTTTCTGGTCACACAATGAGTCATTCATATTTGGGTTACGTCAAAATTGCGTCGTGTCTAGAAAATTCTAAAGTAATCTAATGTAACATCACTAAGAGAATAGGCTCAAACTAACCAGTAACATAACACTAGTAAGAAGAGTTCCAAAACAAATCAAGAACAAACCCTAATTTATTCATGTTTCTGAAAAACCTCATTGTTTGGATATGAATTTAGCAACTCCCATGTACGGCCATTTTGAGAGTTGACCAAAGAGACGTTGGGTCATATGCTCGAGATGAAGGTGTCGCTCGACCGAGATAAAAGCTTTTGAGTCATACGACTGAGAAGAATGTGTCATTTGGTCACTCGGCCAAAGTTTAAGATTTTGGGTTGGATGACCCAAATATCAGTGAAGTGGATCATACAGCCATGTATTTGGATAATCCAAGTTCAAATGGGTGAATGGACAAACGGGCTGAGAGAATGACTAAGAGTGTTCCACCAAACCCAAATAATAATTTCGACCGAGGAGTCCGTTCGAGGAAGGAATCCTCACAAGCATAGAGTTCGAGTCAATTAAGGATTTCAATTGTAAAGATTCCGGATATCGGCCAAATCATGACATTTATGGACGAATCAATCCGAAAAGAAAGATGAATCCTACTTAGATTTCACTTCTTGGAGAGCAAGTTAGCCTAGATATTTTGATCTGTATATTCAAGAGCTTTAAACTCATTGTAAAGGGTACCACACAAACAAATCAATATACAAAACTTTACTCAATTATATTCTCTCATAGGTACTTTGCTTGCAATCTTACTTTCATAAATTTGATTCATTTCTAGCATTTTACTTTTATTTATGCACTTTACATTCAAGCATCTTACTTTCTTGTTCATTTATTTTATATGCACTTTAATTTCCGCACTTAGGAGTATTTCGTAACTTATTAGAAATCTTCATCCATCGATCTCCTTCGGCTAGTCCGATTTAGATCAATGCGATTCACTGTTCACACATACATCACTTCACAATGCTTTGAAAATCGAGTCAACTTCACTTTCGTCTTTACCGTGATTTGCGAGTATCTTCACCCAATAGACCTCTCACTTGTCACCTGAACCTTCAAGTTCACTCAAGAAGAAAACGTGATAGAATATCCCGGTCAAGATTAACGCCTAATCAGAGTCCTTGTAACAGAGGTATTAGAACCTAGCGGCCAAGACGGTTTCTTCCTCGGCCTATAATCATTTGATAGAAATCAGAAACAAGCATATAATTCATAACAAACCTCGCTTGCCTATCTAGCCGTGAGTTGGGACGCCCACGTAATCCAGAAGGACGATTCAACCGCAAGCCCCTCGACCCTTATTTCTACCATGACAAATTTGGGGCAAACATCTTTTGGCACGCCTAGTGGGACCTAAACACTAAGGCGTCATTGTTTGAATGCACTAGAACCCATACTCAGTATATGAAGGAAATACTTGCCTTGAGTGCAACCAAATCGGCCATACATTGGTCAAGTGTCCGAAAAGAAATTTTACAAAAGTAAATGACTGAAAATCATAAGCATTCTTGCTAATTGGAATATCGTCATTGGTTTGAACATCATCATCTAATGTCTCCAATTCTTCCCTAATAGAGAAGCGATTTGGTTCTGCCTCCTCACTAGAAGGATGAATCTAAATGTATGTTTCGCCTTGTAATTCATTACTTATCCCTGAAGAAGAGCCAAATGATTCAGGATGAGAATTGAGGATTTCTACTAGTGCAGCTTTCAGAGAATTCCAGTTATCATCTGAAATATCAGATTCCTTAATCAGGCAGGAATCAACTCAAGCAATGTCTTCTGGAGAACCTACCTTGCCTTTCTGAGTAGACTCGAGGGAATCTTTAATGAGAGAAGGAATAGTGTTTTCCATAACTTCATCTCCAATGTCCATAGCTACAAATATGTGAGGAACAATGTCAGTGGAAATAAGTACAAGTCATAATTGATTGTTGTAAATGCAAAACAATGGTCATATATATTAGATGTTCAAAAACAAGTTTTCATCTTCCTGTTCCATTCTGTCACAAAAGTTTAGACCAATACATATATACCAAAGGCAACAGATGAAGCTTCTCGTGCATAATTCTGAGTGAAAACAAGAACTAGTGACAATCAATTTGGACAAATTTCAGTGTGATGACCTGATCTATCTAAAACCCTTTTGAACCGTCACTCCAATACCGACCAGATAGCTTCGCACATAGTTTTTACATATTCAAGTATTAACCAAAACTAAAACATAAAGACCAGAAGCTGATACAACAGCCAATCAATGCATACAATGGAATGCTAGGGCACTTGGCCAAACATGTTGATTGGAAAAGGGTATCTTTTGAGTCACATTGGAGCTAGCGTTAATAGATTCAATAGAAACCTCAGGTAAGCTAATTTCGAACTATATACGCCGAGAGGAGTAATGGAAGAGGTATTCAACTTTCTTAATATTCTAACACCAATCATATTTACTCATGCTTTAAGAACTGTCTAGATTGAGGGCAGGATACATCAAGTGGATACACTCGGATCTGTTGACTTGTGAGTCATGTTGTGTAGAACAAGTTTGCTTGCATATAATCTTGTAGAAGAAGGAAACTTGGAGGACAAGTACACTTAGAGAGCAAGTTTACTTGGAGATCAAGATGTGTAATGTAGTAGTGTAGGGCTTGTATATATAACCCCATTTACACCATTGAATCAACATGAGAAAATTCATCACTCACAAATATCTCTTCCTTTCCATTTCATATTTTAACTTGGTATCAGAGCAAAGATCCGAGAGGACTTTGTCTCTTTGTTTTTCCTTCATTCTTCTTTCCTCACACTCTGGGGTAAGATTGTTCCTTCCTCTATTTCGGAGGTTAGGATTGTTCTCTATCTTTTAGAAGGTGAAGTTTATCCTTGTAACGTCGAGCTTACTCGCCCAACACCACTAGGTCCCACTACTACAAAAACTGCATCACACAACGGTGGAAATCTGTTGTGTGATGTGGACCATGTCTGTCGTCTATCTCGATGTTGTGTGATGAGCACACTCACACAACGGTGAAACACTGTTATCTGAATATCATAGACACAACGCATTGCTTATAACTGTTGCACCAATTATGCGCATGCCAATGCCAGAAATTGGATGCAGCGCATTTTCGATGTTGATCAGACAACAGAAGTAAGCACACGCTGTTGTTGGTTAACTTCTCACACAACAGAAAAATAACACTCAAACAACAGAAGTAAGTACACGCTGTTGTTGGTTAACTTATCATACAACAGAAACATATGGTGACTGTTGTTGGTTGTTCCTTCACACAACAGGTATCATAAGTAACTGTTGTATGTGTGAGGCTCAGTGTTGAATTCTTCACAAGTCATACAACACATTGTTTCTATACCGTTGTGTGATTTAACATTGGACAACTGATACCCATTTATTCTGTTGTGTGAGTACTAATGTGACGACATAATTTTATAGATACTATTGTGTGATTATAAGTGGTTTGTTGTGTGATTGACGACATGCGTATTCATACAACGTAATTTAATTTACTATTGTTCGTTCATTATCGATTATTTACCTGGAATAGTTGCACAAAAATAATGCTCTATATATTAAGTACTGAAGTACTCTAATTCAAGCATGTACCAAAAGAGCTAGTATTTATCAATCATCCATACATTCATCTATACCATGTAACAAAAAAAGAAAGCATTCTAGCTAGCTTGATGGCTGCTGCATTCTAGCTAACAATTAAAAAGAGCAAAAGCTGATACAATATAAAACATGCACATATGCAGTTGCTGCATGTGAATATATGTATCAGCAGAACTTAACAAAATGCTTTCCTTCAACCAACTTGATGGCTCCTTCCAACTCTCCTGCAAGATCTTTAAGTCATGGGTCGGGCTCTCATTCTCAATGCAGGGTAGCCTTTCGCTTATTTCAGCTTTCTTACTTGCAAACAACAAACTGTACAGGTCATTTCTGTCACCAGACCACATGAGGATATACCACTAAAGTTTCAAGCTTGATAATGAAAATCAATACTTCCAAATCCAAACTTACAGTTCTATTAATATAAATGAAAGAACATACTTACATTTGAATGTGCAGTGAAGTTGAAGTTTTGAAATAAGGATACCATATTTACATTTGCATGCTGTGCTTGCTGATTAGTACCCTGATTAAGGATACCATAAATTAGTTCCCATATGTTAATACATGAATTATACTAGCAAGTTAACTGAAAAAGAACAATAGCAAGTTAACTGAAAAAGAACAATCATGTGAGGCATGCAACTCACCAGTTCAATTAAAAAGAACAGTACGTGTTCTAACCTTCTAATCATGATTAGTGCATATGATTAACATTACATTATAGAATCATAATTACAGTAAAAGTAAAGCATGGACAGAAACTAGAGGGAAAGGAAACATGATTACTCTTTTGGTGTGATATGTAACTAAGTGATATGTGAACATTTGATTACAATGTCAAACATTTTAGATGATTACAATGTCAGGTCATAATAACTTACATATGAAATTAGGGTGCGCATAGACTCTAAGATGATCTGCAGTCCTAGTGTTGTCATGACAGAAGCAAATACAAGGATTCCCTGCATTTTTTTTTTCAAGTTTAAGAGGTGAATCAACATTAAGATAAAGAAAATGAGAAGACATGCAATGAAATAATTCTAACAAAATACTTCTTGACCTTGTTCCACGTCTACCCAGTTCTAAGCTCACAAGCCTAGCACACACCATATGCAGGTTCATTTGGCAGATACCCAGACGAACTTAAGGATTAGCTTAGAGATGTGCAAGTTGGCTTGTAACACACTCATAAGAAATATGTTTTATCCTCC
The DNA here is from genome assembly GCA_024704745.1 of Rosa lucieae. NCBI lineage: Eukaryota > Viridiplantae > Streptophyta > Magnoliopsida > Rosales > Rosaceae > Rosa > Rosa lucieae. The sequence continues at coordinate 25,137,695 of CM045497.1, read as the reverse complement.
ACACTCATCATAAACTGGACAGATTTCTCCTTTACCATGCAGACAAGGAAAAAGAAAAGAAAAAATTATAGTAAATTGTTGTTGAAAATAGTAAATGATCAAGATATGCCAATAAGAAATTAATACGCCAACAGCAACCTCATCAATTGTTGCAGTACACTTCTATATGTTTTTAGTTCATTTTACATAGCCAGTCTAATGCCTAAGCAACAGAGCTTCATTAGTACTAATAAAACGTAAACCACATGTATATAATGAGAGCTTACCCCACATGTGAGAGCTCCCTCATAATGATTTGGTTGTTCATTCCCATAACTGCCATACAAGAAAACCATACCAGATTTGAAATCAGAAAGGTTATTAAACATATCAACTACACTAGAAGGCATACTCTATTAATACCTATCAATTATTAATCCTCTTCTCTCACATTCACTTTTTTCAAGTCCTCGCATGTAAATGAAGAGAACAGCCAAAAGACTCAAAATTCAAATTGTCAAGTAGCAACCAAAGGTCCCATGATTGCTTCCATCTTTTGCTTTGTAGTTCTTAAAAAATAATTGACAAAGACGTTAAATTACTTAGTTGGCAACTGCACTATACAAGTCCTTTGAAATTTTTCTAATACAAAATTTCAAGTTCTCTCTCTTTTGGCAAATAAATTCATGTTCTCTTCCTGTGTCTTCAGGTGAGTACATTTAAGGAGTATATATAAAATCCTCTATGATTATGAATAATAGAACAAAACTACAAGACTGCATACAGATCATCTAAGTTAAATATTAATTTCACAATTGGACATAGCTATTAAGGATTCATGAAGGTTTACCTCAATGAATTGGCCAACACCTCCAAAAGCATTTGTCAAACCCTTCTGGTAAACTAACGATTATGACTTTCAAATGTAGTTAGTACTTAATGACCACCTGCAGCAAATTCCTACAATCCCTGCATTGAAAGAAAAGAAAAACTCTAAAACCACCACTAGAGAAAAAGAAAAAAGAAAAATGAACTACTTTAGTAAAACCCAAAAAGTGGTTGAACAACTCATTCAATTGACAACCTGTTTATGCCTCAATATGAGATATGAGGCACAATCAGCCTACTCGTTCAATACTATGCAGATCATTGAGGTAGATATAAATATATATATATATATATATATATATATATAATGAAAACAAGAATTAGAAACCAGAAAACATTATTAATCATGTTATATGTTTAACTATGCACTCAAATTCCACAATGATCACAAATAGTAGGAAATATATGGTTCAAAAGCAGAGCCAGACTTAACCGTCATCCTCTAACTTATATCATTCAGTATATGACAAATGACTGCATATAATGCATATGGGATTAAGCAAATTGAATGAACGTACCTAGTTGTCTATAGCAAAATCCCCATAAACAACTAGGATAAGAAAGATTACTGATACTCCGGAGTTACCATAAACTTTTCCAGACTCTAAGCCTTTATGTACGGAGTCTCCATCCTTTTGTGACCACTCGACCTATATCAAAATGTAAACCAATCATGCTAGGACTCAAAGGACAAAAACATTCAAGCACACAAAGTGCAGTGCTTAATTATATACCTTTAGAGTGGGATCAACTTCATAAAATACCATCTCTGCAAGTGCAATTCCAGCAACTATACAATTCTCCTTTGCCAAGAAGTGGGTTTCTACTTCCATCTCAGATGGAATGGTAGCCAGACATGTCACATTGCCTATAGTTAAAGCAACAATCTTGCTATAATATGTTTTGAAAAGTAAATAAGTCTTGAAGATCTCAACTTTAAAACCATTTAAAATTGGTGCATCAAGAAAACCAAAGAAGGTTTCAACCTCGATCCCCAGTGTCTTCAGCAAGGGCTGACTTGATGACACCCAACAAATAGTAAGTCGGATGTGAAGGAGGCTTTATCGGTAGGGATTCATATGATAAACCGGGCTTCTCAGTTTGAACTGCAGACATTCTAATGATCTGCCTGCAAGGGTCCAAACAAGTCCACACATTCCAAATCAACAGTCTAATACGCCACCAATGATCAAAAGAAACACAACTTCGGAACAAATGAAAGTAGAACATTTGAACATGTTTGAATCTCTCAACTACTATCCATTCCATTAATTAATCCCAATCACATAGTTTCTTCTATGATTCAAATTATGGCAAATGCTATTAAGTACTTCACCACCACAACATTATCACCATTAGGCAGAGTAGTAATCACTCATGAAAAACTTGCCAAAAGCATATGCTATTAAATTATCATTCTTTACATGAACAAACACATACCATACTGAATTGAAATCTACTGAAGTGACCATGTAATTGGCAGAGCAAAACTAATATTACTTGAACTGATATTGGGTACCTTAAACTTGGAAACTTTAAGCAAAGCTTTAGACTTTAGACAAGAAATAACCCAATTCCACTTGAATTAAAGCAAAATAAAAGTGATCAGAAAAAATTGAGGTGGAGGGTGTTACCCGACAGGAGAGCGTAGGTGGGTGGTGAAAGGAAGGCCATAGAGAATCCTAGTTGCTGGGTAAGGCGTTGCACGACTTTTGCAGACGGAAAGATAAGAACGAAGAAGAAGAAGCAAAAGTCATCTCCAACCCAATAAGAAGTCCAGTTCAGTCCAGGCCTTTCACTGTCACTATCAGCAGTTCCCAACTCTAACAAGTTCGGTTCCTCTATCGCTGGCATTTGGTGTTCAAAGTCACACCAATCGAGGAGGATAGACTCCTTGGAGGCCGGTTGGACCAGTTGGGTTTCGGACCTCGGAGCAACGACGTCGTGGCATTGAACGAGAAGCACCGGCAGAGGCGCTGGTGCCGGTGAAGGGACGGAGGTAGTAGTTCAATGAGGCAGAGACAATAGCCGTGGAAGGAGAGCAAGAGAGGAAGGAGGAGAGAGAAAGTGGATCTAGGGCACTCTTATCTCTTCCATCGCGGAAGAGGATTTGGATTTCAGTGGATAAAGAATAGAAGCAAGGAGATCGAGAGACTGAGAGGGGTTTCGTGAAGGGGGGGGGAGGGAGAGAGAGAGACAGAGGGGTTTCATGACTGAAAGAGCTCGACAGAGGTTAGGTTTCATTTTGTTTCATTTTTCTTTCAGACACGATGTGGCTAGGGCTGGGCAGGGGGCACAATTAAACTTCAATAAATTCTAAAGTCGCTCACACAACAGAAGCCTAACAACTGTTGTAAGAGTGCACTATGTAAAATCAAAATGTCAAAACATGGAGGGAAATATGCCGCACTTTGGCTCAAAATGTTCTGCCTATGTTCCCACTTCACACAACAGAAAAGTATAACTTCTGTTGTCTGATTTCTACAGCTTCCACTAGGTTTACCTTGTGGAAGACATTCAAGCAAGCTTTCTCAAAATTTGGCATCCAACTTTCAATCACACAACCGAAATCTCAAGTACCGTTGTACCAAGTAGGCCAAATTTCAGATTTCAAGAGGCAACCAAGACTCGAGAGTAGAGGGAAATCTGCCGCTAAATTTTTAAGATTCAGACAACGGACAATACTTAATTGTGTTGTGCAATGTAGTTTTAAGAAAAAAGTTATCACTTTGTTGACATTCACACAACAGAACATCACTAATACCATTGTGCAATAGAGTTTACTCAAACACACAACAGTTCTGTTGTGTGATTGGTGTTGTGTGATTAGCTTTTTGTAGTAGTATCCATCCAATTAATGCCATGTCTAGGCCGAGGATCGAATAAGAACAAAGTAACCGAAAGGTTGAAAAGTGAGCATTGCTCCACCAAAATCTTAACCCTTCTTATCTGGTCGCATTAAAAGGAGTTACCGAAAGCTTGCGCGATAGGCAACACCCAAGGATAAGATTTCTTTTCTCTTTACTTAGGAAGTACTGCTACTTCTTGACTAGTCGATTAATCCTTCTCGACTTGTCGAACATACCTTTTGTCTCAATTCCGCTGCATATTATTTTTTCGTCGGTATTCCAATGGCTGGTCCTAATGCTCCACTTCTAGAAGAAGGGAATACCAACAATTCCGGTATTCAAAAAGTTGAAGTCTCAGTTCAAAACCCAGATTCTTGATTAGGTTCATTCGGAGGAGCAAAACTGAATGGACCTGGGAATTATAGGACATGGAAGAAGATGATTTCCACTCACCTTCGTGGAATCCATAAGATGGGTCATGTCACCGGTACCATTAAGGCACCGGCGAATGAGGAAAGTGAAGAGTATGTCAAGTGGGAAGATGCTGATGGACTTGTACTGTCAATTCTGTACAAGGCCATGACTGATGAGGTGATCCAATTGATCATTGGTGTGATACTGCTGCAGAAGTTTGGAAGATGCTCAATGATCTCTATCTGAAATAATCTGATTTTTCCCAGATCTATGAATTGTTGTGCAAGGCAACAAGGATGAAGCAAGATGGGCAAGCAATTTCAGTGTTCTACACTCAACTGAAAAACATTTGGGTCGAGATTGATCAACGGCGACCAAACAAATTGAAGAATGCTGAGGATATTACTTGGTACTAGAAAGAGAAGGAGTTGGAGCGTGTGTACCAGTTTTTGAGTGGATGAGATGCTAGACATGACAGTTGTTGCGTCGGCAAGAGCCTCCTTCCTCACTGAGGCTTTTACCTACATCCGCAAGGATGAGTCTCAGCAAGGTAGCACAAAGGCAGCTCATTCTGAAATCTCCAGCTTAACAATCCAAGCTAAGCCCCCTCGGGCTCAAGGTCCACCTCCTGGCTTCAGTACACCACAATCATGATTACATCCTATGACTCAGGGTTCTTCTCCAGGAAGGTCTGTATGTCAACATTGCAAATTGACTGGACACACCAAGGAGACTTGTTATAAGTTGGTTGGGTACCCAGCTGGATACTTCAGCAAACCCAAACCAACTGAACCTCGAGGTAGAGGAAAGGCAGCTGTTCATCTTGTTCAGAGTTCAGAGTACTTTGGAGTCGCTTGGCCAAGATCATACCACAGGAAGTGATGGCCCCTCAGTCTCACTGGTTGCTAGAGGTACTGGTAAGATTGGTATGGCTTAAAAAATTTCCAACTTTGTAGGTTTAGATACTTGGATTATTGATTCTGGTGCTTCAGATCATATGACCTATGATAAGAAGTATTTCATTACCTTATCCACACCTACTGTATCATATGTTACAAATGCCAATGGTGAATCATTTCCTGTCTTATGTATTGGGTCCATAAGAGTCACACCTACCTTAGTATTGCATGATGTATTGTATGTACCAGACTTGTCTCACCACTTAATCTCAGTTCCCCAATTGAATACTCAATCCTTGTGCTCTGTTTTTTCCCATGTATGTGGTGTTTCAGGATCTTCTGACCAAGGAAGTCATTGGCAAGGGGTATATGAGGGGGAGACTGTTTCATCTGGATCAAGCTTATGCCGGGGAGAGACCAAGGAAGAATGACCCAGTTGCTTTGACTTTGACTTCTAGAGAGCTTAATGAAGTCTGGTTATGGCATAGACGCTTAGGGCATCCTTCATTTAGCGTAATGCGTAAAGCTATGCCCTCTTTATTTGTTAGTATTGACGAGTCGTCCTTACATTGTGAAACTTGTGTTTTGGCGAAAAGCCATAGAGTAAACTACCCATTGAGTCTTTCTAATAAAAGTTCTATGCCTTTTGAGATTATTCACTCTGATGTGTGGGGACCTTCCAGAGAACCCACTGTTTCTGGAATGCGTTATTTTGTCTTGTTTATTGATAATTGCACTCGATTATCATGGGTAGCATTGCTTAAATCTAAGGATGATGTGTTTTCTGCTTTTCAAGCCTTTCAAAAATTGATTCAAACACAGTTCAATGGTCATATCAAAGTTTTTCGTTCTGATAATAGGGAGAGTTTGTTAATTGTGATTTTCAGGAATATTTCCAAGAAAAAGGTATAATCCATCAAACCACTTGTCCTCAAACACCTGAACAAAATGGTGTGTCTAAGCGTAAAAATCGTCATCTTCTAGACATTGCACGAGCTTTTCTATTTGGTGCTCACATGCCCAAGTATCTTTGGGGTGAGGCGGTTTAGACTGCCTCACATCTTATTAATCGTCTTACTTCCAGCGTTCTTCAAGGGCGCATTCACTTTGAAGTCTTGTCAACCCATGTCTCTATTCCTTCCTTCCATAATCTTCCTGCTCGTGTCTTTGGTTGTGTTGCCTTTGTCCATATACCCAAAAATCAGAGGTCAAAGTTGGATGCCCGAGCTCTCAAATGCGTCTTTGTAGGTTATGGTTCTCATCAGAAAGGCTATAAATGCTATCACCCACCTACACGAAAGTTCTATGTCACCATGGACGTGTCATTTTATGAAGATATGTGTTATTTCTCCCCCAACAACACCACTCTTCAGGGGGAGAATGAGTTTTTTGAAGAGATGTTTGTTAGTGGAAAGTTGAAGATGAATAAAGACGTAGAAGAAGAGAGTACTGACATCCCTAAGTTGACTAGTCAAATTTCCCAAATCGACCAGTCGATAGGGGGAGTCGACCAATCGAACGAGGAAACCGGCGAAATGGGCAGAAGTATAATAGACCAATCGAAGGAAATTCTCGACTAGTCGATTTCTGAAGGGGACTCTATTCCAACTTCCCCCTCATCTGATACTTCACCCCCTAACGCTGAACTTTCTGGTCAAGAAGCTCCATCTCAGGTATGTCCAGTATCTTCACCTGATAACCCTATAGAGTCTGTATCTTCTACATATGTGTTACCTAGTAGGACTACCCCTGGTCAACCAGCCAAAAAGTATGAACCTTCCATAATTGCTAAAGCCAAATATCCAGTAGCGAACTTTGTGTCACACCATAGGTTATCTAAACCTTATGCATCATTTGTGAATCAAATATCCTCTGTATCTGTTCCTAACAAAGTGCAGGAGGCTTTGGGAGACCCAAAGTGGGCCAAGGCAATGGAGGAAGAAATGGAGGCATTAGAAAAGAATCACACTTGGGAACTTGTACCACTTCCTCGTGGTAAAAAGATTGTTGGGTGTAGATGGATTTTCACTGTCAAACATAATGCAGATGGCACAGTAAGTAGGTATAAGGCGAGGTTGGTGGCTAAGGGCTACACTCAAACATATGGGATTGACTATGATGAGACTTTTGCTCCGGTAGCCAAGATGAATACTGTTCGGGTATTGTTGTCACTTGCAGCTAATCTGAATTGGCCTCTTCATCAATTTGATGTAAAAAAATGCTTTCCTTCATGGGGAGTTAACTGAAGAAGTATACATGGGTCTTCCTCTTGGATATGCGTCAGATACACATGATGATGTTGTTTGCAGATTGAAGAAATCCCTTTATAGACTTAAACAGTCACCCCGGGCATGGTTTGGCAGATTTACTCAGTCCATGAGATGCTTTGGATACAAGCAGAGCAATTCATACCACACCTTATTCTTAAAGCACAAAAAGGGGAAGGTAACTGTGCTTATTATATATGTGGATGATATGATAATAACAGGGGATGACTTGGTAGAAATTGAAAGTCTTCAGAAGAAGTTGGCTTCTGAGTTTGAGATGAAGAATTTGGGAGATTTGAAGTACTTCTTGGGGATTGAGGTAGCCAGGGGGAGAGATGACATCTTCTTATGTCAGCGAAAGTATGTGTTAGATCTCTTGGCAGAGACAGGTATGTTGGATTGTTCTCCAATTGACACTCCAATCGAGCAAAATCACAAACTAGCAGAATATCTTGATCAGGTTCCAACTGATAAACCAAGATACTAGAGGTTAGTGGGACGCCTGATATATTTGTCACACACTAGACCTGATGTTATTGTGAGTCAGTTTATGCATAATCCAAGTGAACGACATATGGAGGCAGTGGTAAGAATCATGAGGTACTTAAAGTCAGCACCAGGAAAAGGTTTAATGTTTTCTAAATGTCAGCACCTCGATGTTAGTGGATATACAGATGCAGATTGGGCCGGTTCTATCACAGACAGGAAGTCTACATCTGGGTACTTCACCTTTGTGGGTGGAAACCTTGTTACCTGGATAAGTAAGAAGCAAAAGGTTGTTGCAAGGTCAAGTGCTAAAGCTGAATATCACTACTACAAAAATTGAATCAGACGACGCCTCTCACACGATGCATCATACTTTTCCGTCGTCTGATTAATTTTTATTTTTTTGGACATCGTTTTTACAAAATCTGTCGTCTGATATGGACTTATGAATTAGTTCAGAAGGCGTTTAAGGACAAAACCGTTGTGTGACGCTTAAAAAATTGAGCGGCAAGTTTCCCACCATGTAAGTGGTGCCAAACCCCAAATTCCCCCCCCCCCCCCAACATGTATTAATCATATGACGAAAAATAATAAAACTGTGGTCTGATCAATATGTTTGGCTGAAGGAGGGAGATTTCCCATCACCATTTTTCTCTACCTCCCTAAAGAGGGAAATCAAATTGATTGGAGACAAATCCCAAATTTAAAATGGCTGCATTCAGACCACACTTTTATAAAATCTTGTTGTGTGAATCTCTGTCCAAATTGATATAGCTGGGCTTGAAGCCCCAACACTCGAGAAAAACAATAACAAAAATACCCGCGCGGCTCCTCAATCTCTCGACAGCGCCTCACTCTCTCTCTCTCGACACAGATCCATAACCAAAACCCACAACTATGAACTATCAGTGCCTCCTCACTTCAACCATATCTCTCTATTCATCAGATCTAAAACCTAGACCTCTCTCCTCCCTCCTCTTTCCCTCTATCTTCTACCCCTAGACCCCAAATCCATCATTTTGAAATTAGACCTCTCTCCTCTCTCCTCTCCCCGACAACTAAACCAGTTTTGGCCTCATAGGATTGATGGTGAATTCATCCCATCACTATCGCTTCAAAACAGACCGGAGAGAGCCTAGATTGGAAACCCTCTCTTCTCCAATTCTTCAAGTCTTCTTTCTGTTACATAATCCAAGGCGGCCTCTCTATATATGAGCAGAAGAACAAGAAGCTCGACCTCCTTCGACCCCAGGAACGGGTCAAGAAGATAGGTGACAGGTGATGAAGAATCCCATGCATCGCAGCGGAACCGGTAAAATTGATTGCCTCCAGAAAGGTAAACGTCCCAATTTAATTTCAACATCTGGGTGGATACTTGTTTGCTGTTTTATTGCTTAGTTTTCTGGGCATTGGTTCTTTATAATTGTATAATGTTATTTTCGAAAGTCGAATTCTAGTGTTTGATTCAAAGGGTCCATTTTGGACAAGCTGAAGCTCAATTCTTTGATCAAATTAAAGATCTAGACTTTAAGTTGAGCATTGTGTTATTCTGAATTTAGTGTGCAGGAGAAGCAGCAGACTGTAAATGACGGTTATGAAGCCTGGAGTGATTGCCTTGTTTGATGTTGATGGGACTCTCACTGCTCCCAGAAAGGTCCGATGTCTCTGGTTTTAGTTTCCTCTAAGTCTCTTTTGTTTTTAAGTGGGGATCTTAAACAATAATTTACTGATTCAATATGGATGTATTCATATGTATGTACACGCTCTTTAAAACATCTCTAATTCATAAATTTCATTGGAATTACATTGATGAAGCTGACATCCTTAACAAAGTCGATTTCGATGAGGAAGGTGCTCAGTTGTTCTCTCTCTCTCTCTGTGCATGAATTATGTATACTGTGTTTGTTAAGTTCTCAATCATGTGTTGTTGGCTGCAGATCTTCCTGATGCAGACGACCAAGTTGTTGGTACATCATCGTTTGGCATACAATTCCTTATTTTTGATCTCTTTCTTTTGCTTGCTCTCAAGTCAATTTGATTGTTTGGTATTGTACTTTTTTTTGTTTTCAGATGGGCCTGATGATTCCATGCATACTTTTACTGGTCATACGGGTAAGAGTTTGTCTTTCTGTGGTTACTTCCTATTTGTACTGCTCTTTACGTGTTTGTTACAGGCATAATGCACTTAGTCATTAGAGTGTTATCAGTAGTGACTTTATAAAAGCTAGATCAAATTGTTAATTTCAATTGGAAATGTGTTATACACAAAGTTTATAATTATTACTACATAGGGTGGCCACTGCATGCTCTATCCATGTCAGAGTTACGTTTCTTTGGATTTAGAATGTGAGAGAAACAATTGCTTAGGAAAAAAAAAAAGTGAGAGAACAAGTATAGATACATAACAGCGAACAAGCTATCTACTGGAAAAGTGGATAGATTAAAGATCTCTAAACATCCAGCTACTATAGTATGTCAATTATCATCTGAAAACATCAGACTTCTATGATAAGAAAGATTAACCTTAAGAGACAATTGCCTTTCAATCTTCATAAATAAGCAAGAAAGATGTATCCTTAAATTCAAAGGAAGTTGAAATGCATAATCATGCCACGCATCCTACCCTTATATCTTATTTTATTCCACTATACAGCCATTCACACTAGAACTCCACAAAGGAAAGTGGGAATATGTTTTCTTACCCTCTATATGCATTGATTTTGAAATGTCATGCATGATATCTTAGAATGGAGTGTCTCATTGTGTTCTTCCCAGTTGCTTTCTTGTATCTAAGTTGTGGACTTTTAATGTTATTTCATCTCTCAAGCATAATTTTTGTTGCATTATAGAATTGGAAGCGATGTATCTTTGACTTAAGGTTAATGCTTTGCTACTTAACTTAGGCTATGCAATGTCTTGGATTACCTTTTATTTTAGAATTTCAAGTGTAGTATGGTCTTCTTCTTTTTTTGGACAGGTGAACTTTATACAGTTGTCTGCAGTCCGACAGATCCAGTGTTAGTTGCAACAGGGGGTGGAGATGACAGAGGGTTTCTTTGGAAGATTGGACAAGGAGATTGGGCTTCTGAGGTCCAAGGTAGGTGCATGTCAGAAATGCTACATATGCTATCTACTTTGGTGTCCATACATTACTACATATGTTTGATTTAGTGCTTTTGTCTGGACCCAATTTCACCTTAGAACTCTAGCTCCAGCAGTTGTGGACTATTTATTTATTAAATTTTGTGTTCATTTTTCTTCATTCTAACTTGTTGCGAGTTACTCTGCAGGCCATAAGGATTCTGTTTCAAGTTTAACATTTAGTACTGATGGACAGTTGCTTGCATCTGGAAGCTTGGATGGAATTATTCAAATTTGGGATATATCAGCAAATCTAAAATTTATTACTGTTGAAGGTCCTGGAGGGGGACATTGAGGTAAATTCGTATGCAGTATTTCTTACTGTTGCTGTACTGTAGATTATCTGAAATTTATTCTGGACCATGTGACTTCTCAGTGGGTCAGGTGGCATCCTAGAGGGTATCTGGTCTTGGCTGGTTCGTAGGACTCTACGGTTTGGATGTGGAATGCGACAAAGGTTCCTATATTCAATTGTTTCAGGGCATGGTGGTAGCGTGACTTGTGGTGATTTTACCCCCGATGGTATTGGAACTATTCTTCATCTCCAATTCTGGATTTTCCTCACTCGTTGTCATGCATTTCATTTATATAAACTGGTTTAAAATTAGTTTTTTTTTTTTTGACTATTGTTTTTTTAATTTTTTGTCTCTTTTGGTTGTTGCTTAAGGTAAAACAATCTGCACTGGTTCTAATGTTGCAAGTTTGAGAATATGGAACCCAAAAAGTGGAAAGAACATTCATGTGGTACAACGTACGCTTTCAATTTACTTATTAAATTTTCTTTGTTCCTTGAAATTAAAGTAGTTGACACTGTAGGTAGTATGAATTCAAATCTTGGTTAATTTCCTTGCTTATTGGGATCTGGAATTGTTGTTAAACTATTGCAAGGCAGCCTAGGTTGATGTGAAGAAGGTTGAACTCTCTACTTATTCTACCTATGACAATTGCTTCATTAAGAAGCTTATAGTTCGAGTACCCTGATAATTTGATGGAGCAGAAGAACTTCTACAAAATACAAATATGAGAATGGTTCATTTGTTGTTTAGAATAGATCCGAGGAGAAACAAGTATCTGTTTCTGTAGCAATCATTGTGTAAAAGGTTTGAAATTTAGCCAACTTGAAAGTTATATTGGGGAAAATTTTGGTTTTTGTGAGTGTCAATACTGAATCTGGGGTGGAAGGTTACACATCCGTCGCCTACCTACAGTTTAGGTGGCCCTCCACCCGTCACTGCTATTGTACTCATGCCTTAATAATTGTGTATGTAGTTTCCCTTGGTCTGTAACAGGAGGTATGGATAACAAGCTTATTCATCTCCACATTATCTCAAATGATTATAACCATCTGGTTCTCTTTTTCTTTATCTAATTTATTATGGTCACCAGCTTGTTTGCTTCCATTAAATTTCAATTGTTGGTCAGATTTTAAATCTCTGCAACTTGTCTAATGGAAGAAATCTTCCTTGTATGGCAGGATTGACATGCTTGACCTGGCTTGGGGTATCCAGGTACCTAGCAACAGGTTGTGCGGATGGGAAGGTTCGATTATGGGATAGTCTCTCTGGTGATTGTGTAAGAACCTTCAATGGGCATAGTGAACCCATTCAGTCTCTCTGTATTTGCCAACAAGGACTTCCTTGTTTCAGTATCTACTGATGGAACCGCCTGAGTTTTTGAGATTGAAAAATATAAGCAAGCAATATGCCCTTCAAAGTTGAAATTTACTTCGAGATTTGGGTTTTAAGCCTAAGTCAGCAATGCAATTGTACTGTGATAACAAAGCAGCTATTGACATATCACATAATCCTGTACAACATGACCGAACGAAACATGTGGAAGTTGATCGACACTTCATTAAGGAAAAGCTGGATGCAAAGTTAATCTCCTTTCCTTTTGTTCCAACCGAGGAGCATTAGTGGATATACTTACCAAAGCTGTATCTAGCAAGTTGTTCCATGACTCACTAGGCAAGTTGGGTCTTCGTGACATTTATGCCCCAACTTGAGGGGGAGTGTTGACTTGTGAGTCATGTTGTGTAGAACAAGTTTGCTTGCATATAATCTTGTAGACACTTGGAGAGCAAGTTTACTTGGAGATCAAGATGTGTAATGTAGTAGTGTAGGGCTTGTATATATAACCCCATTTACACCATTGAATCAACATGAAAAAATTCATCACTCACAAATATCTCTTCCTTTCCATTTCATATTTTAACTAGATCAACCATAAAAGTCCCCAACTTTCCAACTTAATCAACAAAACAACTCGATTATCTAAAGAAAGTCATGACTGGATAAATGCTCATTTATCAAATCTCTAACTATCCCAATCGGAAGACTAGTCCTGTTTCTCATAAGCTTCAACAACAATACTGGTATCGCAGCAAAGAAGTAAATCAGTCAACAAATGCAATCATTATACACATACAAGTAATGACCATTTGACTCTTTTTGCTTATATAAATTGGGCTACTGTTCTTTGCAGCAGAATTAATGATTCTTCAAATCAACCAATCCCCAGTCCTCGTTTCAGACTCAAACGTAGGCAAAAGAGATCACACAAACTGTTCTGAATTTTAAATGGTAAACCCTAAACCCCATTATGATGGGAATTGCAGGAAGATGAAATTATATAAAGAAAACGATGAAGAGAGCTTTTGGGGGACGAAAAGCGTAAGCGTACCTCCTGCCACTGGAGACCCTAATTCGGAGCTACAATTTTGAGGAGGAAGAAGACGGACTCTTTGGGAAGGAGAAAAATCAAGAAAGCACTGAGGGTGGGCGGTTAACGAGGTCCAAACGTAAATTTTTCTTATGAAGAATCGAAATTTAGAAACAGATTTATTTTGGGCTCTCTTCAGTGCAAACGACTACGTTTTACTCGTCTCTTGATTTATAAGGAAAAAAAATGGTGATATGTCATCAAATCTAACAGTCAGCCACGATTAACAATCTGTTTGTACCTATGTTTTAGAAAATCACTCATAAATCTTTGGCCAATAGATGAGGAAAATATGGTGTTTTTATTGTTAGTATCTAGAAAAAAAAAATCATTTTTATGAGATTTTATTTGATATTAGTTTTTGGAGAAGAAATTGGAAGGGAAAGAAATAAAGCAATAATTATTTATCAGATTAAACAATATTGAGATTTTACAGAATTTGAAGGCATTGAAGACAATATTGCATAATTAAGAACACATCAAGGAATGAAGCCATTCCCTTGATTTGTTCTTAATTCTGCAATATGACATTGTAATAACCAATAGTTGTTCAATAATATTGGGACTTTCTCTCTCGCTCTCTCCCTCTCGTGTTTCGGCTAGGGTTAGGGTTTTGAGATCATTGTTGTGTGGCACCTCTGGAATGGCTATCTCTCTTGCTTCAATGACGGCTAGACTCGCGATGAAACTGTCGCTCAAAGACGGCGAAGTGCTGGTGGATCTTGCCAATCTCCACTGCCCTCGCAAAGGGTTTCTGGCTCCTCAGTTTTTCTTGGTCATTGGAAGGTTAAATAATGTTAGGGCAGTGATCTTGGGTTCCTTCTGGAGTGTAGTCCGATCCATGTGGCAGTTCTCAATGTCAGTGGATGTGCATGCTCGTGGAGACCTTTTTCTCTTCACGTTCACAAATGAATTTGATCTCGGAGTGGTAAAAAAAGGAGGCCTATGGGATTTTCAAAGGGCGATGATTCTTCTCACTGACTATGATGACTTTTCCAAAATTGATGCTATTCCTCTGGATTTTTTGTGGATCTGGGTGGAGATCTTGGGCTTGCCTCTGGGCTTGATGACCTCTGCGATCACTAGCTTGATCGCGCGAAACAATTGGCCCTATCCTACAAGTGGATAACCCTGGGATTAGGCGTGGTGTAGCACAAGTCTTGGTTACTCTCCCTCTGAATGACCAGGTTTGCTTTGACCGTCATGTCCGAGTCTCTTTGGCGGATGTGTTCACCCTACAGTTCCGATGTGAGCGGTTGTTGGGACGCTATAGGGAATGCTCCATGATTAACCGTTGTGGAGCTCGATGTCCTAGTAAGCATTAGGTGGAAGAACTGAAAGTGCCCGAAAAAAAAAAATAAGTTTGATGCATGACTCCGGGTTTTAAATGAGAAAATTGAGACTTGGAGTCTCACTCGGTATATTGAGGGTTTCCATATCAAATCTGGGGCTGAGAAAACTTTATGGATCGAGGAACATGACTCAAAAGGAAACAGAAAAGAAGCCCATTTCAAAATTTGGGTCCATTTGAAGAGTTCAGCCAAGCATGACGCTACGGGTGTCCAATCAAAATACCCGAACTTCGGTTTTGTTAAAAAAAAAAAAAAATCTGTACTACAATAGTTTGAAAAATATGAAAAGCCTAAATATGGTATGGCAAGAACACCCGAGAAAAGTTTGTCGGAGGCCCGAAACAGAAAAATCCCCTCAGGAGTATTTGCCGCTTAGGAGCGTCTGTCCGAATTTGCTGCAGCATTTTATAGAACAAGTGGTGTGCGGCGTTATTGTTCTTCAATAGCAAAAAATAGGCGATCACACTCAAAGCAGCTTGGTTCTTGTTTTTTCTTTGCAGGTACCATTGAAGGGAAAGCACGAAATCACGGTCTGGTAATCAAAGCCTCCGAACTCTGGTATTGCTTTTGTTTTGGTGCTTTTGTCTGAATGTAAAACTCTCCTCTCTTTTATTTGCAAAGAAACGAAACTAGCTTTTATTAATTTTGGAGGTTGGGATTGGATTTTTTTGGCTTTGGTGTTTTGAAGAACACAGGGAGGATAAGGAATTGTGTATTGGTGCTTTGGTCCTTTTCTTTTTGAATAATTCTCAGTGTATCATGCATGTATTCCTTTCCAGTTACAGTTGGTGAACTTCAGTGATAGTGCTTTCTTCTGAGTAAATGAAGGCAATTCTAAATGGTCTAGACTTTTACCTTTCTGAAATATACCAATTCACCATCTTTTGTAAATCGAACTCAGTGGCTGGCTACTCAATGCTTGGTAGTTGCCTAGCTATCGAACTCTCGGCAATAACTTAAGTTTGGAAACTACTGAACAGTAACATGTGTTTGAAAGGCAGCCACAACTAAAGTTCATTAGCGAACCACCAAACTTGCCAAACAGTGTTTCGATTCTATAGGAGTTAACTTGTGGTGGGTCCAGGGAGAATATTGGACTGTGCATTTTCAGTTTCCCATGAAATTTATTTGACCGATTTTTCTTGCTTATGTTGTAGGTGCTAATGTAGTTGAGTTCATCATCAACCTAGCTAAAGTTTCAATAGCTTTTGTTCAAGAGAACAAAATCCCTGCAGTGAGTTATTTTCCAAACTATTATGTCATTATCATAACTAGATACTTATTTGAAGCCACTGATGTCTTAGAGCAAGTTCACCCGTTGGGTCACCAGGTCACTGATGCAGTATAATCACTGCCTAGGCACCAGGATCAACAAATAACTCTAAGATATAGGGCTTTAACACACAGGTTTGTAGGGTAGAAAGTGAAAACTAAGAACTAGGATTCCCTCCCAGGTTTCTCACTCACACACAAGGCTTCACACCAACACTTCAATCTCTGGAAAATTAACTCAGAAACACTTTTAAATTTTTATTCATCATGACATGACTGGCCACTTGGCACTTACACTTATTTATATTTGGGCAGATAGCTCATATTAACTAGCATTAAAGACTCTTTCATAGCTAGGGCTGTTACACTTCACAAAACTGAAGCATAAAAGGCCTAATAAAGGAATTTAAACTCCTAACTGAAACTGAAATAATAAAGAAACCTTAAAATCCCAAACTGAAACTGACCCAAACTAAAACTAAAAGACACCTGCCTAGAGACTTCTAGAATGAAAGCAATTAATCAGAACATATGGAAAGGGAATGACTAGCTGCTCTCATTTTCCATTTCTTTCGCTCATAAACCTTAAAAGGTTTGGCTATGATGTCCTCATCAATTCTCCTCAGCTGGGAAGAACTCGCCTCCGGTGAGATAAAGCAGTAGTATCTTTCCAGAATATTTGGATTGATGCGCTGCAGCTCCTCCTCAGTTACCCAAGTGTTGTCAGAATCTGGTATGTCCTTCCATTTAATTAGGTACTTCTGGTAACCACCTTGTCTTGTCAAAACAACTTGCTCATCCACAATGTTTTCCACTACATCTCTCTTAGGAACTTTAGAACGAGGCAAAGGTGGGGTGATTGGTGAAATTTCATAAGAAAATGGCAACACAAGCACCATAGGTTCTCTATAGGGTAGTAAGTCCTCCACATTAAAAGTAGAACTGATTCCCATTTCTGGAGGGAGTTCTAACACATATGCATTGGTTCCAACCTTCTGCAATACTTTAAAAGGTCCAATGTTGTGAGCTTGTAACTTCTTTGCCTTCCCTTTCGAGAAACGTTTAGGTCTAAATCGAACCATGACAAAGTCTCCCACTGAAAATTCCTTGAATGCTCGATGTACATCAACAGCCTTTTTATATTGCTCATTACTCCTGTTAATCCGACGATTAATCTCAGCATGTAGCTTATGAATATGACTTGCAAATTCATTAGCTGACTGTGATGGCCTATATGAAACTGTCATAGGAATGAGATCTATTGGAGCTCTGGGCTTGTGACCATAAACAGCTTCAAAGGGACTCATGCCTATAGTCCGGTTAACTGAATTGTTATATGCAAACTCAGCAATAGGTAAAATTGAATCCCAAGACCTAATATGTTCACCAACCAAACTTCGCAGCAAATTTCCCAAACTTCTATTCACCACTTCAGTTTGCCCATCTGTTTGTGGATGGTAAGCAGATGAAAACTTGAGTTTGGTGCCCAACATGTGCCACAAAGTCTTCCAAAAATAACTCATGAATCGAACATCACGATCAGACACTATAGTTTTAGGCAAACCACGCAACCGAACAACCTCATCCATGAAAAGCTTGGCCACTTCAGAAGCATCAAATGTCTTAGGTCAAGGAAGGAAATGAGTCATTTTAGAAAAACGATCCACAACCACAAAAATGGAATCTTGTCGCTGTGTAGTCTTAGGCAACCCAAGCACAAAATCCATGCTAATATCTTGCCAAGGAGTATGTGGGACAGGTAGCGGGGTGTATAACCCTGTGTTTTGCCTTTTGTGCTTTGCCAACTGATAAGTACGGCATCGTTCAACAACTTTAGCAACATCACGTTTGAGACTAGGCCAATAGAAGTGATCCTCCACAAGAGCAATGGTTTTGTCTCTCCCAAAATGTCCAGCGATCCCACCAGCATGTAGCTCTAAAATTAGGAAGTCTCTCACCGATGTGCAAGGAATACAAAGTTTGATTCCTTTGAAAAGAAACCCATATTGTAGAACAAACTCAGTGCTTTTGGATTGCTTTTCCAAGAGAGCTGAATATATTCTTCCAAAGTCTGGACAACTTAAATACTCTTCTTTCATATTATCGAATCCAGCCACTTCCACACTCATAGTGTGTAAAAGTGAGTTCCTGCGGCTAAGAGCATCTGCTACTTTATTCTCCACTCCAGATTTATGCTTCAGCACAAAAGTATACTCTTGAATAAATTCAGCCCATTTTGCATGTCGTGGGTTTAATCTCTTCTGCGAATTGAGATATCGCAGAGCCTCATGATCAGAATACAAGACAAATTCTTGTGGCAGTAAGTAATGTCTCCAATACCGCAAGGATTGAACCGCTGCATAAATTCTTTGTCATAGGTAGAGTACTTCTGCTTGGCTTTATTCAACTTCTCGCTAAAATATGCAATAGGATGCCCCTCTTGACTTAGAACTCCACCAATTCTAACACCTGAAGCATCACATGTAACCTCAAAAGGTTTTGTGAAATCAGGAAGGCGCATAACAGGAGCATTAATCATTCTGGTTTTGATCTCCTGAAATGCCTTTGCAGCTGCATTTGTCCACTGAAACTCCCCTTTCTTTATGCAATTAGTAATTGGGGCCATGATAGAACTGAACCTAGCAATGAATCGACGATAAAAGGTAGCCAATCCATGAAAACTACGCACCTCATGTATGTTTTTAGGTTCTGTCCATTCAGCAATAGCCTTGACTTTCTCTGGATCTACTTGCATTCCCTTTGATGACACAACAAATCCCAAAAAGATAACTTCCTTGGACATGAATGAGTACTTTTTAAGGTTTGCAAACAACTTCTCTCTTCTAAGAGCTGTGTAGACTTGCTTCAAGTGATTAAGGTGCTGTTCTTTGGATGTGCTATAAATTAAAATATCGTCAAAATAGAAAACCAAGAACTTACCCATGAATGGCCTCAAAACTTGTGTCATAACTCTCATGAAAGTGCTGGGTGCGTTAGTTAGTCCAAATGGTATGACTAACCATTCATACAAACCATCCTTTGTCTTGAAGGCTGTTTTCCATTCATCTCCAGGTCTGATGCGGATCTGGTGATAGCCACTCTTCAAATCAATCTTAGAAAAGATAGTAGCTCCTGCCATCATGTCCAGCATGTCATCAAGTCTCGGTATTGGAAACCGATATTTGACTGTGATTTTGTTGATGGCTCTGCTATCCACACACATTCTCCACGAGCCATCCTTTTTTGGTTTGAGACGGGTAGGAACAGCGCAAGGGCTAAGGCTCTCCCGAATGAACGCTTTTGCAAGAAGCTCATCAACCTACCTTTTCAATTCTGCATGCTCGGTTGGATTCATCCGATAATGTGGTAAATTCGGTAATGTTGCTCCAGGGACCAGATCAATTGCATGTTGAATATCCCGGAGAGGAGGAAGTTCATTTGGAAGGTCCTCGGCAAATACATCAGTAAACTGTTCAAGGATTGATTTCACATCCGAGGGCAACTCCAAACTAGTCAAAGGGTGAGATTCCTTTGCAATCAATATAAAAATAACAGAATCACCTGTTGTCTCCCTTGCAAAGTGTCTTGGACTGATGATATTAAGGGATTTTGATTGCTGCCCTCCTTTGCTAAGTGTCGGTTGGGGTACTGGTCTGGGCTGGATCAGGTTCAATTTGATGTTCTTTCCTTCATGAATAAAGGAGCTTGAGTTGGTACGGCCCGAAATGGTTACATCCAGATGATACAACCATGGTCTGCCCAAAAGAATGTGTCCCACATCCATCGGCACCGCATCACACCAAACAGTATCCTTGTAAGATGAAAACTAAATAGGAACTTGACATCGTTGTGTCATGGGAATGGAAGACTTGTCAATCCATGCCACACGATAAGGTTGAGGATGATCAGCAGTGGTCAAACCCAGTTTAGATATGGTTTGAGGGGAGACAACATTGATGCAGCTTCCGTTGTCAATGATGACCTTATAACTTTTGTCTCCACACTTGACATAAGTGTGAAAAATGTTTGTTCTCCGCCAATCTTCAGTACTCTTAGGTTGAGTCAAAGTGCATCTAACCACAGCCATTCTTGGTTGAACAATGTCTATCGGTTCCCCTTCCACATCATCATCAGTAGCTGGAATTTCAGGCTTATAAACTTCTTCCTCTAATTCTCCTTGAGCATCAGCCTCTTCTTCTGTGCTTGCTGCAAACAAACTTCGAGTTTTCTCTTTAGTTGGGCATTGACCAGCATAGTGACCATAACCTTGACATCTATAGCACCTTATAGATCCCCCTCCTCGCATACCAGATTGTAATCCATGTTCTTTTTCAGCTTTCACCAGCGAATTGGAAGTATTAGAGCCCTTAGAGAATAGAGACGGTTTTGTTCTAGAGATGCTAGGACGAAACTCAGAGTTCCGTTGATCAAACTGCTTGTACATAGGGGTTGTAGAGGTCTTCAAGTAGCACTCCAATTCTAGCACTAATTGATAAGCTCGCTCTAATGAATGTACATCATGAGGAATCAGCTCTCTTTGAAGTTCTGGACGAAGGCTTGTTCTGAAACGAGCAAGAGTTACTGATGGGTCTTTGGTGATGTTACATCTCACCATAAATTCTTCAAACTTATCAATATAATCAGCAGCTGTCAAGCTTCCTTGACGAAGAGATTGCCATTGATCAAGCAAGCGTTCCTTGTAGGACAAAGGAACATACTTCTCCTTCAGCCTTTCTTTCATCTCATCCCAATAAGCAATAGGTTCTTCACCATCTCTCGCAATCATCTTTCCATATTAGACCACCAATCTCGAACCTTACCCACCAACTTCATCTTTGCAAACCTTATCCTGCGATCTTCAGACAATTCATACCATTGAAAATAATGATCCATGTCTGATAGCCAATCCAAGAAAACCTTTACATTCAGCTGGCCATCAAAACTAGGAGCTTCAATCTTCAGAGACTTCATTGCTTTTTCTTCAGGATCATGTCCATCTTGCCCATTGTTACGTCGAACATTTTGTCTGCGAACATTCCTTCTAGGTTGCACCCTTGGCCCCCCCACGTACACTTTCTTCTTTATTGTAGATGGAAGCTTCAATCTCTGCCAAACGACGGTCAGAAGCAACTGCCTGATCTTGTAATCTGGTCTCAAGATGACCAATTTGGGCGGCTAAACCTTCTATCGTTTTAGCCAAAGTTTCAAGGTCCATGGCTAAATGAAGTTTCTTTTGGCTGGAGCTAGGAGACACCAGAGCTTGTCCAGCTCTGATACCAAAACTGATGCAGTATAATCATTGCCTAGGCACCAAGATCAACAAACTCTAAGGTATAGGGCTTTAACACACAGGTTTGTAGGGTAGAAAGTGAAAACTAAGAACTAAGATTCCCTCCCAGGTTTCTCACTCACACACAAGGCTTCACACCAACACTTCAATCTCTGGAAAATTAACTCAGAAACACTTTGAAGTTTTTATTCATCACGACATGACTGGCCACTTGGCACTTACACTTATTTATATTTGAGCAGATAGCTCATATTAACTAGCATTAAAGACTCTTTCATAGCTAGGGCTGTTACACTTCACAAAACTGAAGCATAAAAGGCCTAATAAAGGAATTTAAACTCCTAACTGAAACTGAAATAACAAAGAAACCTTAAAATCCCAAACTGAAACTGACCCAAACTAAAACTGAAAGACACCTGCCTAGAGACTTCTAGAATGAAAGCAATTAATCAAAACATATGGAAAGGGAATGACTAGCTGCTCTCCTTTTCCATTTCTTTCGCTCATAAACCTTAAAAGGTTTGGCTATGATGTCCTCATCAGTCACCCACTATTCACTACTTTTTAGTGTTAATTTCACCATCTGGGTCACGAGCACAGTGTATTTCATGCCCTGGGTCACGGGTACAGTGTATTTCGTGACCCAGAGAAAGAAAATATACACTAAAAAACAGTGAATAGTAGGTGACCCGGTGACCCAACGGGTGAACTTGCTCTTATATTTCGGTACTAGAACCTTCATAATCCAATTTTGTTGTAGTAAACATGATATAAGTACAAAGACCAACTTGCCTTGTATATTTTGACCCTTTGATTGTTATATTGGTTTCTTCCTATTATGGTACTCCATTTATATAAAATTTATTCCCCTCTCCTTTTATGTTTTCTAAGATACTTGGGTAGTAATTCTTTCAGCAGATTTGATCATGCTTTCCAAACTATTCTGCGCATATAAAAGGTAGGTCATATACTATTTCCTTAGATACTTGAAATTCGAGGTCCAAGTTGTTAGGATTGTATCTAAGGTATACATATGTGTTGTTCAGCAATTGTCAGCTTCACAAATGTTTCTAGTAAGTAGTACCCAAAGACGGAAGATCTGGGGGTATCTTGCTTTTCGTGGGAGGAATTCTCTCAGTTGGTAATTTCTTAACACTGTTTATCTCATATAAGATCTTGTTTTACCAAAGTAACTTGAGCAATATAAAAATTATATCATGAGTAAAGAAAAGCAATATAAAAATTATATCATCTTTCATCTTCAGAGAACATGTCAGAGGCAAATAAACTAGCAGAGAACATTTTGGCCAAGACAAAAATTTAAATCATGTGGATGCAACCCAATTTAGCTAGCAGTTATAGTCTATTGTTACATGTTCAAGATATGTTGTTTTTGCCAAGACAACATGTGAGGACGTCATTCTCCAAGACGGTTTTGTCTAGGGATAAAAAATTTCAGTTTGCAACAAGCTTGTTAAACCAATTGGTTGCTTTCTATTTGGTGATGTTAACTGTGTCAGTATGATTCAAGTTGGGGGTTGTACCGTCCTTCAACTAGGGGAACTTTATACTTTCATTTTGGCAGAAGTTGGATCCCAAATTAGATCAAATTATGCTGAAATCTTTGTGGGGGCCATCAAATGACAGATTTTCTACCAACTAATTAAACCAAGGCTACTAATACAATTTTGGGTAAAGTCCTCCTGTGAAAGCAGATTTATTTTTTAGATTATATTTTTTGCAAAGTAACTTCATTGAATTATTACCAATACTTGGTTATACAGCTGTGTTTGCCTCAATATGAATTTGTGTTTGTTGGTATCATTTCCTTCTGTAAAATTTTCCTCATTTTTGCTTTAGTAATTTCAGAGATAAGAACAGACATTTGTAGCAAAACAGACATCTGAACAATTATGCTATTGCAAGACTACTGAAAGTTATCATCCCAAACAGTGGACCGACTGCAAAGAGATATATACTGATGCACAACTGGAAATGAAAAGCTGTAATTAGTACAAATGCAGCAATGTTGGTAAAGGACCAATGTGAAGAATACACAGGTTACATTTCAGATCATCCTTTTTTCTTGATATCTTTGGAGTTTCAAAGTTAGTTTCTAATAAATAATATCAACTCTCTTTGGCATTCTCCATTTGTGTGGATATAGTAGTTGAACTAGTTTTCCAAGCCTGGTTCCATGTAACTAATACTTGAAAAATTGCATTATAGAAAGCGATAATAAATTTGTTTTCGAAGTTTGATCTAGTGCACTAGTCAACCAAAGAAGAGATGGGGGAGGATTTGGTCATGTAAAAGTGTCAGTAAAACATCGATTTGTCAGGTGTTTGGAGCAATGGGATCCATAGCCATGAGGGCTTGCTCTCTACGGGCCTCCATCCTTCTCTGGTTGCAATTTGCTTCTCCCATCTTTGGTGGTTCTGCTTCCCTTTTTGAGTTTGAGGTAATGAATCATAATGTACTAATGTGACAATGTTCTATATGGTCATTCAAAGAAGTACGGAGATAGTTTCTGGCTGTTTACACCTGTTTGTTTTGTTTGCAGTTGTATTTTTGGCTTATGATTTTTGTGGGCTACATGGTAGTCAACACCTAGGAGATGATTGAGAGGGCACACCTTGGTGATCTGGCCTACGTGAAGCATCCCCTAACCCTTTTCACTGATTTCATTGCTGTTTTGTTCGCGCACACATAA
This sequence comes from Rosa lucieae, assembly GCA_024704745.1. Lineage (NCBI taxonomy): Eukaryota > Viridiplantae > Streptophyta > Magnoliopsida > Rosales > Rosaceae > Rosa > Rosa lucieae. Next base: position 25,113,424 of record CM045497.1, on the reverse strand, counting down.
TCAAAGTAATTTTGTCTCTAACCAGCTTAGAATACCAGCTTTGCTTTTGATGGGTTCTTCCCCCGTTTTCGTTTTACAATCTTCCATTACATTCTTCCTGCTATGCTATCTCAGCAGAAAAACCCATCTAGGGATTTGTAACCTCCGCCGCCACAGCCACAACTAGCTTCAAATTTATCAAGCCGATAAGCATCCATTCTCTATAAGGTGATTATTTGATTTCCAATTTGTGTTTTCTGATTCTATTTCATAATTTTTTCTTGGTTTAGTTGTATGTTGTCATGTGTAATTGGATCATTGTAGAGATAATGATCACAGCCCCATTTCATTCTGATATGGAGGTACTTCTAATTACGATATTAAGCACATCCATCCACATCCATCCATATGATTTTGATTGATTTACATGGAGATTATCTGAAATTTACAGTTAACTTTGAAATCTTATGGTAGTTAGGCATAATTTCTTCTGTTGAGATGTTATCGGTCTCATAAAATCAAAGTATGGCAGAAATTGCTCGTATAGTAACTGCCTATATTATGAAGACTTGAATTACAAGCCTTCTTCTGTAAAGTTTGCACCAAGCAAGAAGCAATACACTTCAATCAAAACCATCATTCTCCGACTCATACCCCAGTGACTTCATTCACATATCCTTCTATTTTCCTGCCCTGCCAAGCAGAACTCCCTACCTCTCTATTCCTCTTGCCAAGAAAGAGTTATACTATTGTGTTTTCAATGACTTGGTCTTTCCACCATAAATGACTCCCTTTCTCCTAACTATGCACTAATATATATCCTCCCCCCTTCTTCACCTTATGCTCAAGTTCTCCACCTTAGTGCCTTACTCTCTCACTAAACCAATCGACAAACACATCAACAGTAAAACAATGACACCCCAATACCTCCTCTCATTATTCTTTTTCATGATCTTCTTCTTCCATTTGCACATAATTTCTGCTCAATCTCCAGCAGTCGCATATTTGCTTCAGATTGCTTATAGCTGCATATTTGCTATTCCTTTTGGGCATTTTTCTTTTAAGTTCACAATTAAGCTGCAGAAATAAGACAAATTGGCGTCATCACTGAAATAGAACATTTGAAAATATATTAAGAACTTACGGTGCATGTAAGAGGCAATATTTAGTCCCAAAAAGTTTATCACTTCCAACAACGACACATCAAAAATGAAATTGTATAGAAATAGAGTTGTGCATCTTTTGTTAATCGATCAGCATATTTCACTGTATCATTTGTGCTGAAGAATGATTAATCTGCAAGAGTTTTATGTGTTCTGCAGCTTTGCATTAGAATTATGCATGCAATGGATAAAGTAAACCAGTTCTTTTCTCTAATTTAAGCTCTGATGTGCCCTTTGACTTCGTAGTATCTGCATATTGAGTCCAACGATGTGTCTTTTAGCTCATGGCTCTCATCTTTTTCCCACCAGGGCCTGTAATCATTTAAAGTTTTGATGCAAAGCTGTGAGTCTCTCTGTTCTAATTGAAATTGAATCCCGATCTGATATACCTTTCATAACTTACATGCTAAATAAGGCTGAGAGATGTAGATGAAGCAAATACACTGTTCTTTTTGCTATTCACAATCTCCAGCAGTAAAACTCTGTAAACATGTGGTTCCTATGCTTAATCATTATGTATTTTCATGTTAGAGGGCAACTGATTGCTTTTGGTTTCAAAATAATTATGAATCAATATGTTTTTGACTCTACATGACACCATGATATTATCATCTATGGAAAGAATATTTAATTACTTGCTAAATTGTCAAGAGGGAAAGAAACAGAATGATAATGTACCAATGTGACAATGTTCTATATGGGTTATTTGATGAAGTAGGGAGATAGTTTCTGGCTGTTTATACCTGTTTATTTGTGTTTGCAGTTGTATTAGACATTTACAAGATTAGGTGTATCACCTGGAAGTGTCTCTTCTTACAAAAGTGTAGAACAAGAAAAAGGCTGGGAAAGTGTTCTTTTACTGCATCAGGCCACAGTTTGTGACGGCTACCTTGGTGTAAGGGGGATTGAATGCTCTTTCTGCCACAACAGCTCTCTTATCTCCTGTCTGCGTGATTGGCTAAGACCTTCAGAAGCTGTGTTCTTTCAGATTTGGGAGCTTGTCATGTTTCGAAAGAAGATGGAGACAGAGAGACATCATGGTTAGAGGAAGAGGAAGAGGAAGAAGTTTGTTTTCCATCATCCGTCATAGCTTCAATTTGGTTGAATAAATTATAAAATGCAATAAAATGCATGAGTTCCTCTGATTTTCCTGAGTCCTTGATGCTTTGTTTTTTTTTTTTTAAACTTGGAAATTGAGTACCTTACTATGAGAGTTGCTAGGTCTGAAGACCACTAAATGCTGAAGAATGGAGTGGATTTATGTTATTTTGCATATATATGGTCAAATAATGTTCAAATGTAGTGTTATGAACCTTGATTCCAGGTTGTTGTCAAATAGCACTGGTAGTAGTATATATGTCAAGTTCACTGATTTAGTTTAATTTTGAGACATTGAACTGTAAGAGTCGGTATGACATATTAGAATATCTGCTTCTTCTTGGCCCCATGGCTGGTATGCTTAAATAGATTCAGCCGTGTAGGCCTCATCAAAAAGCTCACGGATCAAGTGGGCCGATGGAGGCTCACTGGCCCTAAGGGCTAAAAGCCCGGCCCGACCCATTAAAAAACCCACCTAGGTGGGTAGTGGCCGGCCCGCCAAAAGCCCTCAAAAACCTGGCCAGGCCCAGCCTGTAAAAGCCCTTAAAATATTATTTATATATATATATATGTGTGTGTGTGTGTGTGTTTATATATATATATATATATATATATGTAGATATGTGTGTGTGTGTGTGTTTATAAATATATATTTATATATATGTGTGTGTGTGTGTGTGTGTGTGTGTGGAAGTTCTTATACTTCTATATAGAATATGTGCATTAGTGCATACATATATATATATATATATATTCTACATATTGGTTGACTAATTCGATCGGATTAGAAAATATGGTGAAATTGGCTAAATTTTTTACCACATTCATAATTTATTATAATTTATTGTAATAAACTCATCCAGCAGTCGGTTTTTCTATTTTCTTTGAATTGATAGGGGTTGCTCTTTAGAGTGTATGATATATAAATATAGGTTTATAAGAGTAACTAAGTTTGACCTAGTGGATCGAATTCAAAACGAGAACCAAATTGGCTGAATTTTCTACACCACCATAAAATATTACAATCTCTCCATCGAGCGGTTGGTTTCTCCGAATTCATTTTCCACTTCATGGTTGCTTTATAATGAACCTCAACAATTTAAATGTAATATATAAGTCATACAACTTTAGGAGGAAAATTGGTATAGGCCAATGTGTTTGTAATTAAAATTAATTTTTTTTATCTCATGTCCACACACATCCATCGATGGAATATTTACAAATGTGATGTGAAAAAATAAGCACATTTCGCGGTCGTCATGCCATCGGTCAACCAAGAAAACATACAAGTGACGACGGTTGACCAATTCGATCGGATTCGAAAATATGGTGAAATTGGCTAAATTTTTTACCACACTCATAATTTATTGTAATAATCTCATCCACCGGTCCATTTTTCCATTTTCTTTGAATTGATAAGGGTTGCTCTTTGGAGTGTATGATATATAGATATAGGTTTATAAGCGTAACTAAATTTGGCCTAATTGATGGAATTCGAAACGAGAATCAAATTAGCTGAATTTTTTATAATCACCATAAAACATTACAATCTCTCAATTGAGCGGTTGATTTTTCTAAATTCATTTTCCACTTCATAGTTGCTTTAGAATGAACCTCAACAATTTAAATGCAATATACAAGTCATACAACTTTAGGAGGCAAATTAATATAGGCCAACATCTTTGAAATTAAAATTGAAATTTTTATCTTATGTCCACGCACATCCATCGATGAAATATTTACAGACGTGATGTGAAAAAATAAGCATGTTTCGCGGTCGTCACGCCATCGATCAACCAAGAAAACATACAAGTGACGACGGTTGACCAATTCGATCGGATTCGAAAATATGGTGAAATTGGCTAAATTTTTTACCACACACATAATTTATTGTAATAATCTCATCCAATTTTTCCATTTTCTTTGAATTGATAGGGGTTGCTCTTCGGAGTGTATGATATATAGATGTAGGTTTATAAGAGTAACTAAATTTGACCTAATTGATCGAATTCGAAACGAGAATCAAATTAGCTGAATTTTTTTACAATCGCCATAAAACATTACAATCTCTCAATCGAGCGGTTGATTTCTCTAAATTCATTTTCCACTTCATGGTTTCTTTAGAATGAACCTCAACGATTTAAATGCAATATACAAGTCATACGACTTTAGGAGGCAAATTGATATAGGCCAACATCTTTGCAATCAAAATTGAAATTTGTATCTTATGTCCACGCACATCCATCGATGGAATATTTACAGACATGATGAGAAAAAATAAGCACGTTTCGCGGTCGTCATGTCATCGGTCAACCAAAAATGCAATATGAGAAAAATTATTTTATTTATTAAATTCTTATTGGGGATTTGGGGCTGGTTTGGAGGCTTAGTCTCCAGTGGGGATGGGGACGGGGATGGGGAATCCCCAATATATTTTTATTGGGGATTGGGGCGGGGATGGGGGTAGAGAATGACTCCGGGGATGGGGATGGTATTGTCATCCCCATCCCCAACCCGCCCCATTGCCATCCCTAACCAATTCAATCGGATTCAAAAATATGGTGAAATTAGATAAATTTTTTACCACACTCATAATTTATTATAATAATCTCATCCAACGGTTGGTTTTCCCATTTTATTTAAGTTGATAGAGGTTTAAGTTTATAAAAAATATTATCTTTAAAGATTTATTTGTAAATAAAGCCCGCAAGACCCGCCCTAAAAAATCCTCAAGGCTTAGCCCGGCTTTGCCCGAAAAAGCCCGTGAGGCCCGTATTAAATGGATGGGCTTAGATCCTTCAATTTACAATAAAGCCCGGCCCGGTACAATTTAAAAATGGAGTAAGGCCCGGCCCGGCCCGTTGATGAGGCCTACAGCCGTGTATGCTTGAGCCGTTTATGATGTTTTTCTGTTTAAAAAGGCATATAAGTTAGATTTTGGTAAATGCAGAAGTGATAGGTGTATTGTTTTGTTGTGTTACTAAATTGTCCTTGCAATTCGATAGAAGTGGTCATTATATGTTTTATATGTACAAGACTGCTGCACATTAAAGTTTTGTTATGCCTGCAGATTTAATTTTTTGTCTTTTTGCAATAAACAATAATGTTGAATGCAGAAGAACATGTATAACGTTTATGTAGAGCTGGATTAAATTAAAGCTGAGATTGAAAAGCTCAGGACTGAATACAATAGCAAAGAAGAACTATCAGATAACTTGATGAAAGCAAACTAAGCAGCTCGGCAAGGTCCAGGAGGCAAGTTTGAACAACCTTTGTCAACCTTGTCAGGGCTACTTATTTATGTATAAACAACCTTCTATTTGTTTATCTATTATTCTGTTTTTTACAAGATAAGGTTAATATCTTTCTCTACAAGATAAGTTTTTTTTTGAATAACAATATTCCTAAATTCTAAAAAACCTTCTTTCTTTATTCTTTACCACTAAATCAAGAACTGGTTGGTCGGTCTTTCTTATACCCATCCGTTGGTCAATGTGAAATGCTCTTTCGGTGGTCACATGACTTATCAGTCCACTTCATTTCGCCAGCAATCAAACAACAACTCAGATCTAATGGCCATCCAATTGAGAGCTTCTTCCTCATCCTCTTCTGATCCTTTTTCCACCCGTCGTTCATACACACACGATGTGTTTCTAAGTTTCAGGGGCGAGGATACTCGCTCCGCTTTCACAGGTCATTTGTACTGGAATTTGCTTCAGAAGGGAATCAAGACCTTCATAGACGATGAGCTTACAAGAGGAGAGGAAATATCTGAAGCACTTCTCCGAGCCATTGAAGGATCAAAGCTCTCCCTCATCGTCTTCTCCGAAAACTATGCATCCTCAAAGTGGTGTTTGGATGAACTAGTTCATATCCTTGGATGTAGAAGATCAAAGAAGCAAATGGTTCGGCCAATCTTTTACAAAGTGGATCCATCGGACGTAAGACACCAAAGAAACAAATTTGGTGAAGCAGTTGCAGAGCATGAACTCAGATTCAAGGATGACATGGACAAGGTGTTAAGATGGAGAGCAGCTCTTAGAGAAGCAGCAAATTTATCTGGGTGGCATTTCTCGGGCGGGTATATTATGCATGCACTTAATCTAGTAAAAGTTTTATGTTGTTCTATTGGTTTATTTTATTAAATGTTTCATTTGATTTTAACACGGTAGGTATGAATATGAATTTATTGATAAAATTGTTGAAGAGATTACCGCACAAGTAAAAGAACCTATCTATTTAGATATGCCAAAGTGCCAAGTTGGGCTAGACTCTCGGGTAGAACATATACTTGAAATGTTAGATGTTGGCGGAAGTGATGTACGCATGGTAGGAATATGGGGAATTGGCGGAATAGGGAAGACAACAATTGCTAAAGCTGTTCACAATACAATTGCCCGTAAGTTTGATGGTAGCTGCTTTTTGGCAAATGTTAGAGAAGGTTCGGAGCAACATGGAGGTTTAGTCAACCTACAAAATATTCTTCTCTCTAGCATTGTGGGGCAGAAAGAATCGAAAATAAACAACATTCATGAAGGAATCACTTTGTTGCGTGAGAAGTTGAGACATAAAATGATTCTCTTAATTGTTGACGATGTGGATAATTTGGACCAGTTAGAGAAATTAGCTGGGAGAACTGATTGGTTTGGTCACGGCAGCAGAGTTATCATAACAACAAGAGATAAGCATTTGTTGATTGCACATCAAGTGAAACTAATATACAAGGTTCATGAACTAGGTCATCATGAAGCTCTTGAGCTCTTCAGTTCAAATGCATTCAAGGATAATAAGAATTTAGATGATAATGAGAAACTGTCAATTACTACAGTTGTTGAATATGCTCAAGGCATTCCACTTGCATTGGAAGTTTTAGGTTCATATCTATGTGATACCTCTATACATAAATGGCAAGCTATGTTAGATGGTTTTAAAAAAAATCCTCCTAGGCGCATTCAAGATATTCTCATAATTAGTTATGATAGACTGCAAGATACGGTGCAAAAAGTTTTCCTCGACATTGCTTGTTTCTTCAAAGGTTGGAATAAAAATGATGTGATACAAATACTTGAAGGTTGTGACCGCATTAACCCCGAGCATAGTATTAAAGTTCTCGAAGAAAAGGCTCTCATATATCTTGGTGTATATGGTCAAATTTGCATGCATGATTTGTTGGAAGAGATGGGGAAAGATAAAGTTTTGCAAGAGTCTACAGAGCCCGGTGAGCGAAGCAGACTGTGGCATCACAAGGATGTACAGAATGCTCTAACAGAAAACACGGTAAGTAGTTCTCATATGCTCAGATTTACACACACACACACAGAATCAGGTCAGGGTGGTTCTCTATGTGTGTTGTTTATTTTAATTTGACAACCAATATTTGGATAATATGTACTATGATTTTCTTTTCAATTGTTAAAGAAAGATTAAAAATCAAACAGTTGCAATTTATTAATTGAGTACTTGTTTTGCTAATACAATTGCCTTTTTCATACTAGGGAACAAGTAAAATTGAAGGCATGATGGTAAAGATGCCCAAAGAATATGAGATACGCTTGAGTTCTAAATGCTTCAAAAAGATGAGAAATCTTAAAATTTTTATAAACGTCAATGGACGGTTTTGTGGAAAGGTTGATTATTATCCGAATCAGTTGCGGTTACTTGATTGGCCTGACTGTCCACTGAAATCTTTGCCCTCCAATTTTAATACGAAGAATCTAGTTCAACTTTGTATGTCTTGTAGCCGCATCTCACGTTTTGGAGAAGGATTCAAGGTATTTATGAATTTTTAGGAGTTCACTTTATTAAAATTTTTATACCTTACCAATTTTTCATTTGATTTTTTTTATGACAGAGTATGGAAAATCTGAAATCCTTAAAATTGGAGGGATGTAAATTCCTAGCACCAAGCCCAGACCTGTCTGGAAGCCCAAACTTAGAGTTGCTGGATCTAAGTTTCTGTACGAGTTTAAAGAAGATTCACCCTTCGGTTGGATCCCTCAAAAAGCTTATTAGACTGGATCTGTGTGGGTGTAAAAGGTTAGAGGAGGTTCACCCTTCGGTTGGATCCCTCAAAAAGCTTGTTCACCTGGATCTTGAAGGATGCTCGAAACTTCGGATGCTACCTGGCGAAGTCAACTGGAGATCCCTCCAAACCATTAATCTTGACCATTGCAGAATGCTGGAGAGTTTTCCTGAAATTGTGGGAGAGATGAAATACATGACATTCTTGCGTCTATTCGGCACTGGCATCAAAGCATTGCCTTCATCCATTGGATATCTAATTAACCTTGAACGGTTGGTGTTATATAATTGTGGAAACCTCACAGATCTACCTTGCAGCATCTATGAATTGCAAAATCTGGTAGAGGTTATTTTGAACGACTGCCCAAAACTCGTAAGATTCCCAAATAAGGGGGGCTCTGAAGTGCTTCCAACTTACTCAAAGGTTTCACATGACGAAGGATGCAGTTCAATGGAGCCGCACAATTTGGCACTATATCAATTCACCGCGAGAGGATGCGCCACTTTATCTAATACTGATTTCCTCGCGTCCCTTGATTGGGCACGTGAAATTGATTTATCAGGAAGCGCCATTGTTATTCTTTCCGAATGCATCAACAAACTTGTCAAGTTGAGGAAACTCAATTTGAGCGGCTGCAGGAGGCTCGTAGAAATTCCAGAGCTTCCACCAAGCATTCGCCGCTTGGATGTGAGTGATTGCGTATCATTGGAAAGAATTTCGAAGTTGTCAAACATTTTGGAGCGTAAAGAATCACAAATGATTGAGCAGATGGACTTGACTAATTGCTGGAGACTCCGTCAAAATTTGGTTCAGATGGCAAACAAGGATGATGATGATGATGATGATGAGGTGGACGCTGATCTCTTCTTTCGACTCCTGTCTTCTCAGCAATCCAAATTCACAATTAAATTTCCAGTTCCAAGAAGCGAGGTTCCAAAGTGGTTCAGCTGTCAAATGGATTTCATGGGGTATAGGCGGTTTGAATTTTGTATTGAAACACTTGCAAATTTCAAATGGGAGAACACAGGATTGGCTCTCTGTGTTGCTGTTGATCAAAACTTGCAAGATACTTCTACTGATTGCTATTTTGTGGTCAAGTGTATTCACATCAATGAAGTACGTGTTTCAAATTTGCCCCTCCAGGTGGTTAATTCAGCAGAGTCATATCATGTGTGGCTGCACTATGTTCCCTTCCTTGAAATGTGGCGATTTGGTTATATGCGTCCATTGCCCCCTTTTACGTGTCGAGTCATTATTTATTCTTCTTTTGCATCGGATAACCCCTTCAAAAGCTGTGGGGTCCACCTTGTAATGCCACCCAATGAAGACGTTTGTATAAAGCTGATCCATGCAGAGAACCTCACCAGTGAACCTTCTGATTATGAACTTTATAATTATAAGGTATTGTTTCCTCATTTTAGAGATGATAACTGACATGTGTAGCAAAACGGAGGACTGACATCTGAACAAAAATGCTATTGTAGGACTTCTGGGACAATTATCGTCCCAAACGGAGGATTGACTGCAAAGAATTATATACTGATGCACAACTGGAAAACGAAAAGCTGTAATTATTAGTAATGCATCATAGCATTGTCTATGGACCAGTGTGACGAATACAGGTTTACATTTTCAAATTCTCCCTTTCTTTGATATCTATGGAGTTTCAAAATTGCTTTGTAATATCAAATCTTTGTTGGCATTCTCCATATGTGTGGCTAGAGTTGAACTAGTTTACCATGCCCAATTCCATGTAACTAATAAATGCAAAATTGCATCAGTGAAAGGAAAATTAAATTTATAATTTAGAAGCTTGATCTAATGCACTAAATCTACTTCACTAAACTCACCGATGGACTTGTAGACGTTTTCTCATCCGATAGCTATTTTCAAGGTCTTTCTATTTTCAGATTATATGACATCGTTTTCTGAATTTATTTCCTCATCCAAAGGTATGCTGCTACTCTATTAATACGCAGCTGCTCTTTTGATTTCAGATTGAACTGCTAATATATACATTCGCTTATGGGCCTTAGAATTGTTGGCAAGAAAGAATAAAAGCCCTTACTTTGGCTTAATTAGTTTGGTTTCCAGGATCAGAAGGTAATTATTTGTTGAACTGCACTTGATGGAATTTTATGAATCCCTAACTGCTTTGAAACTGACTAACTAAATTCCTAAATGATAGTTTGTTGAGAACATAGCTTCAAAGCCTCCTACATTGGAGAAGAAGGTTCAGTTGACATAGCATTGGAGTTTTCAATAAAGTGGGACTCCAAGGCCTTTGAACAAAGGATGTCTAAACCTCCTGCATTTATACAGGTCTGACCTACTGTGTTGCTGTAATAACACCTGTATCAGATATTTACATAAAATACAAAATCCTGGGATGTCAAAGTTTGGTGAATTTCTTATTTGGGAAAAAAAGTATTTTTTATTCTAAGGCAGTTGCAATTTCGCAGTGCAAGCCATGAAATCTTGTATATGTAAAGGGTTTCAGGCACAAGCATCAATCTGTGTAAGCAAAGCTATGAAATGGTGGGAGAAAACCCTAAAACTGAACATGGTGGAGATCCATTCTGCTAAGAACTCATTGATTCTTTGCATAATGCTGGTGATAGATTGGTTGTAGTGGATTTTTACTCACCTGGTTGTGGAGATAGTAGAGCTCTCCATCCCAAGGTATATTTCATATTTCATTTTTGGGGTATCGAGTCATATCTCATTGCTGTTTTTGTTCGCATACTCATAATCAGAGTAATTTTGTCTCTAACCAGATTAGAATACGAGCTTTCCTTCTACTGGGTTTTTCCCCCCATTTTCATTTTACAATCTTCCTACTATGCTATCTCAGCAGAAAAAGCCACCTAGGGATTTGCAACCTCTGCCGCCGCAGCCACAATTAGCTTCAAATCATAGTAATGCTAAACCGGATAAGCATACATTCTCTATAAGGTGATTATTCGATTTCCAATTTTTGTTTTCCAATTCTATTTCATAATTTTTGTAATGTTTTGTTGTATGTTGTCATGTGTAATTGCATAATTGTAGAGTTAATGATCACAGCCCCATTTCATTCTGATATGGAAGAAATTCTAAATACGTTATTAAGCACATCCATATGATTTTGATTGATTTACATGGAGATTACCTGAAATTTACAGTTAACTTTGAAATCTTATGGTAGTTGGGCATAATTTCTTTTCTGTTGAGAAGTTATATCAGAGGGTCTCATAAAATCAAAGTATGGCAGAAATTGGTCTTACTGTAACTGCCTATATTATGAGGACATGAAATACAAGCCTTGTTCTGTAAAGTTTGCCCCAAACAATGAGCAACGCACTTAGAAGCATAACCATCGTTCTCCCACTCATACCCCACTGACTTCATTCACATATCCTTCTATTTTTCCTGCCCTGCCAAGCAAAACTCCCTACCTCTCTATTCCTCTTACCGGCCAAGAAAGAGCTACACTATTCTGTTCTCGATGACATGGTCTTCCACCTTAAAATGACTTCCTTTCACCTAACTATGCACTAATATATAGCTGTGATATGGAAAAAACCCTAGCCGCCTGCTTGGGTGAGAGAAGAGCACGACTTCTGCCTAGGCTTTTGCGAGTTTGTTCTCGTCCGGTGGCGCTCCAGCGTCAGCGCTGGCTCTGCCTCGCCGATGTTGTGACCCTGCCGAACGGGTATTGATGGTTATGGTCCTTTTGGCTTTGAGGCTAGCTATTTTTCGGGTTACCAGTGCCGATCGGTGCGTTCTAGTAGTCATTCCCTGTGCTGAGCAACTGTGGGTACCAAATCAAGGACGACGCAGGCGGCATGGGCTGGTGATCCAGGCAGCGATGATGGCTTCTTCAGGGGTTTCCGGTGGCGGCTTGATGGTTGGGATCTATCGGTTTGGACCCAAGTCTGGCTGTTTTGGTGTCTTCTCTGTGGTGGTGGCATCGCAGTGGTGGTGATCTTCCTTGATGCGGGCGGCAATTCCTCGATCACGGTGAGTCGTGGTGCGTGTGGTAGGTGCACAGGGAAGTGGAGGCTGGGCTGGGCATGGCCAGGCTGGTTTGGGCCTTGGATATTGCTTTCTTTTGGGCCAGTTGGACTGTTGCATGAGTTTTTTCTTGTTTTTTGTTTCAATAATTCCCTTATTGGGTGCTATAGGCCTTGGCCTTGTAAACCTTGTTGCTCTAAGACGTTACAATGTGCCCAAAGATCAGTACTGATGTACACCATTAGGGTCTTAGGCGGATGTACTAATTTTTTGGTGTTGTAGCTTATTAGTGCTCAAGGTGTAGTAGCCTAGGCTAGTAGTCATTTTTTATGTGCATTCAGTGCACTACTTGAGCAATGATTGTAATATGAGGGGTGTTTGTACCCTTCATGCTTGACCGAGTGAGGTCGTATGATTTTATATCAATGGATCAGTCTTCCGTTCCCCTCAACAAAAAAAAATAAAAAAATAAAAAGAACTATGCACTAATATATACCCTCCCCCTTCTTCGCCTTATGCTCAACTTCTCCACCTTAGTACCTTACTCTCTCTTACAAAATCAATCCACAAACACATCAACAGTAAAACAATGACACCCCAATACCACTTCTCATTATTCTTTTTCGTGATCTTCTTCTTCCATTTGCACATAATTTCTGCTCAATCTCAAGCAGTTGCATATTTGCTTCAGAATGCCTATAGCTGCATATTTACTATTCCTTTTGGATTACTATTAATTTGAAATAGCAAGCAGCTGTAGTATAACCCCCTAAGCGTTCATTTAGTATTAATAGACGAGATGCTAAGCCTATAGCCCTAGCTGCCCTCTTTAGATCTTTAAAGCAGACTCTTGTAATTCGGTTTTTGATTATTCAATGAAAAGCTGTTTCTTTTCAAAAAAAAAAACAAGAGGCAGAATAGCTCCTGTAACTTGGCATGAGTTGTTTGGGGTGCAATCTGGTGATGGATTTTCACCAGGTCTGTACCTATGTTTGGTCTATTCCACAGTTTTAAAGCATAAATGTACCTCATTTTTGTGTAAGAGGCAAATAAACTTGCAAGGAACATTTTTGGTTATGGAGACTTAGTAGTTTTGTTACTGAAAAGGCCAATACAAGACTATTTTCGTTTTGAATTTTGTAGCATTATCAATATGAAATAATTTTTTTCATTCTCAAATGAAATTTGCCATCCTTAATCTGTTTCCATACATATATTCTCTGCCTGTTTAAAATGCTAGGTTTTCAAAGAAAAAAATTTAAATCATGTGGATACAATCCAATTTAGCAAGCAATTTAGTTTATTCTTCAAAATTTGTTGATTTTGCCAAGAAAACATGTGAGGACGTCTTTCTGCATGAAGCTGGTTAGACCAATTGGTTGCTTTCTATTTGGTGATGTTAGTGGTAACTGATACGGGGTTCAAACTGCATCTTCCACATATCTTAATTTTATCAGATTGATTAAAATTGGGGCTTGTACGGTAACCCTCCACTAGGGGGAAATTTATATTTTCATATTGGCAGAAGTTGGATCCCATATTATATCAAATTATGCTGAAATCTTTGTGGTTGGCCATCAAATTACAGATTTTCTACCAACTAATTAAACTAAGGGTACTAATACAATTTTGAGTAAATCCATCCTGTGAAAGGTGCTTATTTGCAGATTTATTTTACAGTTTATACTTTTATCAAAGTAACTTTGTTGAAGTAAGATCAAGAAAATTGTACAAGGTTAAGTATTCATGTTATATGTGTTTGACCTATGAGATGTCAGTATGAATGCTTTTTTGGTACTCATTCAAATGACCTCAAGTTTCTAAATCAGCTACCACAACACATCAGAACCAGATATATATGAAACGGAGATAACTACATTTCAGTTTGTTAAAACGTGAAGGCCTTACTGAAAGCTGTGGTGGGTGTTTTACGTCCCTTGGCAATGTTCATCCTATGATTGGAACTGTTGGTGCTCCCCTGACAACTATTGAAGCGCGGCTTGGGTCGGTCCAGAACTGGGATATGATGCACTTTCTAGTGTGCCATGTAGAGAGATTTTCCTACGAGGAAAAAATCTTGTTTTCTGGTTACCACAATTGAACGTGGAAATAAATAAACTTAAACTGAATGAAGAGAAAAGTGCACGGAAGTAGCAACAAAATCCATCACCACTCATTGATTTTGGTTTCATGGGTACTTTGCTAAATTTGATTACCTTTGCTTGATTAAATTTGTCTCAATTCTGATATTTGGAGGTCTACAGGCTAAGCTTTTTCTAGGTGAAAAAATAAAGGCGGAAAGTATGTACCCATATATTGATATATGAATCAAGTAAGAAACCCAGCAATAGACGATCTCAGTAAAATCGTACATTAGTTCGAGCTAGAGTATGGAGTTCAGGGCCGAACCAGGGGACTAGGTATTGCTGCAGCCCCCCTCCTTTTTGTATCAAATATATATGTATTATGATTGCAAACATTCCTGGTTATTTGACTGAAAGAGCTGGTCTATTTTTTTATCAAATTGATTTTATTGATACGTTAATGGGTCATAGACGAACCCTAAGTTGTCTCGAAAATTCAATAAAAGTAGGAGATGCTAGTTTTTAAGGTGCACTTGGTGAAACATGTGGAATTGTTAGAAAACTTGTGCCACAAGTATTAAGTACCGAATTATCAATCCCAAACAACTACCTAATTCTCAACCCCCCACTTACCACTTTAAAGGGGGTATGAAGCGCACGTATAATTTAAGAAAACTAATCAATTAATAAAGTGAAAATCATGCTTTGTCGAGTTTTCTTGTCCTTAATTGGTATGCTCCAAACTCTTCCAAAACTCTCTAAAAACATGACCAGTATATTGTTCACAAGACTCATATATAGGAGCTTTCATGTGCATGCTGAGTCGGACAATTAAGCACCTGATCGATCTGAGCCAAGATAAAAATTTCATGATCTGGGCCAACAGCATATAAATATGAAGATTCTTAATTCATGTGCATTTTTTCTAGTCATCTTGTCGATCCAATTTTCAAATATTCCACATGTAGCTGTACTGTGCTTGTCTAGGGAACTATATGTAATTGGATTGTCTTAATTTGGAACATGGAATGATGAAAAGATATAAAATATACACATGAACAGGCAATTTAGGAAAGCTTGTAACATTCCTCGATCAAGAGTCAAACATTTCCCGCGTTAATAGTTTAGTAAAGAACACAGCCCTGCATGATATATGTTAAACTTCAAATTCTTTATTTTATTGTCTCAAATTAAAACTAGAACAAGAATATAAAGGAACTCTTTTTTATTATCTGTAAAAAGTCACAAAGAAATTACTTCTGTGACTCCAAAAAGCTATAACATATGAGTATGGAACTCTCAATAACACGCCTCTTCACTCTTGGCTCTCAAGATGAGAGACATTCATTTTCTTTCCCTATGTTTCAAATCATGATGTGGTTTATTTACAAAATTGATCTGTGTTTGACCAGTATCAATTTCTGCTAGTTTGGACTGGGATTAGCCATAAAGTATGCCAAAACACCAACAAATGGTGCATTAATGTATGTGGTCGGTTCGGACTTCCTAAAATCAGCGCGATCATCCTCATAGACATCATCTTTTCCAGGTCCTCCTACTAGGGCTCCCACAAGGGGATTAGGGTTAGGGTTTGACGAATTCCTGGAAAATAAAGGGAAAAGTTTCTGAGTGACTCTCCTCAGCCACCATCCTGAGTGTATGTAGTCAAGGTAACCACCATCCTGAGTGACTCTCCTCAGCCAGGCTGCACTCCATAGCAATTCGTCCTATCAAACGTCACACAAAATTTTTTGTCAAGCAATAGTTGAAGACTACGGGGTTCAAACTGGACGTTTTCTTGTGTGCGAATGAAGTCTTAATCACTACACACATACAAGCTGTCACAAAATTTTTTCCTAACAACCCACTGACCGATTATAAAGACCGCGATATTTGGATGCGTTGCATGTAATTTAAGATGTATGAAAGAGAAACTGAGATTGGGGGAATGAAAAAAGAGTAATTGGAAACATGTAGTTATCTCATTATATTATGCTTGGTCATCATTAAACAAAGGTTGTGATTGACAAAGTGATTTGTTAACAATATTAATTATTAAGTATAGAGTAATTAATTAATATACTATTTGGAGCTAAGTATTGAGATTTAGTACTTACTTGGTAACCATCGAAATCACAGTAAAATGGGCAGACACCATATCTAACATTGGCATTATCACTGTAAGCTCCTCTGTAAGTATCAGCAAACTCAAAGGCCTTCATGGCATTTCGCAACAATGTGTCTGCGTAACCCTGAGGATCGGAATGCCATTGAGGAAGCTGACAGCGCCGCAGCTGTCTCACCGGCAACATCAGAAGCTGGATTCGGCGAGTCCAAGGCATATACAGTCCTGGCTTTATCCATATCTTCTGGTCTTTCCCAGCAATTGTGGTCTATAATTGGATCCCCGACCTATTATTCCGTGGATAACAAGGTTAAGACCCTCAGAAAGAGGGAAGATCAAGCAAAATATCAATGTCATTACTCTGTACATATTACTTAACATTGTTTGCATTGGTTCAATAGGGGGGCAATTTTTGTACTATTGAGACATTTTGGATGTAGCAATCTGTGGACAAATTATGTTGTATGACTTGTATCTATATGGACTATGGAGCATAAATCTTGATGAAGACGATTCATTGTTCCATGCAAGTCACGGACTTGACTTGGAGGTGAAAAAGTGTATATGGATATATAGCCCACCATCCACTCATATAAAGCTTCGGATAATTGGTTCACCTTCGGTGGCAAACTGAACTCAAAAGGACGTCTATGATTGTAAACAATTAATAAGAATCACAGTGATACGGCGGCATGGATTAAACCTACTATCACTATGAGACTTCTACGACATCCAAATTGTTTTCAGGTGATATTTTTTTTTTTTATACTGTCAAATGTTGGGTAAAAACGGATCATCTTCCGATAATTTACTAAAAATTTAACATTTGTTATTACTTAAAAGATGACCGTATTCACTAAAAAATTGACCTTGATTACTAAAAAGATGATCACTTATAAGTATTCCATTACAACTTGCATCAAAGGACTTGGGATGAAAAGCCACACAACAGTGACAGCTACACCTACCTCCCTGCTTTTCATCTACCTTGTGTTATGTTAATTTGATCACTGGTAGGTTTCAAATGAAAACACAATAATGGGTGATTAAAAATGTTCACCATTTACACCTAATGACTCTAATACTTAAAAAAAAAAATGAGTGTTTCATCTACCCCTAACTAGACTCGCTATATATTTACATCCAAAATAAGAAAACCCTTTACTTCACTCACTTCTGGAAACAGTGCGTATAAACTAACAAGAAATAGTAGAGATGCAGAGTTCATCAACTTCAAAAAACTCAGAGCACTGGATTCTGTTACCATGAAAACGCAATGCACACAGTTCAAAGGGTATCACACCATATAAAAACAATGTTTCCCAAGAACGCTTTAGATTTTCCAGACAAAAAAAAAGGAGGCCACAGGATCAAAACCCTGACAAACCAGAAATGAGTGACACACACAGCCCACATTCCTCCACCCATTGCTAGATTCATCACCAGTTCAATTCAACCAAGCCATTAACTCGCCACCCACAAAACCAACCAGACCCAACAACCCAATAAATGAACTTACTTACTTACTTGTACGAAAATCCGATTGGGCTGCGATACCGTTTTGAGGAGGTAATCCGTCCGCCAACGAAGGGCAACCAGCGCATTCCTGTGCTCATTGGGAGGCATGGAGTCCCCAAACTCGATGACACTCCACGCCAGCATTGTGGACTTGTGGTCGTGAAGGCCATCGGGAACCCAAACTTGACGTTGTCTCCGGCGTCGTAGTAGCCGCCGGTGAGGTCAGTATTGTAAGTCCAGCCATCAATCAACCCGGAATTAGCCCGCCACGACTGGCGTTGGTCCCGAGGCAGAACCCCCGACCTCTGGTCCTCGAAAAAGAGTATGCATTTCGACAATGCGTCCTGGTAGTCGTGCCCTCCGCAGTGGACGGTGGCGAGGAGGCAGAGTAGGAGAACAAGGAGGGAGAGGAAATGAGTCATGGGTTTCATGGCTGGGTTGGTTTGGAATAATGGGTTTTGGTTTGGAAGGGTTTATATAGGTGTTGGGGGCGTTGGGGTCACGGGGAAGGAGAAGAGGGAGAGGCGTGAGAGCGCCGACAAGTTAGGGAGAGTGTCAGTGAGAGGGAGGAGTCACATGCGTTACATACAAACATGGGATTGATTATGTGAGTACTTAAAACATATAGGACTAAATTCTGCTTACTACCCTGTAATTTCAAGGGTTCATCAATTCAGTCCCTGCTCTTCTAATTTAATCAGAAAAGTCCTTGCACTTTCCAATTTCATCAAATCAATCCAATCTGTCATTATTCTGTCAATTTTCGGGGAAAATTTCCAAACTACCCATCTACATTCACAACACTGACACGTCGGCGGGCTGCCTAGCGCTAGGTAGTTTGGAAATTTTCCTATGAGAAGGTCCCACGTTAGCATTTTAACAGCAAAAATTGACAGAATAGTGACGAATTGGATCGATTTGATGAAATTAGAGAGTGCAAGGACTTTTCTGATTAAATTAGAAGTGCAAGGACTGAACTGATGAACCCTTGAAAGTACAAGGTAGTAAACAGAATTTAATCCAAACATATAATTTGATGTCATGGCTTTTCTTGTGGGGACAAAGCCTTAGAATCAAAAGTTGAGGCTCTAGGGTTTCTTTTTTATTCTCAAAGCTTTGATATGCTAGAGAAAATAGAGAGACGTAGATTGAAAATTTTGGACTGCGAAGCCAATGAGAGTTGGTTCAATTGACAAGGGCGGACTTGAGGTGTAAACCCACACAAGTTCGATCCTCGCTACCAACAATCTCTTATTTGGTGGGCAATCTAGAAAATGTCCTGCATAATTCCATACCAATGGGCTGGGCTGGAACACTGGCCAGTTTCGTAAGTCCTGTTGGGTTGAGGTCGTAGGTTTGCCCTGACCCTAATAGTGTAGGGAAACCTCCCTCTTACCTAAACTTTTTGTGAAAAAAAAAAAAAAATTGGACTGCGAAGAAAAATTTTGACCGGAAGTTGATCGGAAGATATTAAAGTTGCAAAATCAAGGACTTAAGGAAGTGGAAGCAGGTAAGAGAAGATTTTTTTTTTTTTTAAGAATTATTTGGTGTAGTGGCGTAATTTATCGTTTGTAACTTGTAAGTTAGTGTAACTTGTAAGTTAGAGATTATGAGTTTTCATTCAAGTATAATTAGTTGTTTGTGTTATCCAAAAATGAAATGATAAAAATTGAACGATCCATATGTGAAAGTTAAAGATATGGTGTTCTTATATAATTGATGTCACCTAGTACTCTTATCTAGTGGGTAAGGAATCTTTAATTCTTTAGGTGCAGTAACAAACAAAAATACTTTTTTTTTTTTTATAGATGTAATCAGCGGAGTTGCTCTTTATCTCTACTGGTCATTCTGAATGTTAAGCCTTGAAATGACGATCAGAGTTTGTTCACCTTTGCTAGCTTCCCATGAAAGAAAAGTTCTGCTTGAGCAAGTCCACCCGTTGAGGTTGGCTGGTCAATACTATTCACTATTTTTTGCCTTTATTTCCACTATCTAGGTGGGCTGCTTTTTGCCTTCATTTCCACCATCTTGGTTACAAACTTAACAAATGGAATGTAGGGCAGCCACACAGGAGCAGAGTCCTTCATCTTGCTTGCTTCGAAACAAACAAATAGGTACATCTGCTTTCTCAATTAATGATGTGAATATTGGCTGTGAAATAGCACTGATCAAGATTACCTACAGTAGTAGCTGAAGCACAGATGGCCAATTCTTTGTTGAAATTTAGAGGAATTTTAAAAGAAAATTCATATTCATCAGAAAGCTCCGTCAAATACTTGCAATTCCTGAACCAACTGGAAACTTCACTTGGTAGAAATACAATCTCGAATTTGTTAACTTAATGAGCAATCCAAGATCATTCACAAAGCACATAAACACAGCTAAATGATCAAGACAACAAGAACTAGAACACAACAAGAGAAGAATGAATCACCTACTTCATTGACAACAACCATTTCTCAAGAGTAGCAGCAACAACACAAAGCCACACACGAAAATCCTTCTACGCAACTGTGTGTTTAACTCCTTTCTATGGGGCAGGACTGGAATGTTTTGTCACACAATAAATAAGGACTTCAAGCACTTATATATACAAGCTAGATAGGCCTTCCCATAACAGAGTTCTAAACAAGCCTGTGACTTATCTGTAAGGATGTTATAGTTATCATATCATATAATTAGATATTTATCTTTATCAAAATGGATTCCTGACCCAAGAGTGACATACCAAAACTCATTAGGTAACTAGGTAGATAATTCATATATTTCCTATTTATTGCAACAAGTTTAATCAATTTATTATTCACTTAATGTAGATAATATTAGGTCCACTTAATGTTTTACAGAATTCAAACTACTTAGACAAGTGAATGAGACTACCCTCACTACCTGCCACGTAAGGACCTAAATTGTTGTCACACAATCTCTGATGATTACACAATGAAATTAGCTCGATCATTTGCCAAGTTTTATGTTCCAAGATGTTCGAAAGATCTACAAATCGTACCAATGGCCATCGGCTTCTCAAATTCCTTGAGCCCAATAGCAAGGCCCATCCTAAGCAGAGCATTTTATGTTTTAAGCTAAGCAGTTACAATTTAAAAACATATCAAATAGCGAAAGAAAAAAATCCCTTCAAAAAAGCAGTTATTGGAAACTGTGTAGAGGGAATTGCTTTAATGCTATGTATGGGTTACAATACAACAAATGCATTTATATTCACTTGTACTCTGTATATGGCCATATCAAATATGCAGATGCTATTGGTCATAACTCATAATAGGTCTTTATTGGATCTTTGTACTTTTATTGTAGTAATGTGTTAGTGGTCCTGAACTATGATAAAATCTAAGGGGTAAATCTATGGTATGTTAAAATTTCTCATACATCAACTGTTTTACCACTTTAAGGACTCATGCTACCACTTTGAGGACTAATATTACTATTTTGAGGACTCATATGGTAAACTAAGAAAATTTACCACTTTAAGGACTCATGTTACCACTTTGAGGACTAATATTACTATTTTGAGGACTCATGTGGTAACTAAGAAAATTTACTACTTTAAGGACTCATTTACCACTTTGAGGACTAATATTACTATTTTGAGGACTCATTTTACCACTTTTAAAGCAATTGTGTGCATGTCATACGTTAACACATTGTAGAATTTTCCAATTCTAAGACTCTACTTAATTTCAATCAAGATTCTCAAATAAAGGAAACTGAGTGATGGTGGAGATTAGAGAGTTCTGAAGTATAATGAAACTCAGATCTCTAGCTACTTAACAATTTAATGAAATAATTATCTAAATTTGTCGAGAATTGAAGGACAATATTTTCGTGTGATTGAGCTCTTATGTAAATTCTGAAGAACATTGAGGTTCTTGTTGATTTACATTAGGCAATAATTTTTCACTCCACCAACAACAATAGACATGAACTAATTTTCTGCCAAAATAAAGCACATTATGGGCTATCTATACATTCTTTACAAGGTTCTATTCCCTCATCCATTATTACCAAATGTGCATATGTACTTTGAGGGTTGAAAACAGTTTATTACACCATGGTTTGCACCTTCCATTTGTCAAATACTACAGCACGAAATCTGTATAAGTTATAAATGTGTAGAAGCCTTGAAGGATGATTACACAAACCTCACTCAAGTAGCATCGTAATCTAGAGGCATACTAATCAGTGTGCAAGCAAAATGGGATAGGAAAAATGAAACCCATACTCAATATCTGTGTCGTTTCAAAAAGATAGAAATGGAACCCATACTCAGTATCAATGTGTGGTTTTAAAAAGGAAAAATTTTAAGAACAGTACATGAAATAATGGCCATTCCAAAGTTCAGTACATCAGGTTTCAAAGAAATAATATCAGTACATAAAGTTGCAATCCCGACCCTAAATTGGTATATGCTGTTACTCTCTCCGTTGCGATACATGCCATTCTCTTGAGATGTTCTACCTCAAAAGTATACATTGCAATATGATTATACCATTTTACTGGTTAACACAATTTTTTCATAAACTCCCTAACCCATGGGATGAATTAGCATTAAGAAGTTAAAATGGTATAATCATACTGCAATGTATACTTTTGAGGTAGAACATCTCAAGAGTTCTAATAATTTTCTTGATGATTATTTGAGCAGATATGGATAAAGGCAAGGAAATAGTAGATCCATCTAACACAGGATGGGTTACTATTGCTAAAAAGGCACCATCCCAAAGTTCTTCCAGGCCAACCCAGCCTCAGCAAAGGCCAAATCAACCTTATTTTCAGAACAAAGCTAAACCAGCTTATATATGTTATGTTGTCTTTGAAGGATTCCAAACAGGCGTCTTTCACAGTTGGGCAGAGTGTTGTGCTGCAATAATCAGATATCGTGGAGCTTTCTAGAAAGGTTATACTAATGTTGATATTGCTACATTAGAATATCCGAAGTATATTGCAGCAAAATTACAGTGTCAAGTGCAAAAAACACAAGACATCACGGCTCAATCATCTCAATTAGAGGTGAAAGATTTTTACAACCCAGGCCTTTCCTGGAGAAATTTATAATTTAGTAAATGGAGTATGGAAAACCCATATTTCAGGAATCAAAAAAGATTTCAAAGTGCAGCTAACCCAGCTGAAAACTCAAGTCTCAGATCTAGTAGCACAATTAGACGCTGAGAAGGTAAAAAAATTTAAATTCAAACATGCCAGCCTCCAAGTATGAAAACAAATAAATTGGAGTGAGGATTTTTCACTAGAGAAGATAACCAGTTTTCTCCTGTTATCAGAACTGTTGGATGATATTATTGATCCAACATTTGAACAAATTAAAAAGATCTATCTTTTTGAAAAAAAAAAAAGTCATCTTCTTGGACACATTTTTTCTGATATTTATAGCAAAATTCATGATCATGAGCAGTTGATTCAAGACCTATTTATGGAATATTCAAAATCACTGAATATGAAAGAGTTTAATATCCCAAAACTCAGTTGAATGGGGAATAGTTAACTAGATTATTTTCCAAAGCTTAAATACTGATGAAATAAAAAAAATTTCCTCAGTTCATCAAAACAATGGTGTATCATGTAGCAAAAAGCTATAGGCTCTCCAAATATTTAACCTTCAGCATTGTAAGCACAATTGGATGGAGAGAAAGAGAAAAGTTCTTCCAACCATACCAAATATGGTTGTTGACAGAGACAGAGGATCATCAAGTTAACCAGGCTATGGTCCCCAACGAAGAAGTTAATAGGGTAATCAACACCCTAAATTTAGAGCACTATGCAACCAAATGTGGAGCTCAACTAAAGCAAGTCGCAAAAGAGGTCAGACAGAGTAATCTGCTTAAACTGACTGATGGAAGAAGAATTTTTACCACCCATATGGCAAGCAGCTATCAGCCAACTCTTGAACAACAGAATGAGGCAGAAGACATGTTGGCTACCATGGCCACAGATGTTACACAATTAGACATGTCATGCCCCGAATTTTGAATAAATAAATTCAAATATGAAACGCGAGAACAAACACATAGAAAATTTTTCATTTAAATTAAGCAACTAAACAACTGAGCTCACAACGTCAATACCGACTCATTCTTTAGAGTCGCATATTATATTAGAAGAGTTTACAAATTAAACTGAACAACACTTCAATGAGTAATCACACTCACCAACTCACTACACAGCGGAAGACTACAATTATAAGCACCCTTCTACACCCACGCTACCGAACGTAGATCTCAGCTTTGACGACGATCACTCGATATTCTAACCTACACAATAAACCATACACCATAGAATAGTGCACCGGGATTGCAAACAACAAACTCGGTAAGCTTTTTAAGCCCGTATGAGTAAACTCAATTAAAATGACTCACGTCACTCATGCTTATCATTTCTCAACTCGTGAGATAAATTAAAGCAATAACATTTAACTCTACATAACACAATCAAACATACAATCACACTCAGTAAAAGTTAGTAATCCCTACATAGAGAATTAGTTCAGGAGATCACTTAAAATCACACAATTCAAATCATAATAATTCCTGCGTATAGTTTAGGATTTAGATTAAAACAAACAAATCAAAAGGCAGTAATCCCTGCATATAACTTAGTTCAGGAGATTACTTAAAAATCAATCATAGAAGAGAAAAAGAAACCAAACAATAGAAATGAAAAAGGAAATTAATAAAAGAAATCAACAACTCATGCTAAAACCAAGACTTCACCCTTCAACTCCGAATACACCATCTCACAAAATAACTCATTTCAAAACTTGACACTGTTACCTCAATCATAGCCCGTCACCGCCTAGGGTTATGGCATCCTATACACTCACCTCAATCGTAACCCGTCACCCGCCCAGGGTTATGGCATCCGATACACTCAACCAATCGTAGCCCGTCATCCACCTAAGATTAGAGCATCTGATACACTCACCTCAATAGTAGCCCATCACCGCCTAGAGTTATGGCATCCGATACACTCAACCAATCGCAGCCCGTCATCCGTCTAAGATTAGAGCATCCGATACACTCTCCTCAATCGTAGCCCGTGACCACCCAGGGTTATGGCATCCGACACACTCAACCAATCGTAGCCCGTCATCCACCTAAGATTAGAGCATCTGATACACTCACCTCAATCGTAGCCCATCGCCACCTAGGGTTATGGCATCCGATACACTCAACCAATCGTAGCCCGTCATCCGCCTAAGATTAGAGCATCCGATACACTCACCTCAATCGTAGCCCGTCACCCGCCTAAGGTTATGGCATCTGACACACTCAACCAATCGTAGCCCGTCATCCGCCTAAGATTAGAGCATCTGATTCCCTCATACCGGTCACTACATCGACCCTAAATCTAAAATTCGCAACATACATGGTAGGTTTCTCACCACATGTTCAACAATTCATTATTCAACATCTTACGTGCGGAAATAAAAGCTTGAATAATAATTAATCCACTCCAATCATCTCATCACTCAATAACACGCCAATAAATATATATATTCCACGTAAATATATATATATATATATGTAGTCATTTACGCAGGAATAACCACTAATACCAACTATAGTTTTACAAATTAATTACTCGAAAATCATTTTATATCAAAACCATGTTTTAACTTACCCATGAACCGTTGTCGATCAATTTCTTATATTTTAAAACAAATCATT
This sequence comes from Rosa lucieae, assembly GCA_024704745.1. Classification (NCBI taxonomy): domain Eukaryota; kingdom Viridiplantae; phylum Streptophyta; class Magnoliopsida; order Rosales; family Rosaceae; genus Rosa; species Rosa lucieae. Next base: position 25,087,739 of record CM045497.1, on the reverse strand, counting down.
TATTTTGATAAATATGATTTTGCATGTTAACAATTAAATCTACTAAATTAAACATAACTAATTTATCGACCGAAACACCGCGAGATTTAGTGATTTACTCACCTCCAAATCCTGCTGCGTCTTCTCTAACAGCCAAGATACGATTCACAATCGTCCGCCAACTCAAACCAGCAATCACCTAACCAAATACGATAATTAACTTAGCGCACAATTCATAAAATGCACTTATACAAAGATCCAGCAGTCCGATCTTCACCCATGACCTACGATCATTATATCAAAACTACAAGTCGATCGGATTGCCGGATCCTCACGGATCACAAACCGAATGATCGAAATCAATTGAAACCGTAAAATTCATAACTAAATCAATCGATCTCCAAAAATTATGCATTGTACATTAACATGATCGTATCAACATGTAGAACATAAAAATGGGCAGAAACTGCCCTAGAGGTCCCCGGAGGTGGCCGGAAAAGGCCGCCGGAGTTAGAGGCAGAGCCGCCACCGACCACCGCCAATGGCGTCAGGGTCAGGCTACTCCTCTTCTTCTCAACATGCTGAACACTTTTCATAACTAGCTCGAGGTCATAAAATAACGAGAAGAGGTCTAAAATTACCAAAAACAGTCACGGGTGGCCGGAAAATTTCCAGAAACTGGCGAAGCTCCGATAAACATGAAACAGATCAATCTAGGTGCGATCCTTGTAGCAGCATCATCAGCGTCCTCAGGCGATCCCAGGGTGTCCAACAACTAGAGCCATGGTGGTCGGAGAAGAGAGAAAACCGCTTTGACCCAAAACTGAGGTCGGATCGGGTTTTCATTACTGCAGCGGCTACAGGCTAAGATAGGTTGCAAGGTGGCCACGGGGAGGTGCGCAAGGTCGAGGCGAGGCTACCCCAAGAATTTCACGTCCAAAGGTGACCGGAGGAGGAAGAAATGGCCGGAAGAAGAGAGAGGGCGATTTCTGGCGTCGAGAGGAGAGAGAGAGTCCGACTTTCCCAAAATGGAAAGTTGGAATTTCTGAAATAATTTCCGGAAAATCCCATATATACCAAAATGGAAACTTTAGCCATAACTTCTTCATACGAACTCCGATTTTCGCGTTCCAACTATGCACTAACTCGTATCGACGCGCTCTACGACTTTCATGAAGGAAGTTTTCACAAAAACTAAACTTATAAAAAGTCAACCCTTGAATCGAAGCATTCGAACGAATAATTGTTCGAAATACATTCCGCTTAACCCTCGAACCACGAAATAGCTCAAACGAACACTTTATTAATTCCCGGAAACATTAGAAATTTATAACTAATTTCCGGGGTCTTACAAGACAACCGAATAATGATGGCACATGAGATTGAAGAATTATCATATCTACAATGCCCAAACGAAGCCAATTCCAGCTCAAACCAGAGTTTGGGATTAGATGATGTGGGCTACCACAATCTGGAAAATGCTATGGAAGCATAGTGGGACCCACAGAGCACTACCGATAGAAATGACAACCAGATAAAAAGTCTACAGTCACTTTGAATGCGGTAGAGGTTTTTAGATATTGTATAGGTGTCACTCTAACCTAACCAAGGTTAGTGACTTGATAATTTGTAACTATAGTCAAGTTATTTTTGTAACCATGGTTAGTTAACTACGGTTAATTTTTGTTAACCATAGTTACTTCTCAATTATATATATGGGAGTGATGTTGTAAGTTGGGGGACACGGTCCCTTCAGATCCATACTTCCCCTTGTAATCCTTTCATTGTCCAAACTCTTGTAAACATTTTTGCTATATAAATAAAATTTCTATATATATATATATATATATAAATAGAATCTTGCTCTACTAAGGAGGTCCTTAACTTAGCTTAAGGAACGGATTTCCATATTTTGATCGCTTTTCGATTGTATATTGACATCTTACCATTCACTTTTTAGGTATATATAAGTAGATCATCTCTGCAAATTTTTAATCAAATTGATGATTGCTAAGGCATCCAAAACTGTAATTTACACGAACGAACAAAATCTGTCCAACCTAAAATGTTCGTATAAATTGCAGTTTGGATGCCTTAACGATCATCAATTTGGTTGAAAATTTGCAGAAGTAATCTACTCATATATACCTAAAAACTGAACAGTTAAGATGTGAATATGCGATCGAAAAGTGGTTAAAATATGAAATCTGTTTCTTAAGCTAAGTTGAGGACCTCCTTAGCATAGAAGACCTGTACACACACACACATATGGGTCCTTGACCCAAAGCACCAAAAACAGCTAAAATTGTTCCACTTACCCCTGCAACAAATTTTTATTTCCACTAACCCAATTTGAAGCAAAATGACAATTTTAGCCTTAACCTAATTAATAAATTACATTTTAATGCCACTCTCATCTCTCTCTCTCTCTCTCTCTGCGATCTACGATCTCCACCTCCGATATGGCGTTGAACTCTGGCATTACGATCATCATCATTAGGTCGAGATGAATTTCCCAGCTGCAGCCGCTCTGAATTGGCTGCACTTGCAGGTACCAGTAGTTCCCGTGGTAGTTGACACTGAATTGGTTTAGAAGCAACTTCTGGTTGTGCAATACTGGAACCGAATGATAGAGAGAAGAGATTGATCGCGATTTAGAGAACTCCAGCATCATCCATTACTGAAGACGACGAAGAAGCTCCAGTCAGAGCTACCTCACTAGAGTCGAACATCGAGTTCTTCAACTGATCTCCTCCGTCCACGGTGCCTTTGAGGTCGAGAGCACTGCAGAGGCCAGATATTGGACGAGGACGAGCCGATTGAAGTCCTGGATTGATCGGATGTGCAAGGTAGAGAGATAATTTCGATTTGTTGAAGCGGGTGCCCATATGATTTTTTTTTTTTTGTAAAATTGGGGCAGAAGGCCTAAAAGGAAATAAAAATGAAAAAAAATTCTATTGGGGGCAATAAATGTTTTGAATTGATATAATCTCTTTTTTTTCCTTAATCAAAGTTTTATTTGTCTAATTTTAGGGAGAAAAGTTCTCATTCTAGGAATCGAAAGGTCTATTAGGGCAATATAGGTTTATTGTCGGGGGCAATAAACCTCTTCGGCCCCATATGAGATCTCGGACAACCTCTTTGGGGACTTCCGGCGAGGTTTCATAAATCTCTATTGGCCCCCAATAATGGTCTATTGGGGCAATAAACATTTCCAGCAACCTATGAGATCTCCAATGACCTCTTTAGAAATCTTCGACGAGGTTCAAAGAAGTTCGGTGGGAGGCGGCTGGTGACTAGAATTAGGCTATAGTTGGCCGGAATCCGGCAGCCAGTGGCTGGATTCCAGCAACCGATGACGGGACTCCGGCGAAATCTCCTATGACTTCTCTCTCTTCCATTCTCTCTCTTTCTCTCTCTCCATGCAACAAAGGGGTGAGGGTAACATAGTCTAAAAAAAAAAAAACTTAATTGGGTATTAGGAAAGAGCTTATTAGAGTCTTTATGGGTAAGGGAAAATTTAAAAAACTGAATGGGGTAAGTAGGATAAATGACCCTAGAATTAGGGTAAATGGATAAAAACTCTATATATATATATATACACACACACACACACACACACACACACACACTCACATGTGTAAACAGGAGACAAACGATTGGATTTTGATATGTTTTAACGTTTGCATTGATACTGATATGGTATATATAAATCAAATTTCCACAAGTGGCTTATTCCAATGGAGGTAATACTGTATCTCTGAGTTTCAGATATATGCGTATCATGCAAGACACTTGAATGAAGAGGCTTTGTTATTGAGTGTGAAAGTGGTTGGAAGAAGGTACAACCATTTTCATTTGAGCAATAGTAGCAACCCATTGAAACCTAGAGCTCAATGACAGGCGGGTTCAGCAATTAGAAACCGCAGTCTCAATCTTGAAAGTCAAGTCCCCAATCAAATTGCCCCCAATGAAGTTAATAATAATACTATGCTTCTTTGTTTCATATTTGAGCATATTATGCAAGACATTCGAATGGAGAAGCAGTATAGTTGAGAACAGATTTTGCGACTAGTTAAAGTATTGAATAATTGAAACTGAATACATTGGGGCTAAATCTTACTAGAAAGAATGTGACACTTTAGTCTTATGCTTAGTGTTTGATGTTTACAAGTCTATAACAGCCATGCCATTACATATATTCCCAGTTTATAACACCTGTGGTGTTGAGCAAAAATTGTAAATAAATATACCAACACAATTTCGCTCTTGTTCAAGTAAATCCAGAATATGTGTCCGACCTAAACTCTAAGTTACTTGACCTAGTGGTAATAGAGTTAGAATTAGAGCTAATATCGGAGAATCTTGGAGATATCTAATCAATTGTAATATTACATTTCCTTGTAGAACTTTGATTCTATGCCTTGTAATCCTCTATATAAAGAGGCCCCTATTATCAATAAAAGTACGATTCAATTCTCTCCCAATTTCAGTTCTCCTTAAACAGCACTATTTTATTGATGAAAATAGAGTTTTTATTATGTTAGGTTTGACCCATTCAAGATAAAGAAAATCTCTTAATTACAATCCCTTGCTTCAAGGGAAAACCCTTGATTCCAAAATACAAAGCTAATAAATAGAGATGTGTGTGTTTGTGAAAAATTGTGGCTACACCTACTTTGTTTTACAAGTCGCCTACATACCTCGAGAGGGATCAAGCCACTTGTAGTTCCAGAGTTTATTGCTTTGGGGTTTCAATAGATATATGATCGGTCGAAATATTTTAGTTAAGTATTTGGGTGAATTTGGTTTTGAAAGAACCAGTGATTCGGTTTAAGTTGTGGTTACATCCAGATATAAATTCAGATTGTCTACAAACCCTACGAATGGATCAAACCATTGTAGTTTGAAGTTATTTTTAGGTATTTGAGATTTCTTGGTTTTGCACCAAAATGATTTTCATTTTTTTTCAAACTATTGTAGTTACGATTTTTTTTTTTGGGTTAAAACCGAAATTCGGGTATTTTGATTGGACACCCGTAGCGTCATACTTGGTTGAACTCTTAATGGACCCAAATTTTAAAATGGGCTTCTTTTCTGTTTCCTTGTGAGTCATGTTCGTCGATCTGTACAGTTTTCTCAGCCCCAAATTTGATATGGAACCTTCAATGTGCCGAGCGAAACTCCAAAGTCTCAATTTTCTTATCCAAACCCGGAGACAGGCGTCAAATTTTTTTTTTTTCTTTTGGGGCACCAGATTTTAAAATGGACAGCCCCCGCAAAAGCCCAAATTTGGCAAAGACACCCGAGAAAAGTTAGTCGGAGGCCCGAAACTGAAAAGGTCCTCTCAGGAGTATTTGCCGCTTCCGCTTAGGAGCGTCCTTGTTCACTCGCATTTTATCGAACAAGTGTGCGGCGTTATTGTTCTTCAAGAGCAAAAAAAGGCGATCACACCCAAAGCAGCTTGGTTCTTGTTTTGTCTTTGCAGGTGCCATTGAAGGGAAAGCACTTCGCATTTCATCGCGGTCTGGTAATCAAAGCACTTCTTCACTCTTGTTTTTTTTTTATCTCTTCTTCTTTTAAATTCTTGCACTTGTTGGTCTGTTTGAATTGCCGCTCTGGAAAGGAAATTTGGAGGTTGGGGCTGGATTTTTTTGGCTTTAGTGTTTTGAAAGAAGTGAAAGAACACAGGGAGGATAAGGAATTGTGTATTGGTGCTTTGGTCCGTTTCTTTTTCAATAATTCTCAGTGCATCATGCATGTATTCCTTTCCAGTTACAGTTAGTGAACTTCAGTGATGCCGCTTTCTTCTGAGTAAATGAAGGCAATTCTAAATGGTCTTGACTTTTACCTTTCCAAAATATACCAATTCACCATCTTTTGTAAATCGAACTCAGTGGCTGGCTACTCAATGCTTGGTAGTTGCCTATCGAACTCTCGGCAATAACTTAAGTTTGGAAACTACTGAACAGTAACATGTGTTTGAAAGGCAGCCACAACGAAAGTTCAGTAGCGAACCACCAAACTTGCCGAACAGTGTTTCGATTCTATAGGAGTTAACTTGTGGTGGGTCCAGGGAGAATATTGGACCGTGCATTTTCTGTTTCCCATGAAATTTATTTGACCGATTTTTCTTGCTTATGTTGCAGGTGCTAATGTAGTTGAGTTCATCATCAACCTCGCTGAAGTTTCAATAGCTTTTGTTCAAGAGAACAAAATCCCTGCTGTGAGTTATTTTCCAAACTATTATGTCATTATCATAACTAGATACTTATTTGAAGTCACTGATGTCTTATATTTCGGTACTAGAACCTTCATAATCCAATTTTGCTGTAGTAAACATGATATAAGTACAAAGAGTAACTTGCCTTTTATATTTTGACCCTTCGATTGGTTTCTTCCTATTATGGTACTCCATTTATATAAAAAATTTATTCCCCTATCCTTTTATGTTTTCTAAGATCCTTGGGTAGTAATTCTCTCTGCAGATTTGATGATGCTTTCCAAACTGTTCTGCGCATATAAAAGGTAGGTCATATACTATTTCCTTAGATACTTGAAATTCGAGGTCCAAGTTGTTAGGATTGTATCTGAGGTATACATCTGTGTTGTTCAGCAATTGTCAGCTTCACATGTGTTTCTAGCACCCAAAGACAGAAGATCTGGGGGTATCTTGCTTTTCGTGGGAGGAATTCTCTCAGTTGGTAATTTCTTAACACTGTTGATCTCATTTAAGATCTTGTTTGACCAAAGTAACTTGAGCAATATAAAAATTATATCATGAGTAATGAAAAGCAATATAAAAATTATATCATCTTTCATCTTCAGAGAACATCTCAGAGGCAAATAATCTAGCAGAGAACATTTTGGCCAAGACAAAAATTTAAATCATGTGGATGCAACCCAATTTAGCTAGCAGTTATAGTCTATTGTTACATCTTCAAGATTTGTTGTTTTTCCCAAAACAGCATGTGAGGACGTCATTCTCCAAGACGGTTTTGTCTAGGGATAAAAAATTTCAATTTGCAACAAGCTTGTTAAACCAATTGGTTGTTTTCTATTTGGTGATGTTAACTGTGTCAGTATGATTCAAGTTGGAGGTTGTACCGTCCTTCAACTAGGGGAACTTTATACTTTCATTTTGGCAGAAGTTGGATCCCAAATTAGATCAAATTATGCTGAAATCTTTGTGGGAGCCATCAAATGACAGATTTTCTACCAACTAATTAAACTAAGGGTACTAATACAATTTTGGGTAAAGTCATCCTGTGAAAGCAGATTTATTTTTTAGATTATATTTTTTGCAAAGTAACTTCATTGAAGTATTACCAATACTTGGTTATACAGCTGTGTGTTTGCCTCAATATGAATTTGTGTTTGTTGGTATCATTTCCTTCTGTAAAAATTTCCTCATTTTTGCTTCAGTAATTTCAGAGATAAGAACAGACATTTGTAGCAAAACAGACACCTGAACAATTATGCTATTGCAAGACTACTGGAAAGTTATCCCAAACAGTGGAGCGACTGTAAAGAGATATATACTGATGCACAACTGGAGAATGAAAAGCTGTAATTAGTACAAATGCAGCAATGTTGGTAAAGGACCAATGTGACGAATACACAGGTTACATTTCAGATCCTCCTTTTTTCTTGATATCTTTGGAGTTTCAAAGTTAGTCTCTAATAAATAATATCAACTCTCTTTGGCATTCTCCATTTGTGTGGATATAGTAGTTGAACTAGTTTTCCAAGCCTGGTTCCATGTAACTAATACTTGAAAAATTGCATTATAGAAAGCGATATTAAATTTGTTTTCGAAGTTTGATCTAGTGCACTAGTCAACCAAAGAAGAGATGGGGGAGGATTTGGTCATGTAAAAGTGTCAGTAAAACATAGATTTGTCAGGTGTTTGGAGCAATGTGATCCATAGCCATGAAGGCTTGCTCTCTACGGGCGTCCATCCTTCTCTGGTTGCAATTTACTTCTCCCATCTTTGGTGGTTCTGCTCCCCTTTTTGAGTTTGAGGTAATGAATCATAATGTACTAATGTTTCAATGTTCTATATGGTCATTCAAAGAAGTGGGGAAATAGTTTCTGGCTGTTTACACCTGTTTTTTCGTGTTTGCAGTTGTATTTTTGGCTTATGATTTTCGTGGGCTACATGGTAGTCAACACCCAGGAGATGATTGAGAGGGCACACCTTGCTGATCTGGACTACGTGAAGCATCCCCTAACCCTTTTCACTGATTTCATTGCTGTTTTGTTCGCGCACACATAATCAAAGTAATTTTGTGTCTAACCAGCTTAGAATACCAGCTTTCCTTTTAATGGGTTCTTCCACCGTTTTCGTTTTACAATCTTCCTGCTATGCTATCTCAGCAGAAAAACCCATCTACGGATTTGCAACCTCCCCCGCCACAGCCACAACTAGCTTCAAATTTATCAAGCCGATAAGCATCCATTCTCTATAAGGTGATTATGTGATTTCCAATTTGTGTTTTCCGATTCTATTTCATAATTTTTTCTAGGTTTAGTTGTATGTTGTCATGTGTAATTGGATAATTGTAGAGATAATGATCACAGCCCCATTTCATTGTGATATGGAGGTACTTCTAATTACGATATTAAGCACAACCATCCATATGATTTTGATTGATTTACATGGAGATTATCTGAAATTTACAGTTAACTCTGAAATCGTATGGTAGCTAGGCATAATTTCTTCTGTTGAGATGTTATATCAGAGGGTCTCATGAAATCAAAGTATGGCAGAAATTGCTCGTACGGTAACTGCCTATATTCTGAGGACTTGAATTACAAGCCTTCTTCTGTAAAGTTTGCACCAAGCAATAAGCAATACACTTCAATCATAACCATCATTCTCCCACTCATACCCCACTGACTTCATTCACATATCCTTCTATTTTCCTGCCCTGCCAAGCAGAACTCCCTACCTCTCTATTCCTCTTACTTGCCAAGAAAGAGTTATACTATTGTGTTCTCAATGACATGGTCTTTCCACCTTAAAATGACTCCCTTTCACCTAACTATGCACTAATATATACCCTCCCCCCTTCTTCACCTTATGCTCAACTTCTCCACCTTAGTACCTTACTCTCTCTTACTAAACCAATCCACAAAAACATCAACAATAAAACAATGACACCCCAATACCTCCTCTCATTATTCTTTTTCATGATCTTCTTCTTCCATTTGCACATAATTTCTGCTCAATCTCCAGCGGTCGCATATTTGCTTCAGATTGCTTATAGCTGCATATTTGCTGTTCCTTTTGGACCATTTTTCTTTTAAGTTCACAATTAAGGTGCAGGAATCAGATAAATTGGCGTCATCACTGAACATAGAACATTTGAAAATATATTGAGAACTTACAGTGCATGTAAGAGGCAATATTTAGTCCCAAAAAGTTTATCACTTCCAACAACGACACATTAAAAATGAAATTGTATATAAATAGAGTTGTGCATCTTTTGTTAATTGATCAGCATATTTCACTGTATCATTTGAGCAGAAGAATTATTAATCTGCAAGAGTTTTATGTGTTCTGCAGCTTTGCATTAGAATTATGCATGCAATGGATAAAGTAAAGCAATTCTTTTCTCTAATTTAAGCTCTGATGTGCCCTTTGACTTCGTAGTATCTCTTCTCTTCTAACGATATTGAGTCCAACGATGTGTCTTTTAGCTCATGGCTCTCATCTTTTTCCCACCAAATCCCAGGCCTGTAATCATTTAAAGTTTTGATGCAAAGCTGTGAGCCTCTCTGTTCTAATTGAAATTGAATCCCGATCTGATATACCTTTCATAACTTATGTGCTAAATAAGGCTGAGAGATGTAGATGAAGCAAAGACGCTGTTCTTTTTGCTACTCACAATCTCCAGCAGTAAAACTCCGATGCTGTAAACATGTGGTTCCTATGCTTAATCATTATGTATTTTCATGCTAGAGGGCAATTGATTGCTTTTGGTTTCCAAATAATTATGAATCAATATTTTTCTGACTCTACATGGCACCATGATATTATCATCTATGGAAAGAATATTTAATTACTTGCTAAATCATCAAGAGGGAAAGAAACAGAATGATAATGTACCAATGTGACAATGTTCTATATGGGTTATTTGATGAAGTAGGGAGATAGTTTCTGGCTGTTTACACCTGTTTATTCGTGTTTGCAGTTGTATTAGACATTTACGAGATTAGATGTATCACCTGGAAGTGTCTCTTCTTACAAAAATTTAGAACAAGAAAAAGGCTGGAAAGTGTTCTTTTACTGCATCAGGCCACAGTTTGTGACGGCTACCTTGGCATAAGGGGGGTTGAATCCTCTTTCTGCCACAACAGCTCTCTTATCTCCTGTCTGCGTGATTGGCTAAGACCTTCAGAAGCTGTGTTCTTTCAGATTTGGGAGCTTGTCATGTTTCGAAAGAAGATGGAGAGAGAGAGACATCATGGTTAGAGGAAGAGGAAGAGGAAGAAGTTTGTTTTCCATCATCCATCATAGCTTCAATTTGGTTGAATAAATTATAAAATGCATGAGTTCCTCTGATTTTCCAGAGTCCTTGATGCTTTGTTTTTTTTTTTTAAACTTGGAAATTGAGTACCTTACTATGAGAGTTGCTAGGTCTGAAGACCACTAAATGGTGAAGAATGGAGTGGATTTATGTTATTTTGCATATATATGGTCAAATAATGTTCAAACGTAGTGTTATGAACCTTGATTCCAGGTTGTTGTCAAATAGCACTGGTAGTAGTGTATATATCAAGTTCACTGATTTAGTTTAATTTTGAGACATTGAATTGTAAGAGTCGGTATGAAATATTAGAATCTGCTTCTTCTTGGCCCCGTGGCTGGTATGCTTAAATAGATTCAGCCGTGTATGCTTGAGCTGTTAGTTAATTTTATGCATCTGATGATGTTTTTCTGTTTAAAAAGGCAAATAAGTTTGAGTTTGGTAAATGCAGAAGTGATAGGTGTATTGTTTTGTTGAGTTACTAAATTGTCCTTGCAATTCGATAGAAGTGGTCATTATATGTTTTATCTGTCGGAGGATTTAAGGCTATTTGTATAAGACTGCTGCACATTAAAGTTTTGTTATGCCTGCAGATTTAAGTTTTTGTCTTTTTGCAATAAACAATAATGTTGAATGCAGAAGAACATGTATAGCGTTTATGTAGAGCTGGATTAAATTAAAGCTGAGCTTGAAAAGCTCAGGACTGAATGCAATGGCATAGAAGAACTATCTGATAACTTGATGAAAGCAAACTGAGCAGCTCGGCAAGGTCCAGGAGGCAAGTTTGAACAACCTTGTAACAGCTGCTTATTTATGTATAAACAACCTTCTATTTGTTTATCTATTATTCTGTTTTTTACAAGATAAGGTTAATATCTTTCTCTACAAGATAAGGTTAATAATTCCTAAAATCTAAAAAACCTTCTTTCTTTATTCTTGACCACTAAATCAAGAGCTGGTTGGTCGGTCTTGTTTTTTCATTTTTTTTGTTAAAGGTTGGTCGGTCACTTCTACTCATTCATTTGTTGGTCAATGAGAAATGCTCTTTCGGTGGTCACAGACATATATATATATATATATATATATATATATATCTGCTGTCTGTTTATATCAGCAAGTGATAATTCAACAGTCTATTGATTCTATATTATCATATCAATTACTTAACCTCAATGCAATTTTTTACTAGACTGACTTCAACTGAATCATATCAACTGTTTTAACACTTGCTCTATATAATTTTTGGTAAGAAGAAGAAAAAAGTTGATGCTTATAGAGCATGGATTCCACTTATGGTAATGTACTGCTTCGTCTCATACCCTCGCTTTTTTATTTTGTAGTAGCAATCGAAGAAGACAATGCTCTAGCTCTTGCTATAATTCCATTATAGATTGAGAAAAATTTGTCAAATATGCATTGTGGAATTTAATGATCAATTATTTTATCTTGCAGGGACTAAGATTGGTAGAACTTCAAAATGGCAAAAATGCACTGAATCTCAAGAGAGATCCAAGATTTTGGTCAATTTTTGGAGGAAGCTTTAGCTTTGTTTCAGAAGAAGTGGTTGCTAAATTTCAGTTATCTAAAGTTCTGCTCTTGACTGAGTTTTTTCTTTCTAAATTTTGTGTATTAGTATATTAACATGTGAATGAAAATAATTTGGCTTTTAAGTTTTAATTTGAATGGAGATCAAACTAATGATGTCTTCTGTAACTAAGGTCTACTTTAGTTTAATCAAGGCTTTTAATTCATTGATAACACCAAATCCTGCGGCAAAGTGCGGGTAAAATTTCTAGTGCATGAACTAAATTGCAGTTGCTTCCACCGGTCGATATACAAATTAATGTGTCGTCTCTCATTTTACCAAACTCTCAAAAACCAATCTCACTTGGTTGTCATGTTGTTTCTTCATTCGTTTACAGTTTTATCTCCAAAATGAAGAGCTAGTCGGTGACAACTGGCAATTGCATATACCTAATCAAACCAAACCAATAATTCCCTTGGCAAAATATCTCCCGCTCAGTACAAGATGCTCTTTCGGTGGTGACTGGACTGATCGGTCCTCTACCCTGTCCTCTACGCTTCATCTTACAGGAAAAACTCACCTACTGAGAGCCTCGTCCTCTTCTGCCCCTTAATCATTTCACCTGCAGCAATCAAACAACAACAGCTGTTCCGGCTTTTTCCACCCGTTCATACACATACAATTAATGTGTTCCTGATTTTGCCACTTTACCTTACACGCCCTTGACTTCATATTGACGTTGATCGAAGCTAGCAGGAAACAGTGATCAGTGTACCTATTTTTGAGAGCCTCTTCCTCATTTCGCCAGCAATCAAACAACAACTCAGATCTAATGGACATCCAATTGAGAGCTTCTTCCTCATTCTCTTCTGTTCCTTTTTCCACCCGTTCATACACACACGATGTGTTTCTGAGTTTCAGGGGCGAGGATACTCGCTACGGTTTCACAGGTTATTTGCACAGGTCTTTGGTTGAAAGGGGGATCAAAACCTTCATAGATGATCAGCTTCCAAGAGGAGAGGAAATATCAGAAACACTTCTCCGAGCCATTGAAGGATCAAAGCTCTCCCTCATCGTCTTCTCCGAAAACTATGCATCCTCAAAGTGGTGTTTGGATGAACTAGTTCATATCCTTGAATGTAGAAGATCAAAGAACCAAAACCAAATGGTTAGGCCAATCTTTTACAAAGTGGATCCCTCAGACGTAAGAAACCAACGAGGTACATTTGGTGAGGCATTTGCACAGCATGAGCGCAGATTCAAAGATGACAAGGGCAAGTTGTTAAGGTGGACAGCAGCTCTTTCAGAAGTAGCAAGTTTATCTGGGTGGCATTTCTCGGGCACCGGGTATATTTTGCATGCACTTAATCTAGTAAAAGTTTTATGTTGTTCTATTGGTGTGTGATTATTATACAATACTCTTCTTTTCCGAAGTAGCAAAGTTTATTTTATTAAATGTTTCATTTGATTTTAACACGGCAGGTATGAATATGAATTTATGGATAAAATTGTTGAAGAGATTACCGCACAAGTAAAAGAACCTATCTATTTGGATATGCCAAAGTGCCAAGTTGGGCTAGACTCTCGGGTAGGACATATACTTGAAATGTTAGATGTTGGCGGAAGTGATGTACGCATGGTAGGAATATGGGGAATTGGCGGAATAGGGAAGACAACAATTGCTAAAGCTGTTCAAAATACAATTGCCCATAAGTTTGATGGTTGCTGCTTTTTGGCAAATGTTAGAGAAGGTTCAGAGCAACATGGAGGTTTGGTCAACCTACAAAATATTCTTCTCTCTAGCATTGTGGGGCAGAAAGAATCGAAAATAAACAACATTCATGAAGGAATCACTTTGTTGCGTGAGAAGTTGAGACATAAAATGATTCTCTTAATTGTTGACGATGTGGATAATTTGGACCAGTTAGAGAAATTAGCTGGGAGAACTGATTGGTTTGGTCACGGCAGCAGAGTTATCATAACAACAAGAGATAAGCATTTATTGATAGCTCATCAAGTGAAACCAATATACAAGGTTCATGAACTAGGTCACTATGAAGCTCATGAGCTCTTCAGTTCAAATGCATTCAAAGATCATAAGAATTTAGATGATAATGAGAAACTGTTAGTTACTACTGTTGTTGAATATGCTCAAGGCATTCCACTTGCACTGAAAGTTTTAGGTTCATATCTATGTGATACCTCTATACATAAATGGCAAGCTATGTTAGATGGTTTTAAAAAGAATCCTCCTAGGCACATTCAAGATATTCTCATAATCAGTTATGATAGACTGCAAGATACAGTGCAAAAAGTTTTCCTCGACATTGCTTGTTTCTTCAAAGGTTGGAATGCAAATGATGTGACACAAATACTTGAAGGTTATGACCGCTTTAACCCCGAGCATAGTATTAAAGTTCTTGAAGAAAAGGCACTCATATATGTTGTACGTGGTCAAATTTGCATGCATGATTTGTTGGAAGAGATGGGGAAAGATAAAGTTTTGCAAGAGTCTACAAAGCCCGGTGAGCGAAGCAGACTGTGGCATCACAACGATGTGCAGGACGTTCTAACAGAAAACACGGTAAGTAGTTCTCATATGCTCAAACTTACACACACACACAGAATCATATCAGGGTGATTCTCTATGTGTGTTGTTTATTTTAATTTGACAACCAATATTTGGAGAATATGTACTATGATTTTCTTTTCAATTGTTAAAGAGATTAAAAATCAAACAGTTGCAATTTATTATTTGAGTACTTGTTTTGCTAATACAATTGCCTTTTCCATACTAGGGAACAAGAAAAATTGAAGGCATGATGGTAAAGCTGCCCAAAGAAGATGAGATACGCTTGAGTCCTAAATGCTTCAAAAAGATGAGAAATCTTAAAATTTTTATAAACGTCAATGGACGGTTTTGTGGAAAGGTTGATTATTATCCGAATCAGTTGCGAGTACTTAATTGGCCTGACTGTCCACTGAAATCTTTGCCCTTCAATTTTAATACGAAGAATCTAGTTCGACTTAGTATGCCTTGTAGCCGCATCTCACATTTTGGAGAAGGATTCAAGGTATTTATGAATTTTCAAGAGTTTATTTTATTAAAATATTTACACCTTATCAATTTTCCATTTGATTTTTTATATGACAGAGTATGGGAAATCTGAAATTCTTAAAATTGAAGGAATGTGAATTCCTCGCATCAAGCCCAGACCTGTCTGGAAGCCCAAACTTAGAGTTTCTGGATCTAAGTTGGTGTACAAGTTTAAAGAAGATTCACCCTTCGGTTGGATCCCTCAAAAAGCTTGTTGGACTGGATCTAAGTTGGTGTGAAATGTTAGAGGAGGTTCACCCTTCGGTTGGATCCCTCAAAAAGCTTGTTCGCCTGAATCTTGAAGGCTGCTGTAAACTTCGGATACTACCTGGCGAAGTCAACTGGAGATCCCTCCAAAACATTAATCTTAACTATTGCAAAATGCTGGAGAGTTTTCCTGAAATTGTGGGTGAGATGAAATACATGACATCCTTTGGATATCTAATTAACGTTGAATGGTTGGCGTTAGGAAATTGTGGAAACCTCACAGATCTACCTTTCAGCATCTATGAATTGCAAAATCAGGTTCTTTTGAACAACTGCCCAAAACTAGTAAGATGCCCAAATAAGGTGGAGTCTGAACTCTGAAGTGCTTCCAACTTACTCATGACAAAGGATGCAGTTCAATGGAGCCGCACAATTTGGCACTACGTCGATTCACCGCGAGAGGATGCGCCACTTTATCTAATGATACTGATTTCCTCGCGTCCCTTGATTTATCCACTTTAGATGCACTTGATTTATCAGGAAGCGCCATTGTTATTCTTTCCGAATACATCAACGAATTTCTCTACTTGAGCTCACTCAATTTGAGAGGCTGCAGGAGGCTCGTCGAAATTCCAGAGCTTCCACCAAGTATTCGCCGGTTGGATGTGAGTGATTGCGTATCATTGGAAAGAATTTCGAAGTTGTCAAACATTTTGGAGCGTAAAGAATCACAAATGATTGAGGAGATGGACTTAACTAATTGCTGGAGACTCGGTCAAAATTTGGTTCAGCTGGCAAACAAGGATGATGATGAGGTGGACGCTGATCTCTTCTCTCGACTCCTATCTTCTCAGCAATCCAAATTCACAATTAGATTTCCAGTTCCAAGAAGCGAGGTTCCAAAGTGGTTCAGCTGTCAAATGGATTTCACGGGGCATCGACAGTTTGAATTTTGTATTGAAACACTTGCAAATTTCAAATGGGACAACACAGGGTTGGCTCTCTGTGTTGCTCTTGATCAAAAGCTGCAACGTGGTTATTTTGCGGTCCATATTCACATCAATGAAGTGAGTGTTTCAAATCTCTCCCACCCCCAACTGTTTGGTCATTCAGCAGAGTCGGATCATGTGTGGCTGCACTATGTTCCCTTCCTTGAAATGTGGCCATTGTTGCCCCCTTTTACGTGTCGAGTCATTATTTATCAATATGGGAACTCCATAAAAAGCTGTGGTGTCCACCTTGTAATGCCACCCAATGAAGACGTTTGTATGAAGATAATCCGTGCAGAGAACATCAACAGTTGTAGCCTTTTGATGGAGGAGCTAAATGGCAGAAGCCATTGAAAGTCTATAAGAGACGTGGCAAAGAAGGTTCCAAGGCTCAAGCCTTGATCTGGCACTCAGTAGATGATGTGTCAACATGGGAACTTGACTGATTTGGGGTCAGCAACTATTTGGAAAGTTTTTGGAAAGTTTTATGACTTCTTTTCTTATTAGGATTTGTTTTAGTATTTGGGAATCTTCTTAAGCCTAGGGGTATTAGGAATTTAGGATTACTTGGTCCTAGTTGTTCAAGGGTTGTTTTAGCCTCTCTATATATTGAGGCCTTTGTAGTCTTTTATTGGCAGATTAAGATTAATAAAATTGAGAGCGTTTGCTATCCTTGGTTGTGTGACTCAACCTCCTTCCTAGGTGTGACTCCTAGAACCTACTGGTGTGATTCCAGTAGTTATCTTTCTGTTTCTTAGCCTACTGCAGATTATCTCTACAGCAACCTTAATCCTACAGTTTACGTATTGGTCCTGCATCACCTTTCTTATGATGAAGTTTATAAGGTATCGTTTCCTTTTGTGAAAATTTCCTCATTTCAGAGATGATAACTGACATGTGTAGCAAAATGAAGGACTGACATATGAACAAAAATTGCAATTGCAGGACTTCTGGGACAATTATCGTCCCAAACAGAGGACTGACTGCAAAGAATTATATACTGATGCACAACTGGAAAATGAAAAGCTGTAATTATTAGTAATGCAGCTTAGCATTGTCTATGGACCAGTGTGACGAATACAGGTTTACATTTTCAAATTCTCCCTTTCTTTGATATCTTTGGAGTTTCAAAATTGCTTTGTAATATCAAATCTTTGTAGGCATTCTCCATATGTGTGGATAGAGTTGAACTAGTTTACCATGCCCAATTCCATGTAACTAATAAATGCAAAATTGCATCCGTGAAAGGAATATTAAATTTGTAATTTAGAAGCTTGATCTAATGCACTAAATCTACTTCACTAAACTCATCGATGAACTTGTAGACGTTTTCTCGTCCGATAGCCACTTTCAAGGTCTTTCTATTTTCTGATTATATGGCATCGTTTTCTGAATTTATTTCCTCATCCAAAGGTATGCTGCTACTCTATTAATACGCAGCTGCTCTTTTGATTTCAGATTGAACTGCTAATATATACATTCGCTTATGGGCCTTAGAATTGTTGGCGAGAAAGAATAAAAGCCCTTACTTTGGCTCAATTAGTTTGGTTTCCTGGATTGCTAATCTTAGTGTCAGATTATGCTGCTGTTGCAGTATGGCATTACTTCAGTTTACTAGATTCTCGAAATGTCAGGTTTCACATGGTTGATTGATTTTAGTATATGCGCCATGTAAATTTGTACTAGATGCAAAGACTCATTGGAGGAAGTTTGATTAGGTTCTGGTGTAGAGATATTCACGCCATGAATATTTGAAACTTTAGATGATTCTGTCATTACTACAGTTTTTCTGTTGACCTGACGGAATCATGTACGTAATAATGTACATCAGATAGGTGGTTTGAGTTCCTGCTAAAGGAAATGAATTTTTTTTTTTTTGAAACCTTTCTTTCATTAATGAGTTAAAAGGAGGACAGGTTAATTCATTATAATGTTTACTTTGCTCCCTTACTGTCATTGCAGGGACTGCCCTGAGGAATCTAAGGAAGCCGTTGCATCACTAATGGTTACTGCAGCTAGATTTTCTGATTTACCAGAGTTTTGTGACATTAGGCCACTATTTCAAGAGAGATAAGTGAACTCTGGATTATTATGTGGATCAGAAGGTAATTATTTATTGACCTGCACTTGTTGGAATTTTATGAATCCCTAACTGCTTTGAAACTGACTAACTAAATTCCTAAATGATAGTTTGTTGAGAACATAGCTTCAAAGCCTCCTACATTGGAGAAGAAGGTTCAGTTGACATAGCATTGGAGTTTTCAATCAAGTGGGATTCCAAGGCCTTTGAACAAAGGATGTCTAAACCTCCTGCATTTATGCAGGTCTGGCCTACTGTGTTGCTGTAATAACACCCGTATCAGATATTGTCACGCCCCTGATTTTTAACAACAATAAAAATCGATATATATAATCTCATAATTATACATGCGTGAATGTTCAGTCATCAATACAAATACCTGGAACATCATCATCTTTCACCCTCAACTGGTGATAGCCGGATCTCAAATCGATCTTCGAGAATACAGCAGCTTCCTTAAGCTGGTCGAACAAGTCATCAATCCTAGGTACAGATGAAATATATATATATCCTTGTGAATGATTGTGATGAATAATAATATGCATGATGGTGTTCATATTATTGTTGAATGCGACTTTTCAGGAAATAATATTATAGAAAAAGATGTTTTCTATTGTTTGAAAAGTATTGAGCTTGATGTTACATTTTGAGTCAAGCGTGACTCTTTTTAGATGTATTGGTTTTTGTATCAAAGGTCACAGATGGTGAGCAGGGATTAGGAAAACCGAAATTAGATGTTCCAGGTATTTGTATTGATGACTGAACATTCACGCATGTATAATTATGAGATTATATATATCAATTTTTATTGTTGTTAAAAATCAGGGGCGTGACAGATATTTACATAAAATACAAAATCCTGGGATGTCAAAGTTTGGTGAATTTCTTATTTGGGAAAAAACGTATTGCTCTTTTGAATTCTAAGGCAGTTGCAATTTCGCAGTGGAAGCCATGAAATCTTGGATGTGTATAGGGTTTCAGGCACAAGCATCAATCTGTGCAAGCAAAGCTATGAAATGGTGGGAGAATACCCTAAAACTGAACATGGTGGAGATCCATTCTGCTAAGAACTCATTGATTCTTTGCATAATGCTTGTGATAGATTGGTTGTAGTAGATTTTTACTAACCTGGTCGTGGAGATAGTAGAGCTCTCCATCCCAAGGTATATTTCATATTTCATTTTTGGGTATTGAGTCATATTTCATTGCTGTTTTTGTTCGCATACTCATAATCAGAGTAATTTTGTCTCTAACCAGATTAGGATACGAGCTTTCCTTCTACTGGGTTTTTCCCCCCATTTTCATTTTACAATCTTCCTATACTATGCTATCTCAGCAGAAAAACCCACCTAGGGATTTGCAACCTCTGCCGCCGCAGCCACAATTAGCTTCAAATCATAGTCATGCTCAACCGGATAAGCATACATTCTCTATAAGGTGATTATTTGATTTCCAATTTTTGTTTTCCAATTCTATTTCATAATTTTTGTTATGTTTTGTTGTATGTTGTCATGTGTAATTGGATAATTGTAGAGTTAATGATCACAGCCCCATTTCATTCTGATATGGAAGAACTTCTAAATACGTTATTAAGCACATCCATATGATTTTGATTGATTTACATGGAGATTATCTGAAATTTACAGTTAACTTTGAAATCTTATGGTAGTTAGGCATAATTTATTTTCTGTTGAGATGTTATATCAGAGGGTCTCGTAAAATCAAAGTATGGCAGAAATTGGTCGTACTGCAACTGCCTATATTATGAGGGCATGAAATACAAGCCTTGTTCTGTAAAGTTTGCTCCAAACAATGAGCAATGCACTTAAAATCATAACCATCATTCTCCCACTCATACCCCACTGACTTCATTCACAAATCCTTCTATTTTTCCTGCCCTGCCAAGCAAAACTCCCTACCTCACTATTCCTCTTACCTGCCAAGAGAGAGCTACACTATTCTGTTCTCGATGACATGGTCTCCCACTCATACCCCACTGACTTCATTCACAAATCCTTCTATTTTTCCTGCCCTGCCAAGCAAAACTCCCTACCTCACTATTCCTCTTACCTGCCAAGAGAGAGCTACACTATTCTGTTCTCGATGACATGGTCTTCCACCTTAAAATGACTTCCTTTCACCTAACTATGCACCAATATATACCCTCCCCCTTCTTCGCCTGATGCTCAACTTCTCCACCTTAGTACCTTACTCTCTCTTACTAAATCAATCCACAAACACATCAACAGTAAAACAATGACACCCCAATACCTCTTCTCATTATTCTTTTTCGTGATCTTCTTCCATTTGCACATTATTTCTTCTCAATCTCCAGCAGTTGCATATTTGCTTCAGAATGCCTATAGCTGCATATTTACTATTCCTTTTGGATTACTATTAATTTGAAATAGCAAGCAGCTGTAGTATAACCCCCTAAGCGTTCATTTAGTATTAATAGACGAGATGCTAAGCCTATAGCCCTAGCTGCCCTCTTTAGATCTTTAAAGCAGACTCCTTGTAATTCGCTTTTTGTTTATTCAATAAAAAGCTGTTTCTTTTCCAAAAAAAAAAAAAAACAAGAGGCAGAATAGCTCCTGTAACTTGGCATGAGTTGTTTGGGGTGCAATCTGGTGATGGATTTTCACCAGGTCTGTCCATATGTTTGGTCTATTGCACATTTTTAAAGCATAAATGTACCTCATTTTTGTGTAAGAGGCAAATAAACTTGCAAGGAACATTTTTGGCCATGGAGACTTAGTAGTTTTGTTACTGAAAAGGCCAATACAAGACTATTTTCGTTTTGAATTTTGTAGCATTATCAATATGAAATAATTTTTTCATTCTCAAATGAAATTTGCCATCCTTAATCTGTTTCCATATATATATTCTCTGCCTGTTTAAAATGCTAGGTTTTCAAAGAAAAAAATTTAAATCATGTGGATACAATCCAATTTAGCAAGCACTTTAGTTTATTCTTCAGGATTTGTTGATTTTGCCAAGAAAACATGTGAGGACGTCATTCTGCATGAAGCTGGCGAGACCAATTGGTTGCTTTCTATTTGGTGATGTTAGTGGTAACTGATGAGGGGTTCAAACTGCATCTTCCACATATCTTAATTTTATCAGATTGATTAAAGTTGGGGTTGTACCGTAACCCTCCACTAGGGGAAATTTATTTTCATATTGGCAGAAGTTGGATCCCATATTATATCAAATTATGCTGAAATCTTTGTGGTTGGCCATCAAATTACAGATTTTCTACCAACTAATTAAACTTAGGGTACTAATACAATTTTGAGTAAATTCATCCTGTGAAAGGTGCTTATTTGCAGATTTATTTGACAGTTTATACTTTTATCAAAGTAACTTTGTTGAAGTAAGATCAAGAAAATTGTACAAGGTTAAGTATTCATGGTATATGTGTTTGACCTATGAGATGTCAGTATGAATGCCTTTTTTGTACTCATTCAAATGACCTCAAGTTTCTAAATCAGCTACCACAACACGTCAGAACCAGTCAACCAGATATATATGAAACGGACAGAACTACATTTCATCAGTTTGTTAAATCGTGTAGGCCTTACTGAAAGCTGTGGTGGGTGTTTTACGTCCCTTGGTGGTTGGCAATGTTCATCCTATGATTGGAACTGTTGGTGCTCCCCTGACAACTATTGAAGCGCGGCTTGGGTCGGTCCCAGAACTGGGACATGATGCACTTTCTAGTGTGCCATGAAAATCCTACGAGGAAAAAATCTTGTTTTCTAGTTACCACAATTGAACGTGGAAATAAATAAACTTAAACTGAATGAAGAGAAAAGTGCACGGAAGTAGCAACAAAATCCATCACCACTCATTGATTTTGCTAAATTTGATTACCTTTGCTTGATTAAATTTGTCTCAATTCTGATATTTGGAGGTCTACAAGCTAAGCTTTTTCTAGATGAAAAAATAAAGGCGGAAAGTATGTACCCATATATTGATATATGAATCAAGTAAGAAACCCAGCAATAGACGATCTCAGTAAAATCGTACATTAGTTCGAGCTAGAGACTAGTATGGGCGGAACCAGGGGACTAGGTATTGCTGCAACCCCCCTCTTAGTATCAAATATTTATGTATTATGATTGCAAAGTATGATCTGTGTTTGACCAGTATCAATTTCTGCTAGTTTGGACTGGGATTAGCCACAAAGTATGCCAAAACACCAACAAATGGTGCATTAATGTATGTGGTCGGTTCAGACTTCCTAAAATCCGCGCAATCATCCTCATAGACATCATCTTCTCTAGGTCCTCCTACTAGGGCTCCCACAAGGGGATTAGGGTTAGGGTTTGACGAATTGAAGTACACTGAGCCTTCCTTGCAAGCAATGGTTTGGGGATGATCCTTGATAGAAGGTAAAGAAGATCCACGGTGGTGAATTCGCTGTGGATAATGGTCGCTGTATCCGACCATGTATGACAAACCCATTGGCTATTTGGCGAAGCGTTTTTGGACTGACATCTATGTTTCCACAGTTGAGGGATCGCGAGGTTCGTGCAAGGTAATTGGCGTAAACTAGTAGTAGGAATGAAATCGAAGTTGCATGTTGCAGATTGCTGCCTCCTGGCTTGTAGATGAGACCGGCTGGAGTGTACTCGATGTGGAGGATGATGATTCCGGTATTAATGCATGTGCACATGAAGCTATCAGCCGATGATTTGTAGGATTCAAGGTTGTACATGTTGCCTTCCAGGACTTCCTGGAAAATAAAGGGAAAGGGTCATCATGAAATCACATCATTTATATCGTAGAGATTCCTATAATAATCTGGGAAGTTTGACCAAATCTTGGAGATTAGAACATTGAGGCCAGCATGCTTGTTGTCCCAACCGAATTCGTTTATATTGTCCTCTGCACCAAGAGTTTTGCCATTGTTTTGTATGTTGTCAAGGTAACCACCATCCTGAGTGGCTCTCCTCAGCCTGGCTGCACTCCATAGCAATTCGTCCTGTCAAACGTTACACAAAATTTTTGTCAAGCAATGGTTGAAGACTAGGGGTTCAAACTGGACGTTTTCTTGTGTAGGAATGAAGTCTGCTTAATCGCTACACAAGTACACATACAAGCTGTCACAAATTTCTTTCCTAACAAAACCCAGTGACAGATTATAAAGACCGTGATATTTGGATGCATTGCATGTAATTTAAGATGTATGAAAGAAAAACTGAGATTGGAGGAATGAAAAAAGGGTGATTGGAAACATGTAGTTATCTCATTATATTATGCTTAGTCATCATTAAACAAAGGTTGTGATTGACAAAGTGATTTATTAACGATATTATTAAGTATAGAGTAATTAATTAATATCGTATTTGAAGCTAAGTATTGAGATTTAGTACTTACTTGGTAACCATCGAAATCACAGTAAAATGGGCAGACACCATCTCTAACATTGGCATTATCACTGTAAGCTCCTCTGTAAGTATCAGCAAACTCGAAGGCCTTCATGGCATTTCGCAACAATGTGTCTGCGTAACCTAGGTTAGCGGATCGGAATGCCATTGAGGAAACTGACAGTGCCGCAGCTGTCTCACCGGCAACATCAGAAGCTGGATTCGGCGAGTCCACGGCATATATAGTCCTGGCTGTGTCCATATCTTCTAGTCTTTCCCAGCAATTGTGGTCTATAATTGGATCCCCGACCTATTATTCCATGGATAACAAGGTTAAGACCCTCAAAAAGAGGAAAGATCAAGCAAAATATCAATGTCATTACTTGGTACATATTACCTAACATTGTTTGCATTGGTTCAATAGTGGGGCAATTTTTGTACCATTGAGACACATTTTGAACGTAGCAATATGTGGACAAATTTATTTGTATCTATATGGACCATGGAGCATAAAGCTTGATGAAGACGATTCATTGTTTCATGCAAGTCACGGACTTGGCGGTGAAAAAGTGTGTATGGATATATAGCCCACCTTCTTCTTCTTCATTCTTCTCCTTTTTCTTCCTTCTTGGTCCCTCCCTCCCCGATTTGATTTGGACACCCAAATCAGGGTACCCAAAATCTGATTTTCTTCTCCTCCTCCTTATTCTTCTTCCTTCTTCCTTCTTCTCCTCCTCCTCCTCCTCCTTCTTCCTCCCTCACTCCCTCCCTCCCTGATATCAAGTTTTGATTTGGACACCCAAATCTAATTTTCTTCTCCTCTTCCTTCTTCTCCTTCTTCTTCCTCCCTCCCTCTCTCCCTAATATCAAGGTTTGATTTGGACATCCAAATCTGGTTTTCTTCCTCTCCTCCTTCCTTCTTCTTCTCCTTCTTCTTCTTCCTCTTCCTTTTCCTTCTCCTTCTTCTTCCTTCTTCTTCCTTCTCCTTCTTCCTCCTTCTTCTTCTTTTGCAATTTTTTTTTGTCAATCCATGAAGAGACGGATTTGCCCTTACAAATTTGACCAAAATCACACTGACTAACGGGGACTGTAACGGCATACACCGATTTTGGGCCAGGATTGTAACATCATGTACCGAAGTTAATTCTTTGAAACTTGATATAACAAACTTCAAAATGGCCAATATTTCATGTACTGTTCTTAAAATTTTTCCTTTCAAAAACATAGAAATAGAACCCATACTCGGTATCTTAATGATTTCAAAAGGAATTTTATGTGTCTATATAGAATCTTGCTCTGCTAACGAGGTCCTTAACTTAGCTTAAGGAATGGATTTCCATATTTTGACCGCTTTTCGATCGCATATTGACATCTTAACCGTTCAGTTTTTAGGTATATATGAGTAGATCATCTCTGCAAATTTTTCAGTCAAATTGATGATCGCTAAGGCGTCCAAAACTGCAATTTACACGAACGAACTGAATCTGTCCAACCTGAACCGTTCGTATAAATTGCAGTGTTAGATGCCTTAACAATCACCAATTTGGCTGAAAATTTGCAGAAGTGATCTACTCATATATAACTAAAAACTGAACTGTTAAAATGTGAATATGCGATCGAAAAGTGGTTAAAATATGGAAATTTTTTCCTTCAGCTAAGGTAAGGACCTCTTTAGCATAGAAGACCAGTATGTATATATATATATATATATACACAAATTTTCTTGGCTAAGGATGTCCTTACCTTAGCCATAGGAACAGATTTCCAGTTTTTGCCCACTTTTCGATCGCATATTCACATCTTAACCGTCAGTTCTTAGTTCCTAATGTATAAATCATCTCTGCAAAATTTCAGCCAAATTGATGATCGTTAAGGCATCCAAAACTGCAATTTACAGCCAAAAAATGAAAATCCGTACCTAAGCTTAGGTAAGGATGTCCTTAGCCAAGAAGGACTGTATATATATATATATGGATCCTTGACCCAAACCACCAAAATTAGCTGAAATTATCTCACTTACCCCTGCAACAAATTTTTATTTCCACTAACCCAATTTGAAGCAAATGGCAAGCCTTAATCTAATTAATAAATTACATTTTAATGCCACTCTCATCTCTCTCTCTCTCTGCAATCTGTGACCTCCACCTCTGGTACTGCGTCGAACTCCGACATCACGATCATCATCATCAGATCGAGATGAATTTTCCAGCTGCAGCAGCTCCGAATTGGTTGCACTTCCAGGTACCAGTAGTTCCGGTGGTAGTAGACATTGAATTGGTTAAGAAGCAACTTCCGGTTGTGCAATACCGGAACCTAATGATAGAGAGAAGAGATCGATCGCGATATAGAGAACTCCAGCATCATCCACTACTGAAGACAACGAAGAAGCTCCAGTCAGAGCTACCTCGCCGGAGTCGAACACCGAGTTTTTCAACTGATCTCCTCCATCCACGATGCCTTTGAGGTCAAGAGTGCCATAGAAGCCAGAGATTGGAGGTCGAGAGCACTGCAGAGGCTTGATATTGGACGAGGACTGACAGGACCTGCCCCAGATTTCACCTTGAAAATCCAAAGTGGGCCTGTGGGGCCCACCTCAGAAGAAATTTTACCAAAAATTTGGTGGAACTTCCTCTAAAAGTGGACAACCCAAAAACCTGTAGAAAGACATTTACACTTCTAAAATAATCCACCCTTATTCTTCTAGAGCCACCCTGCTCCCTATCTCACAACATCTCCCATTTCACAAACAATTCTGAACTTAAGAATATTAATCACATAGGTTATCAGAGCAATCTAATATACAAGCGTACAAGAGAATAGAATACAAGATAAAGGACCGATACTTTTATAATGCGGAAGCTATGACAGCTATGCCTCAACTGCAAGTACGCTCGACCTCAAGCTAAACTGGCTTGCAAACTGGGCATTTAAAATAGAAAGGCCCGGGGAAAACATTTAAAAATCGTTAGAGTGAGTGGACGAAAAATAAGTAATTTCGAATGAATAAGTAAAGGACAAAATACTGTTTACTCCATATACTTATAGGGTCTCGACGTTTCAATCCCTGACGTTTCAATTTCACCTAAAAAGTCCCTGAACTTTCCAATTTCATCTAAAAAGTCCTTGCCATCAATTTTCCGTTAAAAAATCTGTTATCTTGCTGACGTGACACTATTTCAACAGTAAAATGACTATTTTACCCTTATTGACCCCAAAAAAAAAAATTTACTCTTTTTTTTTTTTAAACTCTTTTTTCTCTATTTTTTTAGTTTGTTCTTTTTTTTTAATTCTTTTTTCTCTATTTTTTT
Source organism: Rosa lucieae (assembly GCA_024704745.1). Lineage (NCBI taxonomy): Eukaryota > Viridiplantae > Streptophyta > Magnoliopsida > Rosales > Rosaceae > Rosa > Rosa lucieae. The sequence goes on along the minus strand of CM045497.1, from coordinate 25,060,644 downwards.
TAATTTGTTGTTTTTTATTCCTACTTTTTTTTTAAACTCTTTTTTCTCTATTTTTTTAATTTGTTCTCTTTTTTTTTTCCTACTCTTTTTTCTCTATTTTTCTAATTTGTTCTTTTTTATTCTTACTTTTTTTTAACTCTTTTTTCTCTATTTTTTTAAATTTGTTCTCTTTTTTTCTTTTCCTCTTCTTTTTTCTCTCTTTTTTTAACTCTCTTTCCTCTTTTTTTTTATTTGTTCTCTCTGTTTTTTTTAACACTATTTTCTCTTTTTTTATTTATTTGTTCGCTCTCCTTTATATATATATATATATATATTTCTTTCTCTTTTCTATTTAGCTATTCTTCCTCTTCCTCCTCTCTGCTCTTCAGCCTTATTTTCCTCCTCCCTGATCGCAGCTCCAGTTTTCGGCCACGCTTGGAAGCAGGAATAGTCAGGTTCTCTTCCCTTCAGATTCCGGCCCCTTCGTGGTGTCGGAGCTATATCAGAAGCTTTCTCTCGACGTCAATAACGATTCTTTGGTGTTGGTTTGCTGAGATGATGAACCAATAGACATTCAAAGAGGATAAGATATTTGAGTTTTCCTGCGAGTTTCCATGTTTTGGTCTATTTGGCTGTTTCTGATCGTAACTTTAGAGAGAAATGTTTGAACTGTTTTGGCACCGAAGAAAGGGAGGTGGAACGTGAATTGATTTGATTTGGGTGTGCTCCGATTTGGTTTGGAACCACTGTATGGATAGGGGTGATTAGGAGAGGTGGTGATGCTTGCTAGCATGACGGGGATGATGGAGGGACGGTGGAATGGTCAGCACTTGCTTGGAGCGGCGGACACGCCAACGGTGATTAGGAGAGGTGGTGATGCTCGCCGAAAACTGGAGCTAAGATCAGGGAGGAGGAAAAGAAGGCCGAAGAGCAGAGAGGAGGGAGAGGAAGAAGAGGTAAACAGAAAAGAGAAAGAAATAAAAAAAAAAAACAAAAGAGAGAGAACAAATAAAAAAAGAGGAAAAAAGTTTTTTAAAAAAAAAGAGAAAAAAGAGTAGGAAAAAAAAAAGAGAAAAGAGGGTTAAAAAAAAGAGAACAAATAAATAAAAAAAGAGAAAAGAGAGTTAAAAAAAAAACAGAGAGAAAAAAGAGGACGCAAAAAAGAAGAAGAACAAATTAAAAAAATAGAGAATAAAAAAGAACAAATTAAAAAAAAATTGAGAAAAAAGAGTTAAAAAAGAAGAAGAACAAACTAAAAAAATAGAAAAAAAAAAGTTAAAAAAAGAAAAAAAAAAAAGAGTAAATTTTTTTTTTTGGGTTAATAAGGGTAAAATAGTCATTTTACTGTTGAAATAGTGTCACGTCAGCAATATAACAGATTTTTTAACGGAAAATTGACGGCATGGACTTTTTAGATGAAATTGGAAAGTTCAGGGACTTTTTAGGTGAAATTGAAACGTCGAGACCCTATAAGTATATGGAGTAAACAGTATTTTGTCCATAAGTAAAACTTAATGCTTTCCCAAGTTATTCTCTAAAACCTCGCATGCAGTAACAATCTTGGAAATATTTTTAATCATCATCTTTACTGCAATCTTAATCACGTAAAAAAAATAGAGCATCTTGCAATCTCTTAAAATCTCATCCTCAATTCTTTTTAAAACATCATTTTCAAGAGGTTCGTTTGATGACTAGAAATGATTGCTGTCTAGTCATCTCATGCCATCTGGGAGGGATTGCCATCCAGATGACGCATTTGAAGGGACTGCAAACAAGAATAGGAGGCGATGGATAGAAGGGACTGTCAACTAACCACAGGTAGTTAGAAAGGACTGCCAACTAACTACCTCATATCATCTGGAAGGGACTGCCAACCAGGTGACGCATCGGAAGGGACTGCCAACCAGACTATTACCTAGAAGGGACTGCCAACTAGGTAATGTATGCATGCGTTGACTGATAGCCTCCTCAATAAACTGGAAACAACCTTTTTCAATTACTTGTTTTCGGAAAGAAACTCGATATTACTTCAATAAATCATTAATAATTCACCGAAAGCATAATTCAGGATTATCTCGCTAACTCAAACCTCAATATCTCAATAAATCATCAAAAACATAAATCAAATACTTTGTAAATCAATAAATGCTTTCGGAAAGAAATCTCAATCTAACTTTAAGGCTGATAAGTGCGGAGCTCAAAACTCAATAAATGTCGATAATTCAATCATGCTCAAATATTCGATGAAACATTCGTACTCGTGAATCCCCATAAAAACTGATATTCGAAATCAATAATTCTCATAATATTTTCTTAATTAGTCACTTCCTGAAAATCATTTCCCAACTCAATAACTCATAAATAAATAGCTTGAAAAATCTATTGAAAGCCCTCGGGAAGGAAATCCACTAAAAAATCCCGTAACTCATAGAGCATAATAAATCTCAAGAAATCAAGCTCATAAAATCATAACACTCAATAATTCAAATAATAAATTAAACCTCAATCGGAAAAATAATAATGTACTGCATGCACATTTAATTTAAAATAAATGTCCACTCACAGTACTATTTAGGCGATCACGCATACGAATTCCTACATCGAGCAATAGCTTGGTATATCGCCCTGTACACAATTAAAATTCGTGAATAATGATTCGGCAATTAAATACGATTCCTAAAATCAAATCCTCATAATCATATCTTCACTTCTTCTCGGATTCAACCCAAATTATACCACTAATATCAATTCGTTAATTTAAAGGTTCCAAGGCAGAACCGAGAGATATCCGACGGTCGGATTCTCTTAAATCGGTAATGGAATTCTAAATTCCGGAAATTTCATAATCAACACAACTTTTCTTCAATTCCAACCAAATTCACATTTACGAGCTCTACATCAATTATAGGATTTAATAGGCTAAAAATCAAAGTCAAAAAACTGCCCTACGTGCCTCCACACGCCACCTAAAATTTTGGCCGCAGCAACATCACAACAGACCCAACAAGTTTCTCAACTACAGCACATTCCAATTTTACCTTTAAGTGCTCGAAATTGGCCGGTGAAGAAAACCCAGAAAATACAAGAACTCTAGGATCGGGTTTTGATCGATTCTCCCTCTACACTGCAAATCGTGGCTCAAGGCTAGGGAGAAAATGATCCTTGGCGAAAACCGCACCTTCAAAGCCGATTTGGTGGCCGGAGATGGTCGGAATCGCCGGAAATAGACGAAACTTCCAAATTGCTACAGTGAGCTTCACGGCTCAAATCCGAGCTCCTCCGGCCGAGTCATCGAAAAACACCACCGCAGGTGTGACAAGGAGGAGGAGGCGAACTTGTCGGTGCCCGAATTCCGTCGTGGGGTGGCCGGAGGTGGAAAAATCAGGCCGAAGAGGAGGAAAGGATCGGGGGAGAGGAGAGAGAAAACTCGGTAGGTTTCCGAAAATGGAAACTTACCACAGTAGTTTCCACCTTTTATAGAAACTTACTATGAACAGTAACTTTCGTATTTCGTTCATAACTTTCGCATACAAACTCCAATTTTTACGTAACACATATGCACACGCTCGGTTTAACGTCCTCTACCACTTTCATGAAGAATATTTTCTCAAATTTTGACCCGACCAAAAATTCAACTTTTGGGGCCACTACAAGTACTAAAACGACAGTAAAAGTGAAAGTAAAGATCGTTTACCGTCCAAATGACTAGTAAACCGGTGAATTCAGGTTCGGGACATTATAAGGACGAACAGATTTACATCTTGGACTGATCGGATGTGCAAGGTAGAGAGAGAATTTCGATTTGTTGACGCGGGTGCCCATATAATTTTTTTTTTTTTTGGTAAAATGGGGGCAAAGGCCCACAAGGAAAGAAAAATGAAAAAAAAAAATCTATTGGGGGCAATAAATGTTTATAATTGATATAATCTTCTCTTTTTTTCCTTAATAAAAGTTTTATTTGTCTAATTTTAAGGTGAAAAGTTTTCATTCTAGCGATCGAAAGGTTTATTAGGGGGCAATATAAGTTTATTGGCGGGAGCAATAAACTCCTTCGGCCCCATATGAGATCTTGGACAACCTCTTTGGGGACTTCTGACGAGGTTTCATAAACATCTATTGCCCCCCAATAAAGGTCTATTTGGGGGCAATAAACCTTTCCGGTGACCTATGAGATCTCCAACGACCTCTTTAGAAACCTCCGGCGAGCTTTTCAAAGAAGTTTGGTGGGTGGCGGCTGGTGACCGGAATCAGGCGATAGTTGGCCTAAATCCGGCAGCTAGTGATCGGATTCCTGCGGTCGGTGACAAGACTCCGGCGAAGTCTCATATGGCTTCTCTCTCTTACATTCCCTCTCTCTCTCTCTCTCTCTCTCTCCATGTAACAAAGGGGTGAAGGTAACATAGTCTAAAAATAATAAAAAAATAATAAAACAAAAAAAATTTAATTGGGTATTAGGAAAGAGCTTATTAGAGTCTAAAAATAATAAAAAAATAAAAAAACAAAAAAAATTTAATTGGGTATTAGGAAAGAGCTTATTAGAGTTTTTGCGGGTAAGGGAGAATTAAAAAAACTTAATGGGTTAAGTAGGATAAATGACCCTAGAATTAGGGTAAATGGACAAAAACTATTTACACACACACACGCACATGTGTAAACAAGAGACAAACGATTGGATTTTGATATGTTTTAACGTTTGCAGGGACACCGATATGGTATATATAAATCAAATTTCCACAAGTGGCTTATTGCAATGGAGGTAATACTGTATCTCTGAGTTTCAGATATATGCATATCATGCAAGACACTTGAATGAAGACGCTTTGTTGTTGAGTGTGAAAGTGGTTGGGAAGAAGGTACCACCATTTTCATTTGAGCAATAGTAGCAACCCATTGAAACCCAGAGCTCAATGACAAGTGGGTTTTGCAATCAGAAACCGTAGTCTCAATCTTGAAAGTCAAGTCCCCAATCAAATTGCCCCCAATGAAGGTAATAATAATACTATGCTTCTTTGTTTCATATTTGAGCATGTTATGCAAGACACTCGAATGGAGAAGCAATATCGTTGAGAATAGATTTTGTGACTAGTTGAATTATTGAATAACTGAAACTAAATACATTGGGGCTAAATCTTACTAGAAAGAATGTGACCCTTTAGTCTTATGATTAGTGTTTGATGTTTACAAGTCTGTAGTAACAGCCATGCCATTACATATATTCCCAGTTTATGACACACTTGGTGTGGACCAAAAATTGTAAATAAATATACCCAACACATTTCGCTCTATTTTATTGATGAAAATAGAGTTGTTATTAAGTTAGGTTTGACCCATTCAAGATAAAGAAAATCTCTTAATTACAATCCCTTGCTTCAAGGGAAAACCCTTGATTCCAAAATACAAAGCTAATAAATAGAGATGTGTGTGTTTGTGGAAAATTGTGGCTGCACCTGCATTGTTTTACAAGTTGCCAACGTACCCCGTGAGGGATCAAGCCATTAGTAGTTCCAGAGTTTGTTGCTTTGGGGTTTCGACAGATATATGATTGGTCGATATATTTTGGTTAGGTATTTGGGTGAATTTGGTTTTTAAAGAACCAGTGATTCGGTTTAAGCTGTGGTTGCCTCTAGATATAAATCCAGATTGTCTACATACCCTACGAAGGGATCAAACCATTGTAATTTGAAGTTATATTTAGGTATTTGAGAGTTCTTGGTTTTGCACCAAAAGGATTTACATTTTTTTTTTTTCAAACTATTGTAGTTTCGATTTTTTTTTTTGGTTTTTTTGTTAAAACTGAAGTTCGGGTATTTTGATTTGACACTCCTAGCGTCATGCTTATCTGCACTCTTTAAATGGACCCAAATTTTGAAATGGGCTTCTTTTCTGTTTCCTTGTGAGTCATGTTCGTCGATCTATAAAGTTTTCTGAGCCCCAAATTTTGATATGGGAACCTTCAATGTGCCGAGTGGAGACTTGGAGTTTAATTTTGTTATCCAAAACCCGGAGACATGAGTCAAATTTTTTTTTCTCTTTTGGAGTTTTGGGGCACAAGATTTTAAAATCGACAGCCGCCGCAAAAGCCCAAATTTGGCAAAGACACCCGAGAAAACTTTGTCGGAGGCCGGAAACTAAAAAGATCCTCTCAGGAGTATTTGCCGCTTAGGAACGTCCTTGTTCAGTCTGGGTGTCCGAATTTTATCGAACAAGTGGTGTGCGGCGTTATTGTTCTTCAATAGCCAAAAAAGGCGGTCACACCCAAAGCAGCTTGGTTCTTGTTTGTTCTTTGCACGTGCCATTAAAGGGAAAGCACTTCGCATTTCATCGCTGTCTGGTAATCAAAGCACTTCTTCACTCTTGTTTTTTTTTTTTATCTCTTCTTCTTTTAAATTCTTGCACTTGTTGGTTTGTTTGAATTGCCGCTCTGGAAAGGAAATTTGGAGGTTGGGACTGGATTTTGAAAGAACGCAGGGAGGATAAGGAATTGTGTATTGGTGCTTTGGTCCTTTTCTTTTTCAATAATTCTCGTGTATCATGCATGTATTCCTTTCCAGTTACAGTTAGTGAACTTCAGTGATGCTTAGGAATGAGCAAACGGGGAATTCCCCCGCCCCCGCGCCCCCCGCTCCCGCCCCCGAGCCCAAATTCCCCCGCGCCCCCGTTCCCCGTCTGGGGATATTATCAGATGGGGGATTCCCCGCCTCGCCCCCGCGGGTAATGGGTTCCCCACCCCCACCCCCGCCCCCCGCATTGGTCTTTTTTTTTTTTTCTATTTTTTGTCTTTTCAGTTTTTTTTTTCCTTTTCTTTTTTGACAAAAAAATAATTTTTTTATTCTTTTTATTTTCATCATTGTTTTGGTCGATTGAATATTTCAAATGCTTGAGACAGTGTTTAAGAAAGAAATTGTTTGTTTAGTCACGAGGAAGCAATACGTTTAAAATAAATATTTATTTCTATAAAACAATTTTCACAACCTGGCAATTAAATGTAAAGTAATAAAATCCCGCTGCGTCTTCTCTCTTTTTTTTTGGCAAAAATCCGGCTGCGTCTTCTCTAACAGCCAAAATCACAAATCACAATTATACGACAATCCAACGGTCTGATCCTCAAGGATCGCCTAGAGGATCATCTTTACCAATTTGTACGATGATCCAACGGTCAGATACTCACGGATCGCCCTTAGGATCATCTCAAAACTATATGAAGATCCAACGGTTGGATCGTCCCGGATCGCCCTTAGAATTATCCTCACAAAATTATATGACGATCCAACGGTTGGATCGTCAAGGATCGTCTTTTCACAATTATACTATGATCCAACGGTTAGATCCTCACGGATCGCCCTTAGGATCATCCTCTCAAAATTATACAAAGATCCAACGGTTGGATCGTTCCGGATCACCCTTAGAATCATCCTCACAAAATTATACGACCATCCAACGGTTAGATCCTCAAGGATCACCTAGAGGATCATCTTTTCACAATTATACTATGATCCAACGGTCAGATCCTCACAGATCGCCCTTAGGATCATCCTCACAAAATTATACAAAGATCCAACGGTTGGATCGTCCCGGATCGTCTTTAGAATCATGCTCACAAAATTATACGACAATCCAACGGTCGGATCCACCCGAATTGCTTTGAAGGTGTATTCTGGATGGGAAAGATAAATACCCCGTATAAGTTTTCTGTTTTTTTTTTTATAAAGGTGTATTCTGGATCCACCCGCCCCCGCTTGACAAATGCGGGGAAAACCCGCGGGTACCCCGCCCCCCACCCCCGTTTGCTCATTCCTAGTGATGCTGCTTCCTTCTGAGTAAATGAAGGCAATTCTAAATGGCCTTGACTTTTACCTGTCCAAAATATACCAATTCACACCATCTTTTGTAAATCGAACTCAGTGGCTGCCTACTCAATGCTTGGTAGTTGCCTATCGAACTCTCGGCAATAACTTAAGTTTGGAAACTACTGAACAGTAACCTGTGTTTGAAAGGCAGCCACAACGAAAGTTCAGTAGCGAACCACGAAACTGGCCAAACAGTGTTTTGATTCTATAGGAGTTAACTTGTGGTGGGTCCTGGGAGAATATTGGACTGTTCATTTTCAGTTTCCCATGAAATTTATTTGACCGATTTTTCTTGCTTATGTTGCAGGTGCTAATGTAGTTGAGTTCATCATGAACCTCGCTGAAGTTTCAATAGCTTTTGTTGTACTAAACATGATATAAGTACAAAGAGTAACTTGCCTTGTATATTTTGACAGTTTGATTGTTATATTGGTTTCTTCCTATTATGGTACTCCATTTATATAAAATTTATTCCCCTCTCCTTTTATGTTTTCTAAGATCCTTGGGTAGTAATTCTTTCTGCAGATTTGATCATGCTTTCCAAACTGTTCTGCGCATATAAAAGGTAGGTCATATACTGTTTCTTTAGATACTTGAAATTCGAGGTCCAAGTTGTTAGGATTGTATCTAAGGTATACATCTGTTGTTCAGCAATTGTCAGCTTCACAAATGTTTCTAGCACCCAAAGACAGAAGATCTGGGGGTATCTTGCTTTTCGTGGGAGGAATTCTCTCAGTTGGTAATTTCTTAACACTGTTTATCTCAATCTCATATGAGATCTTGTTTTACCAAAGTAACTTGAGCAATATAAAAATTATATCACCAGTAAAGAAAAGCAATATAAAAATTATATCATCTTTCATCTTCAGAGAACATGTCAGAGGCAAATAAACTAGCAGAGAACATTTTGGCCAAGACAAAAATTTAAATCATGTGGATGCAACCCAATTTAGCTAATAGTTATAGTCTATTGTTACATCTTCAAGATTTGTTGTTTTTGCCAAGACAACATGTGAGGACGTCATTCTCCAAGACGGTTTTGTCTAGGGATAAAAAATTTCAGTTTGCAACAAGCTTGTTAAACCAATTGGTTGCTTTCTATTTGGTGATGTTTACTGTGTCAGTATGATTCAAGTTGGGGGTTGTACCGTCCTTCAACTTGGGGAACTTTATACTTTCATTTTGGCAGAAGTTGGATCCCAAATTAGATCAAATTATGCTGAAATCTTTGTGGGGGCCATCAAATGACAGATTTTCTACCAACTAATTAAACTAAGGGTACTAATACAATTTTGGGTAAAGTCATCCTGTGAAAGCAGATTTATTTTTTAGATTATATATTTTGCAAAGTAACTTCATTGAAGTATTACCAATACTTGGTTATACAGCTGTGTTTGCCTCAATATGAATTTGTGTTTGTTGGTATCATTTCCTTCTGTAAAAATTTCCTCATTTTTGCTTCAGCAGTTTCAGAGATAAGAACAGACATTTGTAGCAAAACAGACATCTGAACAATTATGCTATTGCAAGACTACTGGAAAGTTATCATCCCAAACAGTGGACCGACTGCAAAGAGATATATAATGATGCACAAGCAGCACAACTGGAGAATGAAAAGCTGTAATTAGTACAAATGCAGCAATGTTGGTAAAGGACCAATGTGAAGAATACACAGGTTACATTTCAGATCCTCCTTTTTTCTTGATATCTTTGGAGTTTTAAAGTTAGTTTCTAATAAATAATATCAACTCTCTTTGGCATTCTCCATTTGTGTGGATATTGAACTAGTTTTCCAAGCCTGGTTCCATGTAACTAATACTTGAAAAATTGCATTATAGAAAGCGATAATAAATTTGTTTTCGAAGTTTGATCTAGTGCACTAGTCAACCAAAGAAGAGATGGGGGAGGATTTGGTCATGTAGAAGTGTCAGTAAAACATCGATTTGTCAGGTGTTTAGAGCAATGTGATCCATAGCCATGAGGGCTTGCTCTCTACGGGCGTCCATCCTTCTCTGGTTGCGATTTGCTTCTCCCATGTTTGGTGGTTCTGCTTCCCTTTTTGAGTTTGAGGGCACATCTTTTTGAGTTTTGGTTGTGACAATGTTCTATATGGTCATTCAAAGAAGTACGGAGATAGTTTCTGGCTGTTTACACCTGTTTGTTCGTGTTTGCAGTTGTATTTTTGGCTTATGATTTTTGTGGGCTACATGGTAGTCAACACCCAGGAGATGATTGAGAGGGCACACGTTGGTGTTCTGGACTACGTGAAGCATCCCCTAACCCTTTTCACTGATTTCATTGCTGTTTTGTTCGCGTACACATAATCAAAGTAATTTTGTCTCTAACCAGTTTAGAATACCAGCTTTCCTTTTAATGGGTTCTTCCCCCGTTTTCGTTTTACAATCTTCCTGCTCTGCTATCTCAGCAGAAAAATCCATCTAGGGATTTGCAACCTCCGCCGCCACAGCCACAACTAGCTTCAAATTTATCAAGCCGATAAGCATCCATTCTCTATTTCATAATTTGTGTTTTCTGATTCTATTTCATAATTTTTTCTAGGTTTAGTTGTATGTTGTCATGTGTAATTGGATAATTGTAGAGATAATGATCACAGCCCCATTTCATTCTGATATGGAGGTACTTCTAATTACGATATTAAGCACATCCAATCCATATGATTTTGATTGATTTACATGGAGATTATCTGAAATTTACAGTCAAGTTTGAAATCTTATGGTAGTTAGGCATAATTTCTTCTGTTGAGATGTTATATCAGAGGGTCTCATAAAATCAAAGTATGGCAGAAATTGCTCGTACAGTAACTGCCTATATTATGAGGACTGGAATTACAAGCGTTCTTCTGTAAAGTTTGCACCAAGCAAGAAGAAATACACTTCAATCAAAACCATCATTCTCCCACTCATACCCCAGTGAATTCATTCACATATCCTTCTATTTTCCTGCCCTGCCAAGCAGAACTCCCTACCTCTCTATTCCTCTTACTTGCCAAGAACGAGTTATACCATTGTGTTCTCAATGACATGGTCTTTCCACCTTAAATGACTCCCTTTCACCTAACTATGCACTAATATATATCCTCCCCCGTTCTTCACCTTATGCTCTACTTCTCCACCTTAGTACCTTACTCTCTCACTAAACCAATCCACAAACACATCAACAGTAAAACAATGACACCCCAATACCTCCTCTCATTATTCTTTTTCGTGATCTTTTTCTTCCATTTGCACATAATTTCTGCTCAATCTCCAGCAGTCGCATATTTGCTTCAAATTGCTTATAGCTGCATATTTGCTATTCCTTTTGGGCATTTTTCTTTTAAGTTCACAATTAAGGTGCAGAAATAAGACAAATTGGCATCATCACTGAAATAGAACATTTGAAAATATATTGAGAACTTACAGTGCATGTAAGAGGCAATATTTAGTCCCAAAAAGTTTATCACTTCCAACAACGACACATCAAAAATGAAATTGTATAGAAATAGTGTTGTGCATCTTTTGTTAATCGATCAGCATATTTCACTGCATCATTTGAGCAGAAGAATGATTAATCTGCAAGAGTTTTATGTGTTCTGCAGCTTTGCATTAGAATTATGCATGCAATGGATGAAGTAAACCAATTCTTTTCTCTAATTTAAGCTCTGATGTGCCCCTTGACTTCGTAGTATCTGCTCTCTTCTGACCATATTGTGTCCAACGATGTGTCTTTTAGCTCATGGCTCTCATCTTTTTCCCACCAAATCCCAGGCCTGTAATCATTTAAAGTTTTGATGCAAAGCTGTGAGTCTCTCTGTTCTAATTGAAATTGAATCCCGATCTGATATACCTTTCATAACTTACGTGCTAAATAAGGCTGAGAGATGAAGATGAAGCAAATACACTGTTCTTTTTGCTATTCACAATCTCCAGCTGACAGGACCCGACCCAGGAATCACCCCAATTACCTGGATAAGAGTCTGCGGGGCCCACGTTAAGCGAAATCCTATCGAAAATTCGGCAGAATCTCCCCTAAATATGGGCTACCCAAAATTTCACAAACCTGGACATGATTACAACTTTAACTTCTACTCAACCTACTATATCATATTTACAATCCAAGCACATATATTACATCCGGAAAGTTCAAATCCCAACATAACCTCCGTAAGCAACAACAAACCGAACAACAACATCCGTCAAATTTAAAAGAAAAGGTTTATCAGAGCGACACTAAAACTAAGCTGATATCATACAAGGCAGGTTAAGTAATAACCTACGGACAAAAACGGAAGCGCTGATTTCCAAAGTCCTTGAGCCTGGACGCAATCTCGGCTAATCTGAAATCTGGGCATTTGAAAACGAAGGGCCCAGGGGAAAACATATAAAATCCATTAGAGTGAGTGGACAAAACCGAAACGAGAATCAAAACAATTTATGGTATGCTTCCCCATTTCTCTTTTTAACAAAACCATCATGCAGCTAAACCCTATGAAGTTCCAACTCAATCCTTTTCCAAGAAACTCATTTGATGACTAGGAAGGACTGCTTCCTAAGCATCTCATGCCATCGGGGAGGGACTGCCACCCGATGACGCATCGGAAGGGACTGCTAACCGGAGTAGGAGGCGGTGATTAGTTGGGACTGCCAACTAGCCACATGTAGTAGACGGGACTGCCGACTAACTACCTCAAGTCATCTGGAAGGGACTGCCAACCAAATGACGCATCGGATGGGACTGCCAACCGAGCTGTAGTCTGGAAGGGACTGCCAACCAGACTATTACCTAGAAGGGACTGCCAACTAGGTAAGATACGCATGCGCCAAAACTGGCCTCCTTGTCAACTGCTTCCTTTTTAAATCCTTTATTTTCCACAAAGTCACATTTACTCGAATAACAATCCATTTCAAAATTTAATACCATGCTGCATGCATTATTTAAATAAAATAAAGGTCCACTCACAAGTGAGTCCCGCAGCTAACCCTGCTGCCTGCCTGTGTCCTCTTCGCTCGAGGGCTCAGTACGTCCTGTCACAATAGAATAGGATATAATTAACCATATAATGAAATACTCTCAAAAACAACTCATTCCCCTCGGAATAAGCATCCGTTAATCACAAATTGTTATAAAACCCCCACACTTCAATTCGGAATTAAATTCTATTATTCCGTACAATCTCAATGCCCTCCACTCATACTACTCAACCGATTTTTAATCCGATTTCTCAATTGTTCAAAGACTTCACTTAATCTAAATCTTCACAAGGACCGTTCGATAACTTAATCAATTTTTATTTCACCTCCTTCAACACAATTTACCACCAATTTATCATATAAATCCTTTCCAAAAATTTCCACATTCTTTCTTAATTTTTCTCCTTTTCAGGTTCACAATTTCAACTCCAACAATCTCAAATCCTCTCTAAATTTTCTTTTCCAAACCACAATCTCAACACCAAATTCCTCAACAAAATAGACCAATCCCACAATAACATTGATAGTAAATTATCAAGAGATTAAGTCAAAAGATTCATCAACTAAAACATTTAAAACATCCAAAAATTCCAAATTTCTCTTTGACATTCAAAACCCAATATACTTCTCCAACCTCTCAACACTCTCAACTCAACACTAAAAACATGACAACAAGTTCTCAACCCAAGATAATAATCTTAACCACCTTAGAACCACAACCAACATCAAACTCCAAGGAAACTCATTAACCAACAACCTTAAATCTAACACAACAATTCATAGACTACAACTAACAGTTCCTATACCTGCAACAACAACCAAATTCAAGTAGAAATATCCAGAAAAATCAAACAAGAACCCAAGAATTCGAGAGTTACTGTTCACGGTACTGTTTACAGTCTCAAACACCCTCAAATCTTCCTCCACCCATCAAAACGAGCTGCAACAAGGTTAGGAACACGTTCAGCACTTCCCCAACAACCAAAACCCCCCAAAGAATCCGGCCGGAAATCGCCGGAAACCGGACATCAAAGCAAAAATCCATTTTTTCCCATTTCTGCAATTCTCTTCAAATCTCTAAAACCGAAGCTACCCAAGGTGAAATACTTACATGGCTAGAAGGAGAAGGAAGAGAGGATCACGCCGTGCCCAACCTTTCGTCCTGGGGTGGCCGGACGGCGACGGAATCGCCGGAGAGAGAGAGAGAGCAGCGGCGAAAAAGAAAGGGGGGGGGGGAGACTCGGGTTCGTCCCGTGCTCTCTCTTCCTTCTTTTTTTTTTTTTGATTCTTTTTACTTTCTCTCTCTTCCCATCTGATTTTAACCCCTTTTTACCACAAATAGTAGCTCACAAAAAAAGAAAATCATGCCAAAAATAGAAATTTTGTTTTAGAGAAACTGAATTTGAGAGGAATTTGCTGTGTATTCTCATTGATAATAGGGGCCTCTTTATATAGAGGATTACAATGCATAGAATCTCAATCATACAAGGAAAGTAATTCTACATTGATTAGGATTCTAGATCCTTCTAATTAAATCCTATTACCACTAGGTCAAGTAACCTAGAGTTAGGGCTAAACACAAATTAGGTTTTCCTTCAACACTCCCCCTTGTGTTGGCCAAACGCGGTGCTTCTCTCGTTGCCTCATTAAAAACCTTGCCGAGTAACAAAAACCCAGTGGGACAAAAAGAACCTCGGTCGAAGGGGAAAAAGAGCACAACACACCCTTCACGATTCGAGACGAACATGTAGACATCTCCCCCTGATGTCTGCACCTCCCCTTGATGACTACGATCATGGGAGTTCAGATAATTTCCGCAAGCCAATTCTTGCCACATGTTTCTCGAACGTGGTATTGGGCAATGACTTAGTAAACAAGTCTGCCTCACTGTCCTCAGATCGAACCTAGTTCACTTTGATCTCAAGGAGTGTCTGTTGTTGCTGATTATGCTTGGTGTTGTCGCTTTTGATGTAGCCTTGCCTCATTTGTTCAAAACAAGTAGCATTATCCTAAATGCTCGTAGGCTCATCTGTGGTAGACTTCAAACCACAACTGCTCGAACATACGTAATTATGGATCCAATCCATATACATTCACGAACCACTTCGTGAAGAGCAATGATCTCTGCATTGTTCGAAAATATAGCGACTAGGGTCTAATATGTAGACCTCCAAGATGTCACGGTCTTTTTCCATGGTGAACACTTAACCGGATTGGGAATGACCATTGTGTGGGTCAGACAGATACCCAACATCAGCAAAACCTTCCAAAAACACATGTCGTTTTGGAATGGGGATAGAGAACGCAGGCCAGCGTTGGCGGCGTTTCTGATGTGTGATGGGTCTGAATCCATCATCTCTTCGTATAGGGATAGAACAAGCCCATATCAATCGTACATCTCAAGTATCGAAAGATATCTTTTACACCAATCCAATGGCGTCGCGTTGGCGCAGAGCTATATCTAGCTAACAAGTTCATGGTAAATGAGATGTCCGGTCTTGTGCATTGAGATAAGTACAATAATGCGTCTATTGTACTTAACTAGGGCATTTCTGCCCCTAGCGCATCTTCGTCATCATCCTTCGAACGAAGAGGATCCTTTTCAGGATCAAGACTACGGACGATCATGGGGGTGCTTGAAGGCTTGACATTGTCAAAATGCCTAAGCATCTATCGACACGATGCTCAAGTTCCAAACCGAGACATAATCGTGTTCTCCCAAAATCCTTCATCTCAAACTCGGATTTCAAGTGTTCAGCGGTTTCCCTTAAATCTTTAAGGGCTTCTAATGAAGATCATGTCCAACATGAACCGCGATGGAATCCGAAACTTGTCATAGAAACGCGTGGGCATATCCCTTCCCAATCAAGTAGTCACTTTAGTGAGCGTTTCAACCTCTTTGTAAACGCGCTCCATGGTCTAGAGCCACTTGACTTGGGTAAATGAAGTTCGCCATGAACCTTCATGTATATTCCGTATCTAGATCCCTATAGAAATACGTAGTGACCATATTTGTAAGCTGCATGTTCAGTTATTCGGAAACTACCAAACTGACAGGGTAGTGGAGTGCAATGACATCCATTATGAGAGAATATGTCTCATCGTAGTCGATTCCAGGGCGTTTTGTGAGAAGCCTTGCGCCATAAGGTGAGATTGCCATCTCTTTTTCTCACTACGCTTTCTAACAAAGACCCATTAGTCAACAGGTTTTATGTTAGGAGGTGTTGGCATCTCTAGCTCGAAAACCTTCCTCTTCGTTAGAGAATCCATCTTAACCTGGATCGCATCTTTCCATTTGGGCCAAATTTCTCTACGTTGGCATTCATTCATCAACAGAGCGTGGTTCGATATCATCAGACTCAGCAAACTCATGCGCAACAAAATGCGTAACTACATCATCAATTGTGATGGAGTTTCTATCCCACATCTCATGTACACTAGTGTAAGTTTCATAGAGTTCTATATTCTCAGGAATAGGGTTTGACGTTGAGGCGTCCCCCAACGATAACCATAACCCGGAAGATACTCATGAGACGGATTTTGAGTCATGATGATTAAAGGATTGGAATGTGCCAAAGTATCCTTCGAACCCACGGGCCTCCCACGCATCCTAGCTGGGGCCAGGGCCTGTAACGCCAGAGTGCCACTCTCTTTGGCATTGGCGCCATGACTACCTCCGTGTAGGGTGGCGCTACGTCCTCTCGTAGGGAAGTTCTTCCTTGCATGCATGTTTGCAGCATATTTGTGTGATCTCGTCACTTTAACAGGGATCAAGATGAGACATAGTGGGGACAGACTACGACAATTCCTGTCGTTCCTGTTGAACATTCGTGTTCTTATCTCCCCCTAACGACGGGAAGACTGTCTCATCAAAGTGACATCCGCAAAACTAGCGGTAAGGAGATCGCCTAGCAAGGGCATTTAAGTGGCGGACGATTGTTGGAAGCGCAAATCCAACGTAGTGGCCCATTCGTCTGTAAGGACCCATCATAGAGCGCTGTGGCAGCGCAATTGGCACATAAATGGCTCACTCAAATGTGCGTAAGTACAAAATACGTGTACCCAGTCACTAGCTGTAACGCATAGGTACATTGAGTGGCGGTAGGTTGTGGACGAATTAGCATGGCTGCATGCGATATCGCATCACCACAAGCGGATGTAAGAAGATTGGTGCGCATTACCAATGTTTGGACTACTATCGTAGTCGTTTCCACGAGACCAATTGGGTGTGTATAGGGGAATGTGATGTCCAACATCAAACCCATTGCAATATCCATCGAAAGTCTTTCGATGTAAACTCTCTAGCATAGTCAAATCCAATTGACTGAATAGGATGATTCGGGGAGTGAGCCCGTTGTCACATGATATGTGCTAGGAGTGTAGCATAAGTAGCATATATAGGTGGACAATGGCACAACACGTGACCGGCGTGTTTGCGTGTCAACCAACATCATGAAATATTTAAGCGTCCGCAAGTTGGTTGAATCAATCCACAAAATCCCTACGGATTCTTTGTAAGAACAGAATGAGTATTGTCATATCCTTTACATAGGACAGTCTCAGTCCTAATTTCCATAAGGAATGGGCTTTGTAAAACGAGCGAGAGGCCTTAGAAGTTTGGTTAGGCCTAAGCGTCTGTAGCGCTATTAGAAGCAAAATATGTGACTACATCTCCCATCATGGCGTGGGGGCCATGGAAATTAGCATGTATGGCGTCATGGCCACAAGGAGGAACAACCATGGCGTTATGCCCATGGTTGGCGCCTTTTATGGCGTCATCTTGCTTCATTTTGCTCAAAAGAAATGATGTCCATGTGAAGTCTTTTGTAGACGGATCATCATATCATGACTAGGATGATCTATCCTGTCGTGACAAAGCCAATATGTGTCTAAATCCAAGAGATCTTCTCTCATAAGTTTATTGGATTTAATAGCTCGAATAGTGACATTAAGTCCACTAGAGAGACACATAAACGTCTCTAAGATGCGTCTTTGTTCGCAATCATTAGAGGTAATGCAAAGGAACTCATTTCCGTTCTCTTCATGCATTTTCGCATGGAATTCGTTGGCTATTCATAGGGTACTATTTGCCCTAAGAGCGTAGAGAGTTTCTATGACAACCGTAATCAAGGTGCCATTTGGCAAGTGGAACTTGGGCTATTCTATGTCCTTAAATTAATACTGATGGTCTAGCCATCGTAGTCACAAAGTCATATGCTCAGAATCAAAATTGAGTCATAATGAAAAGAACTCGAAATTTTATTCATAAGCCAACGAAATACATCATTGTTTCTATGATCAAAGAAAATCTAATCCAATAAAAAGGAATATGGCAATCGCCTACATCTCTTGAAAATAAAAAGACTTAATCAAAATCGCCAGTTTCTGGGTCTTGATCCTTGTAGTCTTCCACCCTTAGATCTAGATCACCATCTTGATCTTCTTGTGCCATGTAATTTGCTTCCCTTGCTTCACGATACGTCTTGTATGCGTTTGCAACATTCTGGGGTGCGGTACATGTTTTAGCCCAATGTTCAGTTGATCCACATCGAAAACAAACATCATCATGGTCAGGCTCCCTTGATCGAGGCGCCATTGGGGCGCGATTTGAAAGACCTATCCTCTTGGTGGCGTTACCACCATGGTCGGAGGCTCCGCCTCTCTCTCTCTCACACGTTGACCTCTACGGTTCCGTGCACGCCTCTCTTGGCGATTTCCTTCCTCTTTAGGGCGAATATATGGACCAGAACGTCCAGAATTGTCCCTATCCTTAGGGTTTCGCTCCTTGCGTCCTCCATTGGGGGCGCGACTATAGTTAGACTCCGGAATAGGCTTAGTTCCCACGGGTCTAGCATTATAGTTCTTCACAAGGATATTATCGTGCTTTTCAGCTACGTTCATGGCGCCAATGAGCTCATGAAACCTTGTGATACGTCCTGCATTTACATCAATCCGATAATTCTTTGAAATCATCAGTGCAGAGACGGGGAAGGTAGAGAGAGTCTTCTCGATCAACATCGTATCAGTTATGGCTTGGCCACAATACTCCATCAGAGACTTGATACGAAGAGCTTCCGAGTTATAATCAAGCACAGACTTGAAACACAAAAGCGGAGGCTATGCCATCGCACTTCTAAATCAGGAAGCAGGGAGTCACGAACGTTGCCAAATCGCTGCTCAAGTTCTACCCATAGCTTTCTTGGGTCTTCCTCATTGAGGTATTCATTTTGGAGCGCGTCATTCATGTGCCTTGTCATGAGAATTATGGCCTTAGCTTGTTTTGCTTCAAAAGTAGTAGCTTGCTCGATTGAGAGCACGTTCTGACCAGGCTATTGGATGGTTTCCAGAATTCCATCAGCCTTAAGATGTTGGCGCACATCTCGGACCCACCTATGGTATCCTGCGCCAGTTGTCTCGAGTGGGACAAAGCTCAACTTGTTCAGGTAACTCATCTTGAAAGACAACACAAGATTAGGGTTAGTTTCGGAGCGAAAAAGGCTACCACGAAAAACTATTAAATTTCTGAGCGTAGTCGCTTCCAAGAAATTAGGAATTTTCTGAGCGTAGTCGCTTCCAAGAAAATCCAATTCCAAGAGGGGTTTTGGATTAGATCGAAACGACGATGTATATGGTCAATCGTTTTCTTCTCAACAAACTCTAAGTTTGGAGGACTCTACAAGCTCCAAGCTTGGAGTGAGCACGAACCCCCACAGTTCGGCTTAATTAGGTCTCCCCTATAATGAAGAAAGGGGGGTAGAAGAAGGGAGGTTGCAAGTCCCCGAGAAAAAGAAGAGAAATTTAATTTAAGAACTCTAAAAAAACGGAACGTTTAATAAAAAATACCTTAAAAATGGCCGGAAAAAGTGTCGCCCGAAAAGTACTGTAGCTGCCGGAAGTACTGTAGCTACCGGAAGTTACTGTAGCATGCCGGAAAAGTTGCCGGAAAGTGACCGGAAAAATCGTCGGAAAAAGGTTGACCGGCATTGACCTCTGACCGTTGACTTCTGACCGTTGACCGTTGACCGTTGACCGTTGACCGTTGACCGTTGACCTCTGACCGTTGACGTGGCAGTGGTGATGTGGCAGTGGGTCCTCCTGCTGACGTGGAAGTGGGCCTGCGTCAGTGGGCTTGGGCTTGGGCTTCTTGGGCTTCTGGGCTTCCTTTTCCTTTTTTTTTCTTCTTTTCTTTTCTTTTCTTTTCTTTTCTGCCGGTTTTCTGCAGGATATTTAGTCGGCCGGTTCACGCACTTTTAGGCCGGTTTTCTCACTTTTTCTTCCGGTTCCAGCATCTTTGACATTAGTGGCTTCTGCTACCAAAATTTTGTGGAAATCGGAGGTCCGGAACATGGCGAACCGGTGGAATATTTGCTGCTAGTTGTATAGAGCTTCCGGTGGCCGGTTCGGTGGTTTTCTGGCCTGTTCTTGAGATGGGGCTGCCGGTTCTGGACTCCTGGGATAGAGTTCTTCAAGGTGTGAGGTGGAGGAAAGAAAGGCTTCAAGGTTTTGTATTCGGATTCAAGGTTTTTAGCTTCTTGAATCAGGGTTTGACTATTTATTTCAGGGTTAGGGCTTCGTGCTGATAACGTGTTTTAGAGAAACTGAATTTGAGAGGAATTTGCTGTGTATTCTCATTGATAATAGGGGCCTCTTTATATAGAGGATTACAATGCATAGAATCTCAATCATACAAGGAAAGTAATTCTACATTGATTAGGATTCTAGATCCTTCTAATTAAATCCTATTACCACTAGGTCAAGTAACCTAGAGTTTGGGCTAAACACAAATTAGGTTTTCCTTCAACAAATTTCTATTTTTGGTCATAACTTTTCCGATATAAATCCAATTTAAACAAACTACGTGTCCACGAACTCGATTTTTCGTATTCTACGACAATCTCAAAGAAATTTCCTAATTTACCGGACTAAAGAAAAAGTCATTCCTCTGTCAACCACGGTAAAAAGTAACTAGTAGGTACGGGGCATTACACCAGCAGTAAAACTCTGTAAACATGTGGTTCCTATGCTTAATCATTATGTATTTTCATGTTAGAGGGCAACTGATTGCTTTTGGTTTCCAAATAATTATGAATCAATATGTTTTTGACTCTACATGACACCATGATATTATCATCTATGGAAAGAATATTTAATTACTTGCTAAATTATCAAGAGGGAAAGAAACAGAATGATAATGTACCAATGTGACAATGTTCTATATGGGTTATTTGATGAAGTATGGAGATAGTTTCTGGCTGTTTACACCTGTTTATTTGTGTTTGCAGTTGTATTCGACATTTACAAGATTAGGTGTATCACCTGGAAGTGTCTCTTCTTACAAATGTGTAGAACAAGAAAAAGGCTAGGAAAATGTTCTTTTACTTCATCAGGCCTCAGTTTGTGACGGCTACCTTGGCGTAAGGGGGGTTGAATCCTCTTTCTGCCACAACAGCTCTCTTATCTCCTATCTGCGTGATTGGCTAAGACCTTCAGAAGCTGTGTTCTTTCAGATTTGGGAGCTGTCATGTTTCGAAAGAAGATGGAGAGAGAGAGACATCATGGTTAGAAGAAGAGGAAGAGGAATAAGTTTGTTTTCCATCATCCGTCATAGCTTCAATTTGGTTGAATAAATTATAAAATGCATGAGTTCCTCTGATTTTCCTGAGTCCTTGATGCTTTGTTTTTTTTCGAAACTTGGAAATTGAGTACCTTATTATGAGAGTTGCTAGGTCTGAAGACCACTAAATGCTGAAGAATGGAGTGGATTTATGTTATTTTGCATATATATGGTCAAATAATGTTCAAATGTAGTGTTATGAACCTTGATTCCAGGTTGTTGTCAAATAGCACTGGTAGTAGTACTGGTAGAACTGTTTAATCAAATGTAGTGTTATGAAACTTGATTCCAAGTTTAATCAAACTAATGATGTCCCCTGTTTCTAAGGTCTACTTTAGCTTAATCAAGGCTTTTAATTCATTGATAACACCAAATCCTGCGGTAAAGTGAGGGTAAAATTTCTAGTGCATGAACTAAATTGCAGTTGCTTCCACCGGTCGATATACAAATGTGTCGTCTCTCATTTTACCAAACTCAAAAACCAATCTCACTTGGCTGTCATGTTCTTTCTTCATTCTTTTACAGTTTTATCTCTAAATGAAGAGCGAGCTAGTCGAACTGGCAATTGCATTGGCAAGTGGCAACATATCTCCCACTCAGTATAAGATGCTCTTTCGGTGGTGGCTGGACTGATCGGTCCTACCTTATCTTCTTTTCTTGGTAGTTTTGCTTCATCTTACAGGAAAAACTGTGATCAGTGCACTGTGCACTATTGAGAGCCTCGTCCTCTTCTGCCCCTTAATCATTTCACCAGCAATCAAACAACAGCTGTTCCTGCTTTTTCCACCCATTCATACACATACAATGTGTTCCTGATTTTGCCACTTTACCTTTTCTTCTTCTCCATTTCTTGTTAGTTTCGTTTCATCTTACACACCCTTGACTTCATATTGACGTTGATCGAAGCTAGCAGGAAACAGTGATCAGTGTACCTATTTTTGAGAGCCTCTTCCTCTTCCTCTTCTGCTCCTCCTTCATTCCATCAGCGAGCTGTGCCTGAATTCAAACAAAAAGCCAGATTCGATGGCCATCCAATCGAGAGCTTCTTCTTCTCTCTCCTCTGCTTCTTCCACCGGTTCGTGGAGACATGATGTGTTTCTGAGTTTCAGAGGCGAGGATACACGCTACAATTTTACAGGTCATTTGCACGGAAATTTGGTTCAAAGGGGGATCAACACTTTCATAGATGATGATGATCTTCCAAGAGGAGAGGAAATATCTGAAGCACTTGTCCAAGCCATTGAAGGATCAAAGCTCTCTCTCATTGTGTTCTCCGAAAACTATGCATCCTCAAAGTGGTGTTTGGAAGAACTAGTTCATATCCTTGAATGTAGAAGATCAAAGAATCAAATGGTTCGGCCAATCTTTTACAAAGTGGATCCATCGGACGTAAGACACCAACGAGGTACATTTGGTGAGGCACTTGCACAGCATGAACGCAGATTCGAAGATAACATAGACAAGGTGTTAAGATGGAGAGCAGCTCTTTCAGAAGCAGCAAATTTATCTGGGTGGCATTTCTCGAGCGGGTATATCATGCACTTAATCTCACTTGTAGCAAATTTGTCTGGTTCTTTTATTGGTGTGTGATTATTATACAATACTATGCTCTTTTTCGAAGTAGCAAGGTTTTATTTTTATTAAATGTTTCATTTGATTTTAACATGACAGGCATGAATATGAATCTAAATTTATTGATAGAATCATTAAAGAGATTTCTGCACAAGTAATAAAACATACCCCTTTGAATGTGGCAAAGTTTCCAGTCGGGATAAAATCTCGTGTACAAGACATGCTTGAATGCTTAGATGTTGGGGGAAGTGATGTACGCATGGTAGGGATATGGGGAAGTGGTGGAATAGGGAAGACAACAATTGCTAAAGCTGTTTACAATGCAATTGTCCATGAGTTTGAAGATAGTTGCTTTTTGGCAAATGTTAGAGAACGTTCCGTGCCACATGAAGGTCTAGTCAACCTACAAAACATTATTCTATCAAAGATTCTACCGGGCAAAGAACTGAAAGTAATCAATGTTGATGAAGGAATCAATTTGTTGCGTGAAAGGTTGAGAAATAAAAGGATTCTGTTAATTCTCGATGATGTAAATAAAGCAGATCAGTTAGACACATTAGCCGGAGCACCTGATTGGTTTGGTCATGGCAGCAGAATTATCATAACAACAAGAGATAAGCATTTGTTGACTGTTCACGAAGTCAATCTTATATACAAGGCCAGGGAACTAGATCATCACGAAGGTTGTGAGCTCTTCAGGTTAAATGCCTTCAAGAATAAGAGAATTTTAGATGACAATGAGAGGCACTTAGTTAGCACTATTGTTAGATATGCTCAACACCTTCCGCTGGCCTTGGTAGTTTTGGGTTCACATCTATGTTGTAGACCGGTACATAAATGGCAAGCTATGCTAGATGGTTTTAGAAGAAATCTTCCCGAAGGCATTCAAGATATTCTCAAAGTCAGTTATGATGGACTGGAAAAAATAGTGAAAGAAGTTTTCCTCGACATTGCTTGTTTCTTCAAAGGTTGGAATACAAATGATGTGATACAAATACTTGAAGGTTGTGACCGCATTAACCCCGAGCATAGTATTAAAGTTCTCGAAGAAAAGGCTCTCATATATGTTGTATGTGGTCAAATTTGCATGCATGATTTGTTGGAAGAGATGGGGAAATATAAAGTTTTGCAAGAATCTACAGAGCCCGGTGAGCGAAGTAGACTGTGGCATCACAAGGATGTGCAGGACGTTCTAACAGAAAACACGGTAAGTAGTTCTCATATGCTCAGACACACACATAGAATCAGGTCAGGGTGATTCTCTATGTGTGTTGTTTATTTTAATTTGACAACCAATATTTGGATAATATGTACTATGATTTTCTTTTCAATTGTTAAAGAAAGATTAAAAATCAAACAGTTGCAATTTATTATTTGAGTACTTGTTTTGTTAATACAATTGCCTTTTCCATACTAGGGAACAAGTAAAATTGAAGGCATGTTGGTAAAGATTCCCAAAGAAGATGAGATACGCTTGAGTCCTAAATGCTTCAAAAAGATGAGAAATCTTAAAATTTTTATAAACGTCAATGGACGGTTTTGTGGAAAGGTTGATTATTATCCTAATCAGTTGCGGTTACTTGATTGGCGTGATTGTCCGCTACAATCTTTTCCCTCCTATTTTAATACGAAGAATCTAGTTCGACTTTGTATGCCTTGCAGCCACATCTCACGTTGTGGAGAAGGATTCAAGGTATTTATGAATTTTCAGGAGTTTAGTTTATTAAAATATTTACACCTTATCAATTTTCCATTTGATTTTTTCTATTGCAGAGTATGAAAAATCTGAAATCCTTAAATTTGAGGGAATGTAAATTCCTAGTACAAAGCCCAGACCTGTCTGGAAGCCCAAACTTAGAGTTTCTGGATCTAAGTTTCTGTACAAGTTTAAAGAAGATTCACCCTTCGGTTGGATCCCTCAAAAAGCTTGTTGGACTGGATCTAAGTTGGTGTAAAAGGTTAGAGGAGGTTCACCCTTCGGTTGGATCCCTCGAAAAGCTTGTTGATCTGGATCTTAAAGGATGCTCTAAACTTCGGATGCTACCTGGCGAAGTCAACTGGAGATCCCTCCAAACCATTAATCTTGCCTTTTGCAGAAGGCTGGAGAGGTTTCCTGAAATTGTGGGAGAGATGAAATACATGGCATCCTTGAGTCTATTGAGCACTGGCATCAAAGCATTGCCTTCATCCATTGGATATCTAATTAACCTTGAACGGTTGGCGTTACATAATTGTGGAAACCTCACAGATCTACCTTGCAGCATCTATGAATTGCAAAATCTGAAGGAGGTTCGTTTGATCGACTGCCCAAAACTCGTAAGATTCCCAAATAAGGGGGGCTCTGAAGTGCTTCCAACTTACTCAAAGGTTTCACAAGGCGAAGGATGCAGTTCAATGGAGCCGGCCAATTTGGCACTACGTCGATTCACCGCGAAAGGATGCGCCTCTTTATCTAATTTCCTCGCGTCCCTTAATTGGGCACGTCAAATTGATTTATCAGGAAGCGCCATTGTTATTCTTTCCGAATGCATCAACAAAATTGTCAGCTTGAGGTCATTCAATTTGAGCAGCTGCAGGAGGCTCGTAGAAATTCCAGAACTTCCACCAAGTATTCGCCGGTTGGATGTGAGGAATTGCGTATCATTGGAAAGAATTTCCAAGTTGTCAAACATTTTGGAGCGTAAAGAATCACAAATGATTGAGGAGATGAACTTGACTAATTGCTGGAGACTCTGTCAAAATTTGGTTCAGATGGCAAACAAGGATGATGATGATGGTGATGAGGTGGACGCTGATCTCTTCTTTCGACTCCTATCTTCTCAGCAATCCAAATTCACAATTAAATTTCCAGTTCCAAGAAGCGAGGTTCCAAAGTGGTTCAGCTGTCAAATGGATTTCA
The DNA here is from genome assembly GCA_024704745.1 of Rosa lucieae. Taxonomy (NCBI): domain Eukaryota; kingdom Viridiplantae; phylum Streptophyta; class Magnoliopsida; order Rosales; family Rosaceae; genus Rosa; species Rosa lucieae. Next base: position 25,034,763 of record CM045497.1, on the reverse strand, counting down.
TGGGGCATCGACGGTTTGAGTTTTGGATTGAAACACTTGCAAATTTCAAATGGGAAAACACTGGATTGGCTCTCTGTGCTGCTCATGATCAAAATCTGCATCATACTAATTTTGAGGTCGATATTCACATCAATGAAGTACGTGTTTCACATCTCGACCTGCAGCGGGTTAGTTCAGCAGAGTCGGATCATGTGGGGCTGCACTATGTTCCCTTCCTTGAAATGTGGCGACTTGGTTATTTGCGTCCATTGCCCCCTTTTACGTGTCGAGTCATTATTTATCAATATGAGGACTCTGGGTTTTCCATAAAAAGCTGTGGTGTCCACCTTGTAATGCCACCCAATGAAGACGTTTGTATGAAGCTAATCCGTGCAGAGAACCTCACCAGTGAACTTCTTTGTGAAGAACTAACATTTGAGGTATCGTTTCCTCATGTGAAAATTTCCTCATTTCAGAGATGATAACTGACATTTGTAGCAAAATGAAGGACTGACATCTGAACAAAAATTGCTATTGCAGGACTCCTGGGACAATTATCGTCCCAAACAGAGGACTGACTGCAAAGAATTATATACTGATGCACAACTGGAAAACGAAAAGCTGTAATTATTAGTAATGCAGCATAGCATTGTCTATGGACCAGTGTGACGAATACAGGTTTACATTTTCAAATTCTCCCTTTCTTTGATATCTTTGGAGTTTCAAAATTACTTTGTAATATCAAATCTTTGTAGGCATTCTCCATATGTGTGGATAGAGTTGAACTAGTTTACCATGCCCAATTCCATGTAACTAATAAATGCAAAATTGCATCAGTGAAAGGAATATTAAATTTGTAATTTAGAAGCTTGATCTAATGCACTAAATCTACTTCACTAAACTCATCGATGAACTTGTAGACGTTTTCTCGTCCAATTGGCACTTTCAAAGTCTTTCTATTTTCTGATTATATGGCATCGTTTTCTGAATTTATTTCCGTATCCAAAGGTATGCTGCTACTCTATTAATACGCAGTTGCTCTTTTGATTTCAGATTGAACTGCTAATATATACATTCGCTTATGGGCCTTAGAATTGTTGGCAAGAAAGAATAAAAGCCCTTACTTTGGCTTAATTAGTTTGGTTTCCTGGATTGCTAATCTTAGTGTCAGATTATGCAGCTTTTGCAGTATGGCATTACTTCAGTTTACTAGATTCTCTAAATGTCAGGTTTCACATGGTTGATTGATTTTAGTATATGCCATGTAAATTTGTACTAGATGCAAAGACTCATTGGAGGAAGTTTGATTAGGTTCTCGTGTAGAGATATTCACGCCATGAATATTTGAAACTTTAGATGATTCTGTCATTACTACAGTTTTTCTGTTGTCCTGACGGAATCATGTAATAATGTACATCAGATAGGTGGTTTGAGTTCCTGCTAAAGGAAATGAATTTTTTTTTGAAACCTCTCTTTCATTAATGAGTTAAAAGAAGGACTGGTTAATTCATTATAATGTTTACTTTGCTCCATTACTGTCATTGCAGGGACTGCCCTGAGGAATCTATGGAAGCCGTTGCATCACTAATGGTTACTGCAGCTAGATTTTCTGATTTACCAGAGTTTTGTGATATTAGGCCACTATTTCAAGAGAGATAAGTGAACTCTGGATTATTATGTGGATCAAAGGTAATTATTTATTGACCTGCACTTGATGGAATTTTATGAATCCCTAATTGCTTTGAAACTGACCAACTGAATTCCTATATGATAGTTTGTTGAGAACATAGCTTCAAAGCCTCCCACATTGGAGAAGAAGGTTCAGTTGACATAGCATTGGAGTTTTCAATAAAGTGGGACTCCAAGGCCTTTGAACAAAGGATGTCTAAACCTCCTGCATTTATACAGGTCTGGCCTACTGTGTTGCTGTAATAACACCTGTATCAGATATTTACGTAAATTACAAAATCCTGGGATGTCAAAGTTTGGTGAATTTCTTATTTGGGAAAAAAAAGTATTGCTCTTTTGAATTCTAAGGCAGTTGCAATTTAGCAGCGCAAGCCATGAAATCTTGGATATGTATAGGGTTTCAGGCACAAGCATCAATCTGTGTAAGCAAAGCTATGAAATGGTGGGAGAAAACCCTAAAACTGAACATGGTGGAGATCCATTCTGCTAAGAACTCATTGATTCTTTGCATATTGCTGGTGATAGATTGGTTGTAGTGGATTTTTACTCATCTAGTTGTGGAGATTTTAGAGCTCTCCATCCCAAGGTATATTTCATATTTCGTTTTTGGGTATCGAGTCATATTTCATTGCTGTTTTGTTCGCATACTCATAATCAGAGTAATTTTGTCTCTAACCAGATTAGAATACGAGCTTTCCTTCTACTGGGTTTTTCCCCCATTTTCATTTTACAATCTTCCATTACAATCTTCCTACTATGCTATCTCAGCAGAAAAACCCACCTAGGGATTTGCAACCTCTGCCGCCGCAGCCACAATTAGCTTCAAATCATAGTCATGCTCAACCGGATAAGCATACATTCTCTATAAGGTGATTATTTGATTTCCAATTTTTGTTTTCCAATTCTATTTCATAATTTTTGTTATGTTTTGTTGTATGTTGTCATGTGTAATTGGATAATTGTAGAGTTAATGATCACAGCCCCATTTCATTCTGAAATGGAAGAACTTCTAAATATGTTATTAAGCACATCCATATGATTTTGATTGATTTACATGGAGATTATCTGAAATTTACAGTTAACTTTGAAATCTTATGGTAGTTAGGCATAATTTCTTTTCTGTTGAGATGTTATATCAGAGGGTCTCATAAAATCAAAGTATGGCAGAAATTGGTCCTACTGTAACTGCCTATATTATGAGGACATGAAATACAAGCCTTGTTCTGTAAAGTTTGCACCAAACAACGAGCAATGCACTTAGAATCATAACCATCGTTTTCCCACTCATACCCCACTGACTTCATTCACATATCCTTCTATTTTTCCTGCCCTGCCAAGCAAAACTCCCTACCTCTCTATTCCTCTTACCTGCCAAGAAAGAGCTATACTATTCTGTTCTCGATGACATGGTCTTCCACCTTAAAATGACTTCCTTTCACCTAACTATGCACTAATATATACCCTCCCCCTTCTTCGCCTTATGCTCAACTTCTCCACCTTAGTACCTTACTCTCTCTTACATTATCAATCCACAAACACATCAACAGTAAAACAATGACACCCCAATACCTCTTCTCATTATTCTTTTTCGTGATCTTCTTCTTCCATTTGCACATAATTTCTGCTCAATCTCCAGCAGTTGCATATTTGCTTCAGAATGCCTATAGCTGCATATTTAGTATTCCTTTTGGATTACAATTAATTTGAAATAGCAAGTAGCTGTAGTATAACCCCCTAAGCGTTCATTTAGTATTAATAGATGAGATGCTAAGCCTATAGCCCTAGCTGCCCTCTTTAGATCTTTAAAGCAGACTCCTTGTAGTTCTCTTTTTGTTTATTCAATAAAAAGCTGTTTATTTTCCACACAAAAAAAAAAAACAAACAAAAACAAAAAACAAGAGGCAGAATAGCTCCTGTAACTTGTCATGAGTTGTTTGGGGTGCAATCTGGTGATGGATTTTCACCAGGTCTGTACATATGTTTGGTCTATTGCACAGTTTTAAAGCATGAATGTACCTCATTTTTGTGTAAGAGGCAAATAAACTTGCAAGGAACATTTTTGGTCATGGAGACTTAGTAGTTTTGTTACTGAAATGGCCAATACAAGACTATTTTCGTTTTGAATTTTGTAGCATTATCAATATGAAATAATTTTTTCATTCTCAAATGAAATTTGCCATCCTTAATCTGTTTCCATACATATATTCTCTGCCTGTTTAAACTGCTAGGTTTTCCAAGAAAAAAATTTAAATCATGTGGATACAATCCAATTTAGCAAGCACTTATAGTTTATTCTTCAGGATTTGTTGATTTTGCCAAGAAAACATGTGAGGACGTCATTCTGCACGAAGCTGGTTAGACCAATTGGTTGCTTTCTATTTGGTGATGTTAGTGGTAACTGATAAGGGGTTCAAACTGCATCTTCCACATATCTTAATTTTATCAGATTGATTAAAGTCGGGGGGTTGTACCGTAACCCTCCACTAGGGGAAATTTATATTTTCATATTGGCAGAAGTTGGATCCCATATTATATCAAATTATGCTGAAATCTTTGTGGTTGGCCATCAAATTACAGATTTTCTACCAACTAATTAAACTAAGGGTACTAATACAATTTTGAGTAAATTCATCCTGTGAAAGGTGTTTATTTGCAGATTTATTTTATAGTGTATATTTTTATCAAAGTAACTTTGTTGAAGTATTACCAATACATGGCTAACGTTTATATGGCAGCAAGTTGGCAAATCTGCAGAAGGGCCTAACAAAAGCAAAAGCGGCACCTCTCTTGGACATGCTTGTTTTTGACAAGGTCAATTATTATTCCTTCACATTTCTATTCTTGAAATATCTGGTTTTACATTTGAACGCATTACTTCTAACAAACTGTGTTATTTGCGGTAGATAAAACAAGAGCTAGGAGGACAAGTTCGTATAATGTTGTCTGGTGCTGCACCTTTGCCCAGGCATGTGGAGGAATTTATCAGAAGGATATGGTATGATAACATAATGAATAGATACATATTATACTTGAATCAGTTAAATCATAGTGAAGATCAAAAAAATTGTACGAGGTTAAGTATTCGTGGTATATGTGTTTGACCTATGAGATGTCAGTATGAATGCTTCTCTGGTACTCATTCAAATGACCTCAAGTTTCTAAATCAGCTACCACAACACATCAGAACCAGATATATATGAAACGGAGAGAACTGCATTTCATCAGTTTGTTAAATCGTGCAGGCCTTACTGAAAGCTGTGGTGGGTGTTTTACGTCCCTTGGCAATGTTCATCCTATGATTGGAACTGTTGGTGCTCCCAATCATAAGAGGAAAAAACCTTGTTTTCATTGAACGTGGAAATAAATAAACTTAAACTGAATGAAGAGAAAAGTGCACGGAAGTAGCAAAAAAATCCATCACCACTCATTGATTTTGGTTTCATGGTACTTTGCTTAATTTGATTACCTTTGCTTGATTAAATTTGTCTCAATTCTGATATTTGGAGGTCTACAGGCTAAGCTTTTTCTAGATGAAAATAATAAAGGCGGAAAGTATGTACCCATATATTGATATATGAATCAAGTAAGAAACCCAGCAAATAAAATCGTACATTAGTTCGAGCTAGAGTATGGAGTTCAGGGCGGAACCAGGGGACTAGGTATTGCTGCAGCCCCCCTCCTTTTAGTATCAAATATATATGTATTATGATTGCAAACAAATCTTGTTAGGGTAAATTTAGTACCCCAAACTTAAATTCCTGGTTATGTGCCCGATAGAGCCGGTTTATTAATCAAATTGATTTTATTGATATGTTAATGGGTCATAGACGAACCCTAAGTTGTCTTGAAAATTCAATATAAGTAGTAGATGCTAGATTTTAAGGTAGGTACACTTGGTGAAACATGTAGAATTGTTAGAAAACTTGAGCAACAAGTATTAAGTACCGAATTATCAATCCCAAATAAGTACCTAATTCCCCCCCACTTTAAAGGGGGTATGAAACACACGTATAATTTACGAAAACTAATCAATTAATAAAGTGAAAATCATGCTTTATGTTGATTGATTGGTGTCGAGTTTTCTTGTCCTTAATTACCACTCTTCGAAAACTCTAAAAACATGGCCAGTATATTATTCACAAGACTCATATATAGGAGCTTTCATGTGCATGCTGAGTCGGACAATTAAGCACCTGATCGATCTGAACCGAGATAAAAATTTCATCATCTGAGCCAACAGCATATAAATATGAAGATTCTTAATTCGTGTGCATTTTTTCTGGTCATCTTGTCGATCCAATTTTCAAATATTCCACATGTAGCTGTACTGTGCTTGTCTAGGGAACTATGGCCCAGTTTGGGATTGCTGTGCTGTGGCCAGAATTGCTTTTAGTTTTGCTGTGGCCAGAAGTGCTTTTGGTTTTGCTGTGAGAAGAAGTAGTGAGTGTTTGGTAAACTGTTTTTCAAAAGTGCTGTGAGAATGAAAAACAGTTTGAAGGTGTTTGGTAAACTGAATGCAAAAAGTTGATGTTGTATATATTTACCAAAAAGGACATGAATACTCAAACTGAGACACTTTTATATATTTTGCTCCTATAAACTATTTTTTTTCTTTTCTTTTTTTTAATGAGAGGAATTTCATTGATGAAGCTTGCAGAAGTACAAAAGTCTCATATGAAAAATAATGATAAAATTCGTTTGATTAGAAATCCCTCCAAGACCTTAATTGACAACATCATGAATGGATAAATTATTTAAGAAAATCTATCTTAGCTAAGGAGGACAAGCTCCCTACTTAAATGAAGGTTGCCTAACGTAACAACTTTTGAACCAAAGAATCAGCTTTATTGCCTTCGCTGGGAGTTTTGCACAAAAACAGCGGCTCAAAGTTGTTGGTTAACAACTTGATCTCACAACTCAAATCTTGGAGAGCTTCTCTTGAATCCCATGATCACATAAACTGCATCGCCTTGTAACTTCTACGATAATAAAACTGTCTGATGCCCTCAATGCCTGCAAAATTGTAAGCTTCTCATACCAGACATGAGAAATGACAAAAATAAAACTAATAATAGCCAAGTCATTTTCCTCATTGTCCAAAATGTAAGGAGGTGATTACATGTGGTTAAGACAATAATAGGCATGAAGTTCAGAGCAATCTCTACACTCCTGAAAACAAACGGCCAAAGAGACTCTCAACCTCGAATCCTATCTCATAGAGGATTAACCTCCTCACACTCAGCTTCCTCAAAGATCCTTTTGTTTCTCTCCGTCATATCATCTAAAGATCAATAACACACCACATAATTGGAACTATGAAGTAGAACATAATTGGAACAATGAAGCAGAACATAATTGAATTTAGCCTCCATCATACCGTCCAAAAATCAATAACACAACACACAAGTATTCAGCCTCCCTGTAGCAATTATCAAAGCTCATATATATACCTAAGGTTTCATATTTCATATTGCACAAGGAACAAAACAAAATTAGATAGGAGTAGTCCAGCAAAACATTTGAATAGAATTAAAATGAAAAGCTCATGGCTGCTAAAGCTTCCATACTCTTCGAGTCTTCTATCTGGCCTAACAACTAAAAGTATTGTAGCAAGTACACTAATATTTTAGCAACCAAACAGAATAACAACACAATAGGGTAAAAAAACACATATGTTAATTGCAGCAAAGTAGCCAGATCAGTTTTATCAAAATATAAAAAAGCTTGGTAACATGGTATCTCCTTTTGTTCCGTTTCTCTCATCTCCTCTCTATCCTTCTGCATTTATTTTTCTAGATTTCTTTTCATCTAAACCTCTGAACAATCATAGTTACTAAACATTTGACCATCTAACACACCAAAAACCTGAGACACAACTATGCAACTGATTATATGGAATAGATTATACAATGTAAAACTCTTGTTTGCCAATTTGTGATTACCTCCAAGACACACAAACCTCCAAGACTATTCATGTGATTACCTGTGGCTAAGAGTAAGGAGGTGATTGCTTGCCAATTTGTCATGCCCAGTCTACAACGGTTAGTCAAGAGCAATACAAACTTTTCAGAAGCAATAAACATAAACATGAAACTGATTTGAGAGCAATCACACTATTGAAAGTTTTTGAGAGATAATAGCAAACCTGACAAAAAGGAAAGGAAAAACAGGTCGTGTAGGATGAGGCAGAGAATAACACATCGAAGAACCTATGTAGGTGATTCTGCAAAATTTTCAACAAAAACCAAAATTTCAAAAGAGAAATCTTCAAATAAAAATTGTGAATACATATAATTAAATAAGAATGATCACCATCTGGGTCATCTTGTTTATAATTGTGTGAAACTTAGATCTGGAGGATGAGGGGCACGTCCATGATGACATGATGATTCAAGAAAGATTGAAACTTTGGGATCAGATTGAGATATGCATTCATTAGAATCCATGTCAAAATATCGAACAACATTGCCTTTTCCAGTGAGATAGAAGATCATTGAGACAGAGAGAAGGGAACAATGTCAACGATGAAGCGGTGCGAAAGTGAAAAGAGAATGAAGGACCTTTATGATGTAAATTTTAGAAAACCAAGAGGACAATTTAGGTTGTTCATTAAAATTCATTTAAACCTCCGCATCAGGACTTGCTTCCCACAAAAGCAGAAACCAAAAAGCTACGAATTGTAGCCTCCTGATTTCCCCAGTTGGAAGAAGCGCTTCGGGCCGAAAGCTGCCCCCAAGTGGTTTACCAAACAGCCCAAAGAATTTTGGAAGCGCTTTTGGGAGGAAAAGCAGTTTCAAAAGCCCTCCCAAACTGGGCCTATATGTAATTGAATTGTCTTAATTTGGAACATTGAATGATGAAAATATATAACATATACACATGAACAGGCAATTTAGGAAAGTTTGTAACATTCCTCGATCAAGAATCAAACATTTCCCGCGTTAATAGTTTAGTAAAGAACACTAATCAGCGATGCATGATATATGTTAAACTTCAAATCCTTCATTTTATTGTCTCAAAACTAGAACAAGAATATAAAGGAACTCTTTTTTATTATCTGTAAAACGTCACAAAGAAATTACTTCTGTGACCTCAAAAACCTATGAGTATGGAACTCTCAATAACACGCCTCTTCACTCTTGGCTCTCAAGATGAGAGACATTCATTTTCTTTCCCTATGTTTCAAATCATGATCATGTGGTTTATTTACAAAATTGACCTGTGTTTGACCAGTATCAATTTCTGCTAGTTTGGACTGGGATTAGCCACAAAGTATGCCAAAACACCAACAAATGGTGCATTAATGTATGTGGTCGGTTCGGACTTCCTAAAATCAGCGCGATCATCCTCATAGACATCATCTTCTCCAGGTCCTCCTACTAGAGCTCCCACAAGGGGATTAGGGTTAGGGTTTGACGAATTGAAGTACACTGAGCCTTCCTTGCAAGCAATGGGTTGGGGATGATCCTTGATAGATGGTAAAGAAGATCCACGATGGTGAATTCGCTGCGGATAATGGTCGCCGTATCCGACCATGTATGACAAACCCATTGGATTATCACCCAAAATGTAATCAACCTGCTTTTTGGCGATTTGGCGAAGCGTTGTTGGACTGACATCTATGTTACCACAGCTGAGGGATCGCGAGGTTCGTGCAAGGTAATTGGCGTAAACTAGTAGTAGGAATGAAATCGAAGTTACATGTTGCAGATTGCTGCCTCCTGGCTTGTAGATGAGACCGGCTGGAGTGTACTCGATGTGGGAGGATGACGACTCCGGTATTAATGTGCACATGAAGCTATCAGCCGATGATTTGTATGATTCAAGGTTGTACATGTTGCCTTCCAGGACTTCCTGGAAAATAAAGGGAAAAGGTTCATCATGAAATCACATCATTTATATCGTAGATTCCTATAATAATCTGGGAAGCTTGACCTAACCTTGGAGATTAGAACATTGAGGCCAGCATGCTTGTTGTCCCAACCAAATTCGTTTATATTGTCCTCTGCACCAAGAGTTTTGCCATTGTTTTGTATGTAGTCAAGGTAACCACCATCCTGAGTGACTCTCCTCAGCCAGGCTGCACTCCATAGCAATTCGTCCTGTCAAACGTTACACAAATTTTTTTGTCAAGCATTAATAGTTGAAGACTAGGGGGTTCAAACTGGACGTTTTCTTGTGTAGGAATGGTCTTAATCACTACACATACAAGCTGTCACAAATTTTTTTTCCTAACAAAACCCAGTGACAGATTATAAAGACCGTGATATTTGGATGCGTTGCATGTAATTTAAGATGTATGAAAGAGAAACTGAGATTGGGGGAATGAAAAAAGGGTGATTGGAAGCATGTAGTTATCTCATTATATTATGCTTAGTCATCATTAATTAGTAAAAAACAGGACATGTATAGTACGCGAAAAATACGTACGTGTATTATTCGGATATTTTATCAAATAGTTCGTTGAAAAGTTAGGCAAAATATTTTTAATTTAATTAATTAAAAATATTCATTTATATTCATTTTTGTTTAATAATGTGTAAAATACGGAAAAAAAAAACGTAAAAATCCTGTATAGTACGTGTATAATACTTTTGACTTCAAAAGTATAACGAGTCCCTTTTAAAAATAAGAAGTACGGAAGTATTTTTGAAAAAAACGTAAGTTACGTGTTTTATTCTCGTATAATACGAAAAATTAATAACTAGATTATTAAACAAAGGTTGTGATTGACAAAGTGATTTGTTAACAATATTATTAAGTATAGAGTAATTAATTAATATCCTATTTGGAGTTGAGTAAGATCTTCTATTGCGATTTTGTACTTACTTGGTAACCATCGAAATCACAGTAAAAGGGGCAGACACCATCTCTAACATTGGCATTATCACTGTAAGCTCCTCTGTAAGTATTAGCAAACTCGAAGGCCTTCATGGCATTTCGCAACAATGTGTCTGCGTAACCAGGGTCAGAGGATTGGAATGCCATTGAGGAAGCTGACAGCGCTGCAGCTGTCTCACCGGCAACATCAGAAGCTGGATTCGGCGAGTCCACGGCATATGCAGTCCTGGCTGTGTCCATATCTTCTGGTCTTTCCCAGCAATTGTGGTCTATAATTGGATCCCCGACCTATTATTCCATAGATAACAAGGTTAAGACCCTCAAAAAGAGGAAAGATCGATCAAGCAAAATATCAATGTCATTACTTAGTACATATTACCTAACATTGTTTGCATTGGTTCAATAGTGGGGCAATTTTTGTACTATTGAGACACATTTTGGACGTAGCAATCTGTGGACAAACTTATGTTGTATCTATGTGGACTATGGAGCATAATGCCTGATGAAGACGATTCATTGTTTCATGCAAGTCACGGACTTGCAGGTGAAAAAGTGTATATGGATATATAGCCCACCATCCACTCATATAAAGATTCAGATAATTGGTTCACCTTCCGTGGCAAACTGAACTCAAAGCACGTCTATGATTGTAAACAATTAATTAGAATCACAGTTTGATATGGCACGGATTAAACCTACTATCACTGTGAGGCTTCTTTCAGGTAAAAACGGATCATCTTCTGATAATTTACTAAATATTTAACATTTGTTATTACTTAAAAAATAACCGTACTCACTAAAAAATTGACCTTGATTACTAAAAAGATGATCACCTAAAGTATTCCATTACAACTTGCATCAAAGGACTTGGGATGAAAAGACACACAACAGTGACAGCACTAGAAAAGAAAATTACACCTACCTCCCTGCTTTTCATCTACCCTGTGTTATGTTACTCTGATCACTGGTAGGTTTCAAATGAAAACACAATAATGGGTGATTAAAAATGTTCACCATTTACACCTAATGACTTTAACACTTAAAAAAAAAAGAGTGTTTCATCTACTCCTAACTAGACTCGCTATACATTTACATCCAAAAAGAATTCACTCACTTCTGGAAACAGTACGTATAAACTAACAAGAAATAGTAGAGATGCAGAGTTCATCAACTTCAAAAAACTCAAGCACTGGATTCTACTACTATGAAAACGCAATGCACACAGTTCAAAGGGTATCACACCATATAAAAACAATGTTTCCCAAGACCCCGCTTTAGATTTTTCCAGACAAAAAAAACGGGGCCACTGGATCAAAACCCTGACAAACCAGAAATGAGTGACACACACAACCCACATTCCTCCACCCATTGCTAGATTTCATTACCAGCTCAATTCAACCAAGCCATTAACTATGCCACCCACAAAAACGGAAAAACCAACCACACCCAACAACCCAATAAATAAACAAACTTACTTGTACGAAAATCCGATTGGGCTGCGACACCGTTTTGAGGAGATAATCCGTCCCCCAACGAAGGGCAACCAGCGCATTCCTGTGCTCATTGGGAGGCATGGAGTCCCCAAACTCGATGACACTCCACGCCAGCATTGTGGTCGTGAAGGCCATCGGGAACCCAAACTTGACGTTGTCTCCTGCGTCGTAGTAGCCGCCGGTGAGGTCAGTGTTGTAAGTCCAGCCATCACTCAACCCGGAATTAGCCCGCCACGACTGGCGTTGGTCCTGAGGCAGAACCCCCGACCTCTGGCCCTCAAAAAAGAGTATGCATTTCGACAATGCGTCCTGGTAGTCGTGCCCTCCGCCGTGCACGGTGGCGAGGAGGCAGAGTAGGAGAAGAAGGAGGGAGAGGAAATGAGTCATGGGTTTCATGGCTGGGTTGGTTTGGAATAATGGGTTTCGGTTTGGAAGGGTTTATATAGGTGTTGGGGGCGTTGGGGTCACGGGGAAGGAGAAGAGGGAGAGGCGTGAGAGCGCCGATAAGTTAGGGAGAGTGTCAGTGAGAGGGAGGAGTCACATGCGTTACATACAAACATGGGATTGATTATGTGAGTGCATTATACTTAAAACATATAATTTGATGCTATGGCTTTTCTTGTGGGGGCGAGGCCTTGAATCAAAAGTTGAGGCTCTTGGGTTTCTCTTTTATTGTCAAAGCTTTGATATGCTAGAGAAAATAAAGAGACGTAGATTGAAAATTTTAGACCACGAGGAAAAATTTTGACCGGAAGAGATCAAAGTTGAAAATCGAGGACTTAAGGAAGTGGAAGCAGGTAAGACTGTAAGAGAAGATTTCTTTAAAACTATTTGGTGTAGTAACATAAGTTATCATTTGTAAGTTAGAGATTATGAGTTTTCACTCGAATACGATTAATTGTTTGTGTTATCCAAAAATAAAATAATAAAAATTGAACGATCTATATGAGGAAGTTAAAGATATGGTGGTTCTTATATAATTGATGTCACCTAGTACCCTTTTTTTTTATGTCACCTAGTACTCTTATCCAGTGGGTAAGGAATCTCTTTAATTCTTTAGGTGCAGTAACAAACAGAAATACTTTATATATATATATATATATATATAGATGTAATCACCGGAGTTGCTCTTTATCTCTACTGGTCATTCCGAATATTAAGCCTTGAAATGACGATCAGAGTTTGTTCACCTTTGCTAGCTTGGGTGATGAAAGCAAAGTTCTGCTTTAGGGTGCTTGATATTTCGACAAGGTCCTTTCGATTACTGGACTATCAAAATGACTATTTCCTTGCAAATATTCAATTTCACAAGCTCATTGCAAATCCAACAACTCAAGTGTAGATATAAAATGTTCCAACTTACAGCTCCAAGCAACTGATGAAAAAGGCTTGGCTAGTGTATCTAGAGAGGAAGTAACTGACTGGTAGTGGAACCAACTGTTTATAAAGAGCAAAGTGACTGGACATTATTTAAAGTACCAATACTACCAATTCCCTAAAAAAAAAAAATTCTATCTTTCTAGTGTAGATAAAGCTGAGTACCAAGTAGCAAAAGGTTCTGATTGATTCTTTTCTCCTTATCCAAGGAAGCCAGTAGGGGCGGTGCTTACTCTCAATTTTATGCCATTTTAGTGTAACTACTACTTTTGTTTGTGGAATATAATTTGCTTCATATATTGGGACTCTTGGGTACATAAGAATTGTTGTAGCAGTTGAAAAAAGAGGTTCTTAGAGAGAATTATTCTGGGTGTCTTATTGGTACATCCTCAAATTGTTAGCGATAAGCCAATGCCATAAAACCTTGTTATGTACACGCAAGATTTTGCTTTGATTTTGATTTTGATTCTGATTTTCGTGGTAAAGAAAGAGGAACGTATAATTAAATATGTGGTTGCCTATGAGATCTCATTGATATTTTATACAACTAAAAATTAATTTGACAATCTTATGGGCGAATAAAAAAGAGTATTGCACGCTCTCTAACTTATTCTTAGTGAAACATACTTTTCAACCGTAGTAGAGGCAACTCAATTGGGCAATTGGCCATTGATGGAAGTTTCTTGCCGACTGTTGTGGAGGTGGATTCGATGGAGGTGGTACTATAGGTTTGGTACTTGGTATCCAAGGGTTGTCCGCTCATCATACCATATTTCACATGAATGTAACAATGTAATGCATTTACTTCTTTTTTTTGAGAATGAATGATTCATTTATTCAGATGAAACCAGATTACAAAAATTGGGAGTAACCGGTGGTGGACATAACATCCCCACTCACCTCCCTACTACCTAAACCAGTTATGGGTCCGTCACCAACGATGACTTCCATGAGCCAAGAGGGCCCAACCCCTAACCAAACATGTCGCCCACTATTACGAGCTACAAAACCTGCCACTACATGAGCTGCCACATTAAACCTTCTAGGAACAAAGTGAATACCTTGAATACCCATAGAACCCATTAAGAACCGAATTCTATCAACCACCAATCCTTCAGCAGCAAGGCATTCCTCAGTTCCACTAATCAACTGGACAGCTTCCAGGCAATCTGTCTCGATACTCACACTTCTCCAGCCTTGATCCAAGCTCCACTCCAATCCCTTCAAAATTGCCATAAACTCGGCAGCCACAGGGCAAAACCTACCCCTCAAACGCTCGCCCATTGCAGCCACTAATGTACCCCCATTGTCCCTACAAACAACACCCACTCCAACATTGTTTCCATTATGGACAACGGAAGCATCACAATTAAGCTTGAATTGGCCAACAACAGGTGGCACCCATGCACTTGATACATTACCATGCACGTTACTATCTCCAAGTTGATTCAAAATCTGGTTTTGTAATATGCCATTCCAAACTGCCTCACTCATTGCATAAATAATCTCTGGGGGTCGTGGATGTTCACCAAATTGAACCGCATTTCTTTCCTTCCAATTACTCCATAGCAACACCACCAGAAACCTCAGTTCATCCACCGTCAACACCTTCCTTGCATCCTCCAAAAAATTAATAAAAGAATTCCACGTACCTTGGCCCAACTTGGAATAGAAGTTCGCCTTTTCCAACACCGCAATACTATATGAGCATTGATATATTGTGTGTAAAGGTGATTCCTGAGCTTGTTGACACCGAGAACACGTAGAATCCGTAACCAATCTCCTCAAAGCCAGAGCAACCTTACATGGTAAATAACCTGTAGCACACCTCCAAAGAAAATGGGACATCTTTGGAGGGACCCTAAGCTTCCATAGTTGTTTCCAAAAATCAGAACCAGTAGGAACTCCATTAGAAGCATCTCTTGAAATTCCACCCTCCTTTAAAGCCACCCTATATCCACTCTTGACAGAATACTTCCCATTACGGTTCGGACTCCAAATAAGTTGATCCCTGCCTCCACTACGAACTAAAGGGATGCCCAGGATAGCCGCCACCTCGTGGGACGTCCCCACTTGATTCAACACAGATAGATTCCAATTCCCATCTTCAGAAATTAGCTCAGCTACGTCCATAGACATATTCAGCCCAGGTTTATAAGAAACTCGAAAACCATCCACCCCTGGCACCCAAGGATCAAGAAAGACCTTGATATTAAGGCCATTCCCAACCCTCCACCTCAAACCTTCCTGAAGCAGCTCCTTCCCCCACATAAATGCACGCCAAACCGAGGATGGATTGTTCCCAACTTCAGCCTCCAAAAAATCACAATTCTTAAAGTACCTAGCTTTCAACATTTTACCAACAAGAGAATTAGGATCTCGCAATAGTCTCCACCCTTGCTTTGCCACCAAAGCTTTATTGAATTGCTGAATCTCTCTAAAACCAAGTCCCCCTTCACTCTTTGCCCAACACATCTTATCCCAACTCCTCCAATGGATGCCTCGACCACTCGATTTCCCCCACCAAAATCTTGCAATATGTTGATTAATATCTGCACACGTACCCACCGGCAATTGAAAGACACTCATTGTATAGGTAGGAATGGATTGAGCCACAGCCTTAATAAGAACCTCCTTCCCACCTTTTGAAAGAATTTTACCTTCCCAACCTTGGACCCGTTTCCAAACCCTATCTGCCAGACCTCTAAACGTCCCTTTCTTATCTCGACCTGTAACCATGGGGAGGCCCAGATATCTCTCATGGCATGGTACCGTCTTCATATCCAATATAGAACCACACTCTTCCTTCACGCCATAACTAGTCTTGGGGCTAAAACAAATAGCAGATTTATCAGTATTTATTTGCTGACCCGACGCTAACTCATAGACCCCAAAAATCTCCTTCAATTTGACACAATCTGCTGAAGAAGCATCACAGAAAAGCAAACTATCATCCTCAAAGAACAGATGGGAAACACAGGGAGCACCTCTTGCAATTGCAACTCCATGCAACTGACCATCCACCACAGCCCTACGTAAGAGGGAAGAGAAGCCCTCAGCAATAATTAAAAACAAATACGGTGATATTGGGTCCCCCTGTCTGATTCCCCGGGTAGGTCTAACCTTTCCAAACGGTTTTCCATGAAGAAGAACTGAGTACGTAACCGTTTGAACACATGACATAATCAACTCCACGAACCTATTTGGAAATCCCAATACCTCCATCATCTTCCTTAAGAAATTCCATTCCACCTGATCGTAAGCCTTCGCCATATCCAACTTCATTGCTATCTTTTGCCTGCTTTTCTTTCCACGACGTTTTAGATTATGAAGGATCTCAAAAGCTGCAATAACGTTATCATGGATCGATCTATTCGGGACGAAAGCACTTTGAAACTCCGAAATCACATTCGGTAACACCCTCTTCAGCCTATTAGCTAACACTTTCGATACCAATTTATAGATCACATTACAAAGACTAATTGGTCGAAACTCTGTTACCTTCTTTGGGCTATCAACCTTCGGTATCAGAGCAATCAGGGTATGATTGAGTTCCCCTACATTCCCCTGCCCGTTCAGTATCTCCAAACACTTAGATATCACATCAGTGCCCACTATGCTCCAATATTTCTGATAAAAAATAGGAGGCATTCCATCCGGTCCGGGAGATTTTGTAGCTCCCATTTGTTTCAATGCACACTCAATTTCTACCCTTGTAAACGTCCTACTCAGGAAAACTGACTGCAACTGAGTAATTCTAGCATCTACTGCAATGAAAAAATCATCCTGGAAATGCCCACCATCAGAATTAAAAAGCTTCCGGAAATAGTTAACAAATTCACAGCCAATCTCTGTCACCCCAGTCCTCCATCGATTATCTTCCCCAAGAATACCTGTGATCTTATTAACTCGACCTCTCTGCTTGGCATAATTATGGAAAAACTTAGTATTACGATCACCATGCCGAAGCCAATTAACCCTAGCTCGTTGGCACCACATGATTTCCTCCCTTTCAAGAAACTTATCCAACCTCTGCTCCACCTCACGTCTCTGTAGCATAACGTCACCAGTAGGAGACATTCTCTGCAGATTGTCCAACTCCTTCCTCATCTCACTCACACTTCTACGGACCTGCCCAAATTTTTCTTTTTCCCACACCTTCAATTTTTCTGCTACTATGTTAAGTTTATACATCACCCCTCTATTATACCCTTCCTCCCAAGCCTGGTTAACTAACTGACCGCAGTCCTCCTACTTAGTCCACATCTCCTCAAAAAGGAACCTACGCCCACGTCTTCGAACACCACCATCACCACCAACAGGAGGCTCACACTCAATTAGAATAGGGGAGTGATCAGAGGCCATAGTCACTAAATGATGTAATGCATTTACTTTTGATGTTAGACTGCATGAAAATCTTCGTACAAATGGTTAGAAATATGGCCTCATTGAGTTGTATGGAGTGTAACATAATCTGTAATTTACTTTTTTCCAACCTATTTATCTTTAGACACCAAACAAGTATACAAACAATTTCAATCGACCACTTCTGATTAATTTAGAAAAATAAAGATTCTAATGTTCATTGAGATGTATCTAACTGGGATTTAAGGTGGGTTTTTGTCTTTTCCCAAAATTTCATTAGTCATTCTTCTCTTTTGATTTGTCCAAAGTTTATAAATTTTCTGCTTTTTAAACTTGCTTCCTTTATTCATGTACAAGTGCTTGAGTTTGGTTACACCAACTTCAGGTATGTCATCCAAGACCAATTGTTGGTTGGAGGCTTGGAGAAGCCTTGCCACCATTTGATCACAGATGTCAGAGCTCAGAGGGACCAAACTTTAAAGCATATATGGTAAGAACCAACATTGAACAAAACAAAAGCTTCAGTTCTTCTGATTGTAGCCTGATCTTCTAAAGTACTGGTCTGCGCAGATTTCATATTATTCACTTTATAATAGATCACAGAATTATTTATGATCCACTTTGCATCTCTTGCTACAACTGAGTCTGTTGCCAACATTAGTAGGCTTATTTATGTTGGAATTTTAGTTGATATTTCAAAATACACAACTATATGATGAAAGGTATTTGCCTTATTTTCTAAATGCGTCAATTTAAATTTTGGAGTTGTGAATTTCAGTTTTGTTTTTAGAGCACTTATTGGGATTATAAATTACAAATTGACTCATATTAATATATATATATATATATATATATATTTATCATGATCATAACCCGTCTAGTAATTATTTCATACATGGGGGTTATAACAGTTACCCATTTTGTAACCCCTCTATTATCAATTTATCATTCAATCTCTTTATGATTTGTATAATTATACTAGCTAGCAACTCTTTTATAAGCCATAACACCACTTGCTCCAAATGCGACAGATACTCTTTCTCTTTCATCATCTCTTTTAAAATTAGTCTCTCTCTCTCTCTCTCTCTCTCTCTCTCTCTCTCTCTCTCTTGAATTATTTTTTGTCGTAAAGTTTTGAGAGTTTTACTATTTTACATTTTGCCAAAGGAAAGAATCAAGCAGTTCTAGGATCTAAGTTTGCGAGTGTACGCTTACAAGGATTAACGGTTGTTGTACCCTGGAGGGTAGGGCGCCACAAACCTGCTACACCAAGACATTGTCTCCGAGGGGCGAAATCTACTCTTAAGGGCAGTGTTTACACGCCTCAACCTAAAACTCTTTTCGAGTAATGTGTCATTCGGAAGCCTATAAATTGAAGAGATAAGTTCTATAATCCTTGTTATTTTATCTATTATGACAATAATATTATGATTATTATTTGTTACTAATATATTGTATTTTTGAGATCTTGTAGGAGGTGAAATCTGGAGAAAGAAGTAGCATCCATCGACCAAATTTTCCAACAATTTCTACCTATAAGCGTGCTGCAACTGGTTTGGCCTTGGGTAGCATGCGTAACCCCATTCAAGATCATCGCATTATGAAATGTTCCAATGCGGCTCTAAGCCTCTAACAATTATGGAAATTAAAAAAATTAAATTTTAAGTATTTTAATCTCAGTCCTTGAAATTAAATCAAAAGATGGGTGATCACAAAATTCTTGACCACCTGGTGGCCAATGTAAAAGTAAAATGACAATTGGAATTGGTCTACTCATTTCATTCATAACCCCTTTATACAGGGATAAGACTACAACGGAAATATCAATTACATTGATGATACTAAATGTTGATTGAGCTGTGATTTGTAATTGCTTGATTCACTCTTCGTCTGTTTCTTTGACGAAGGCACATAATGTGCTTTTCCTTTAACACTCCCCCTTGTGCCAAGTCAAAGACGAAATGGTGCATGAGTTGTTACCTCACTAAAAACCTTGCCAAGTAACAATAAAAACCCTGTGGGACAAAAATAAAACTTGGTCGAAGGAAAAGAGCACAACGCACCTTCTACATTTGAGAATGACATGTGTGTGTCAGACTCCCCCTGACGTCTACATCTCCCCCTGATCATTACATTAATCAAGTGAGCTTGGAAAGTCTTCGCATTCCTATGCTTTTCACATGTTTCTCAAATGTGGCCTTAGGCAGTGATTTGGTGAACAAATCTGCCACATTCTCCTCAGACCTTACTTGATTCACTTGAATCTTGAGGAGGTTCTGTTGTTGCTGATTGTAGAACAACTTTAGCGATATGTGTTTTGTGTTATCACCCTCAATACAACCTAGCTTCTTCTATTTGATGCAAGCTGCATTGTGTTCATAAATGCAAGTAGGCTCTTCAGTGGTAGAACTCAAACCACTAATCCCTCGAATATGTGCAATGATAGTTCTTAACCATACACACTCACGAACTGCCTCATGTACAACAATGATCTCTGAGTGGTTCGAGGAGGTAGCCACAAGGGTTTGCTTGGTTGATCTCCAAGATATCGTCGTGTTCCCATTGGTAAATACATAACCAGTTTGGGAACGACCTTTATGTGGGTCAGAGAGATACCCAGTATCAGCAAAACCAACCAAAACGTCATTTGGTGTTTCAGTGTAGTGAGTGGCGCTTTCGCCATCAACATTTCCTTTAGGGATTGCAGTTCCATATGCGGTCCCTCTTGTCTCTCTGTAGGGAAAGAACAGTCCCAAGTCAATGGTTCCTTTTAGGTATCAAAGATGTTCTTGATACCATTCCAGTGACACTGCGTTGGCGCTGAGCTAAATCTAGCTAACAAGTTCACTGAGAATGCAATGTCTGGTCGAGTAAATTGGGCTAAGTACAATAATGCGCCTATTGCACTTAGATAGGGAATTTCAGCTCCCAACACCTTTTCGTCATCTTCCTTTGGACGAAATGGATCTTTCCTTGCATCCAAACTTCGACCGATCATGGGAGTCCTAGCAGGATGTGCTATGTCCCTGTTATATCGCCTGACTTTTGGACATATGCAGACTGGTGGATTAGTATTCCACAAACTCGGTGTTCTAGTTCAAGGCCTAGATAGAATCGAGTTTTCCCAAAATCCTTCATCTCAAATTCGGATTTCAAGTAGCTCGCGGTTTCTCTTATTTCATCAAGAGTACCAGTTATGTTCATATCATTGACATATACTACTACAATTGCAAATCCGGAACTTGTTTTTTTTTTTTTTTTATGAATACGCAGGGGCATAATTCATTGTTCTTATATCCCTTCCCAATCAAGTAGTCACTTAGACGGGTATACCACATCCGCCTGGATTGTTTTAATCCGTAAAGTGAGCGTTTCAACCTAGTTGCAAATGCACTCTGTGGTTTAGAGTCACTTGACTTGGGTAATGTAAAGGCCATCAGGCACTTTCTTATATATCTCTGAATCTAGATCCCCATGGAGATATGCAGTAACCACATCTATGAGATGCATTTCCAGTCCTTTGGAAACTACTAAGCTAACTAAGTAGCGGAACGTTATAACGTCCATTTTGGGAGAGAATGTCTCCTCGTAGTCAATTCCAGCGCGTTGTGAGAAACCTTGCGCCACAAGGCGAGCCTTGTACCTTAGGACTTCATTCTTCTCATTACGCTTTCTGACAAAGACTCATTTATGTCCTACAGGCTTTACACTTGGTGGGGTTAGCACTACCTAACCAAATACCTGTTTGTTTGTCAGAGAATCTAATTCTACCTGGATTGATTCTTTCCATTTAGGCCAATCTGCTCTTTGTTGACATTTTTCAACAGAGCGTGGTTCGATATCATCGTGCTCTATGATTCCTTGAGCAACAGTATATATCATCAATGTGTATGGAAGATCTTTCTATCAACTCATACGTACTCTCGTAATCCTTTGAGATTTCTTTGTTCTCTGGAATCATTTCAAACATCGGAGCATCCTCCAGTATTGATTCATGGACATAACTATAATCAGAGACAATCTCATGAGAGGGATTCTATACATTGATGATTGGTTTGTGCCTTACCCACCCTCTTCTTCCTTGGGTGAATGTCAATCGAACCAAGTGACCTCCCCCTCTTCCTTGGGGAGCCACGACCTCAACCACACCTCCACTAAGTGCGGTTGCAGTGCCTCTATCTGCGGCACCGTTCCCCTTGTTGGGGACTTCTAACCTTGCAGGCACATTTGCAGCTGGTATATGTGATCTCGTCACTTTTACGATATCAGTAAACGTATCAGGCATCGAATCTGCTACGTTCTGAAGATCGATTATTCTTTTCACTTCACTTTCACTTTATGAAGTGCGGGGATCAAAATGAGACAGAGTGGGGACAAACCACGACAATTCCTGTCGTTCCCTTGGAAAATCCTTTTTCCTATCTCCCCCTAACGACGGGAAGACTGTCTCATCAAATTGACAATCCGCAAATCTAGCGGTAGAGAAATCGCCTGTCAAGGGTTCCAAATAGTGGATAATTGTTGGGGATTCGTAGCCAACATAAATACTTAATCGTCTCTGAAGACCCAGTGTAGTGCGCTGTGGGGGCGCAATAGGCACATATACGGCGCAACCAGATATGCGTAAGTGTGAATTGTCAGGCTCATATCCAGTTACCAACTGGTACGCAGATAATGGTTGGTTAGCAATGGGTCTGAAACGAATAAGTAAAGCTGCATGCAATATTGCATAACCCCATGCAGATATAGGCAAGTTGGTGCGCATAACCAATGCCCTAGCCACCATCTGTAGCCTTTTGATGGTGGCTTCTGCGAGACCATTTTGTGTATACACATGGGGTACATGATGCTCTACATCGATCCAAATAGATATGCAATAATCATCAAATGCTTTGATGTAAACTCTCCAGCATTATCAAGCCGTATAGACTTGATAGGGTGATCAGGGTGGTGAGCCCTTAAACATATAATCTATGCTAGGAATATTGCAGCATTTCTTGTGGACAATAAAACGACATGTGACCAAATTGTCGAAGCATCCACCAGAACCATAAAGTACTTGAATGGTCCGCATTCTGGATGGATAGGTCCACAGACATCTCTTTGTATCCTTTGTAAGAATGGAATGTTTTGTTTTGTATCTTTAGCATAGGAAGGTTTCGATCCTGTTTTTGCTAAAGAGCAGGCTTTGCAAAACGAGTGATGTGCCTTTGAAATAGTCAATAAGGCATAATGGGAGGGAGGTAGTGCTTCTGGTACTTCATAAAGCAATGACTGCATTTGAGCAATCCTAGAATCGACACCTTGCAGTGTGGCAGATTTTTCTCCCATTTTTCACTCTAAAGAAGTGATGTCCGTGTGAGTTCTTGAAAAATACGGATCATCATGTCACGACCTCGGTGCCATAGGTGGTCATGCAAAAGCCTGTATGAGTCAGTGTCCCACATTTCATTGTTGGTGACAATATAGGATTCAATGATCCGAATCGTAGTGAGGTACAGTCCACTAAATTGACTCATAAATTTCTCTAAGATGTGTTTCCTTCCAAAGTCATTAGATGTAATATCGAGGTATTTAGTTCCATTCTCACGGTGTGTTTTTACTAGATAATCGTTGGCACAAATAGTTTTGAAACATTAACAAGGTTCGATTAGCTCTTGGTGCATATAGAGCGTCTGTGACTTGAAATGTTGCGCCATTAGGCAGCAAAATTTGGCAGTTCCTCGCCATTTTATTAGTTTTGATAATCCAATCATCGTAGTCACAGAGGAATTATAGGCTATTAGTTCAATGAATAATTGCCTATTTCTTAATATTGTGTGGGTAGTCCCACTATCATCTAAGCACTCAAGTTATCCTCCATTCATTCCTACAAATAAATGGGAGGTATTTAGAAAATATAACTCATATTCTTTAGAGTATTTCTATTTGCGTAGAATGGTATTCTTTTCATTCTAATAATTTTTCTCTGGATGTATTGCTTTACATCTTTATAGTGCTATGTCGAACCATGTAAATATGTGTAGTAAATAAATTTGAATAAATTCAGTGCTTCAGAATAAAATTCAAAATTTATTAATAAGCCAACGATAATCAAATCAATGTCTTGTTCAGAAATCATATTCATCAATCCATGATTGAAAATAAACTTTAAGACCAAACAATAGTCTAATTAAAAATGAGGCATTATGCCTTCACAACTGTCTTTGGAAAATAAAATGAATAAAGCAGATCAGTCAAGATTGAGAGTATTCATTGACTTAGCAAGTTCCTCTTTGCCATTGGAGTCTGCAACTGTAAGGTTGACGTCTAGGTCATGACCTCCTTCTTCCATATAGTGAGCCACTTGTTCTTTAGACTCTCTATACCTCTTGTAATTGGCTGTTACTCTGTTGTTTGCTTGGCAGTTCTTGTACCAATGCCCAATGAATCCACACCTATAGCATGGTTTATTGTCAACTCTTTCCTTTGGCATCTTGTTTCCATGATCCCCATGTCCCTTTCCACGTGGTTCATTGTTGCCACGTAGGTAGGGATCAGCACGTCTAAACCCCCTTGCATTGGAGTTATTTCCACCTTTCATTTTTCCATAATTAGCCTCGGGAATTTTCTTTGTCCCAGTGGGTCTGGCATTGTTATTCAAGAGAATCTTATTTTGTCTCTCAGCCACTTGTAGTAGGCTTATCAACTTATTGAAGGTTGTGATTCTTTTGTTGTCATAATCCAACTGATACTGGTTCGCTAGTATAAAAGCTGAATTAGGAAAGGTGGTAAGAGTCTTGTAGATCATATCATCTTCTATGATTTCCCTTTCACAGAAATTGAGACATGCCTTTAAGCGCAACATGTCCTTGTTGAAGTCATTGACCTTTCTATAGTCAAGCAAGCGGATTCCATTCCACTGAACAGCCAGTCCTGGGAGCGAAGTATCGTGAATGTTCTCAAAACGTCCTTTAAGGGCATCCCACAATGCTTTGGGTGTCTTCAACTGAAGGTACTCCCAGCGTAGGCTAGGATCAATATGTCGCCTCAGAAAAATTAAGGCATCTGCTTTCACCTTATTAGATAGTTCATCATCTTTGGGATCAGTAATGGTGGCAGTGTAGTCTTTTGCCACAAAGGCAGTTTCCATATCGGAAACCCAACGATGGTACTCAAGTCCTTCTGAGTCCAAGATGTCAAGCTCAGGTCGAGTTGGATCAGCCATCTACATAAAACAAGAGAGAAGATATAAATTACGCAGTCATAAAGACATCCACGTAAATTATTTTCCAAACGTATGAATTAGATTTCAAGACCAAGATTCGTAATGGTCACACATTTTTTTTCGATGCTATGTGAAAATACTTTATCACAGTAAGTGTGTGTATAATGCGCATGAATTTTCATTATCGTGGCCAAACGGTATTGATATGTTGCATTAAAAATAATCATAGCACATTTAAATATAGCATATAAAAATAAACTACATGGCATGCTCAAATTTCACAAATATATAACAAATTATATACTACACATAATAATAGCAATAATATAGCATGCGTAAAATAAAATGTAAACAATAGTAAAATACAGAGCATGCGTAGACATAATTTATATAAGCATAAATAAAATAAAAACATGCTCAAAATTTCATAAATAATATATAACAATATATATAGATATATATGGCATGCTCAAAAATCAAATATATAATCATGGCTTAAAGATAAATATATAAAGCATAAATGACAAAGCATGCGTAAAATAATTAATATAATCTAACTAAGCATGCTCGAAAAATTTATAAATATATAGCATGTTCAAGAAAATAAATAATGAGAATTTACCATAGTATGAAATTAAATAAAGGGCTAAATACTGTTTAGTACCCTGTGGTTTGGGTTCAAAATCAATTCAGTCCCTGATCTTTCAATTTCATCAAAAACACCCTCACACTATCAATTTCTCATCCAATAGACCCTTCCGTCAAATGGAACCGTTAATTAGCTGATGTGGCATGCCAACTTGGCACTGGTGGGGCCCACATGGCAGACAAATTTTTAAAATAAAATTTCATAATTTATTTTTAATGACAAAATTGCAGATTTTTTTTTTTAGAATAACAAAATTGCAGAAATAACAAATTCTGGGATTTTTTTTTTTAAATTTTACAAAGTAGTGACATCGATTTTTATTTTATTTTTTAACACAGGTTCAATAACAATTTTACTCAACAACAACATTGACAAAATGTCGAGCTTGCAAAACCCAACGTAATCGCAACAAAGTTTTCAATTGTCAGTAGCCAACAACCAAGAATGAAATCACATCGATTCTATTCCTCATTCTAATAAACACAAATTCATAGTAAGCATACAGACCAACCAATTCCAGAAACTAACTACACAAGGCACTGCTCAGAACTTTGAAAAACCAATTCACAGTAATGTATTGAGAGAGCCACTTAAAACCATCGTAGGCATCCACAGGGTACACCACAAGGCCTTGAACTTGAACTTGATCTAGCTTAACTTCCAATTCGTCTCAAACATAAAAGGGGATATGGGGGGGCTGACCTCATCTTTGAGCATGTGAAGCAAGGTGGTCTTGCCGGCTTTATCGAGCGCTAGGAATAAGATCTTGGCCTTCTTCCGCCATAGACCGAGGGAAGCGAGCACGCCGTAGAACCCGTCGAACAGAAACATGATGACGTACGCGGATCAGAGCTGAATCGATCGGATCGCACCGTGCAAGGCCTCCGATGACAAGCCCTTATCTATGCAATTCTGGGAAATCAAAAATTACAAAAACCCAGAATCAATCCTCATGGACTACATCCAGATCGACGCCGATGAAGTCCCAATGACTCGAGAGAATACCCAAGATTCCGATTCTGATTGCCATAGCCTCATCTCCGAATTGAATTCTTGTTCTTCTAAAGAAATTGAAGTTGATCAGGATTCCGAGTCCGATTGCTAATCGGAGTCGCCGGTTTTCGATCTATTTGGGGCTTTCACAGAAAAAATGATAACTAGAGTGGTGGGTATGGAGAGTGAGACTTACGAAGAGCTTCGTTTCCAGTATGGGAGCGACCGACGGAGAAACCAGAGTGGTGAGTGTTAATGCTTGGATCCGTTGGGGATCTAATTAACGTAAAGAATGAGAGAGAGAGAGAGGGAGCGACACAAGCGAAGTATAGTGGTTCACCTCCCGCCTTAGCGGGAGACTACGTCTACTTGAATATGTACTAGTGTGTCGAGCCTTGCGGCCTAACAAGATTACAAGAGATGTTATGGGATGGATGCCGTTTAAGTGTGAGGAGGCATTCCTTTTATAGGTGAAGGAATGCTTCTCCTTTACATTGTTTTCGATGTGGGACAAGCAAAGATAACTATTCTAGTGTAGAAAGCTTATTTGTGAGGGTAACTTGGAAAGGCCGGAAAGGTGGCTTCCTGGCGACGGATTTGCGACTTCCGGATACCGTAGCGTAGCTTGAACATAGGGCTACAAGATGCAAGTAGCGGTTGGGCCTCACCATGGCTTGTGGGTGTCCCAAAGAGGGTGTTACTTATGCTTGGTGAGATAGCAAATACTCCATATTGTTGGAGGTATGTACAAGTCCCCGAAGTCCCCAAGTAAGAGGAGCTTCTTGGTTGGGGAGTTATAATCATGAAGTTACCAAGCATAAGTAAGCGGGCGGCACGGAGCCCTTACAAGTCCCCAAACTCCGTAAGCAAGAAGGGACTCGTAAACCTGCACAACAAAGACAAAAAACAGGCATATGTAGAATGCTCGTTGCATTGGGCAACAAATGTGAGTTGCATTGATATGCATTGGCATATATGAGCGTAATAGTGCGCATATGGTTGTGTGAGAAAATGAATTGCATATGATAAATGCGTGACGCGCGCAAGGAGACGAACGAGGTCGAGTTTGACGGGGTTATGCTCGCGAGATGCAAGTTGCATGAGCGCCGCGGAGGTATGTATTTGTAACTCATGAACGATGATCGCGCGTACGGTTGTGTTTGTTTGGTTGTCTCTTGTATTAATGGAACGCGAAAAGAATTTGATTTGTCGCAAGTGACAAATGGTAGAAGAATTCAATGTTCCATTAACGTGTGGTGTGTCGAGTAGACATGAGCGTAAAGCTCGAGGATTGCAGGAAAGGCATGAGCGGAAAGCTCGTGAGCGGGAAAGTCGGGGTTGCCGGGAAGGCATGAGCGGGAAGCTCAAGGGTTGCTGGGGAGGCATGAGCGGAAGCTCGTGGGTTGCTGGGAAGGCATGAGCGGAAGCTCGGGGTGCCGGGAAGGCATGAGAGGAAGCTCGTGGGTTGCCGGGAAGGCATGAGCGGAAAGCTAGTGAGCGGAAAGCTCGTGGTGCAGGGAAGGCGTGAGTGGTGAGCTCAAGGGTGTCGCGAAGGCATGAGCGGAAGCTCGGGGGTGCCGGGAAGGCATGAGCGGAAGCTAGGGGGTTGCCGGGAAGGCATGAGCGGAAGCTCGGGGGTTGCCGGGAAGGCATGAGCGGGAGCTCGGGGGTGCCGGGAAGGCATGAGCGGGAGCTCGGGGGTGCCGGGAAGGCATGAGCGGCAGCTCGAGGGTACCGGGAAGGCATGAGCGGCAGCTCGCGGGTGCCGGGAAGGCATGAGCGGCAGCTCGAGGGTGCCGGGAAGGCATGAGCGGGATCTCGGGGGTGCCGGGAAGGCATGAGAGGAAGCTCGGGGGTGCCGGGAAGGAATGAGCGGGAGCTCGGGGGTGCCGGGAAGGCATGAGCGGGAGCTCGGGGGTGCCGGGAAGGCATGAGCGGAAGCTCGGGGGTGCCGGGAAGGCATGAGCGGAAGCTCGGGGGTGCCGGGAAGGTGTGAGGGCGAAAGTGTGGCGGTGCCGCTGAGGCATTAACGGGTAGCTCGAGGTGATTCCCTGAGGCATGAGCGTGACCGTTGCTAATTATGCTTGGCTGTATGTACAAGTCCCCGAAGTCCCCAGTCAAGGAGGGTGTTCTTGCGGGTTGATACCAAAGCGTAGCTTTGTGCCGTATATCAAGCATAATTAGTGTGAGTGCGTCGTCCATCTAGAATTGGTTGGAGCGAACGCTTTTGCCCTTTCGGGTGGGCCCCTGCCAGGCCCTGCGAGGAGTCCCCCACTCCTGGCTATAGACCTCCGGATGGTCGGAAAATTGTTTGATGAGGGGAGCTGCGCGGAGCAGAGGGTGTTGGGTAGCGAGCCCAATCTTTGGTACCCAAGCATCAGGGTTAACTGCCGGATCAATGGCTGCCGTAGGCTGTGTTAACTAGTCCCTTTACTATTTCTCGGAGGAGAAACTTGACTGCAATGCCGAGTAGCGGTCATTGTCATTATGAGGCGTTGCCTTACCGCTTGGTGGTTGAATGAAAAAGATAAACACAGAGCAAGTAATAAATTTTGTATGAGCGTCCCATGTTTATTTAATTGAGTTGCAATTAAGATAAAAGCATGGCATATGTGTATAGCACGTACTTGTAATGTGGATGCTAATATCATTTTTGCATTTTTGTAGATATGCTAAAGGATCATTGAGATCGGTATGTGAAGCATGGCATATCTAGCATGTGAGGTCTAGAAAGTGTTGCCAAATCTACGAAATGTTGTTGGCATGCTCAAAAGTTTATGGAAGCATGTAAAAGCATATCAAGTGTGATATTCTATAAGCATGCTTAGAAGTAGTAAAAGCATGTGATTAGCATGGCATTAGCTCAATTTGAAAGAGCGTAAAAGATAAGATATAGTTACTTATCTTATGCCTATTTGGAGGCTAGCGGAGTTGGCCGAGCATGACGGTCCATTGCAACGGTGAAGCACCATAGTGGAAGGATGATGATTTCGCTAATTGGAAAGGTGATTGATGATTATATCTCCTTAACATAAAATAAAGTAAATGATTAGCATGTAATCTATATACTTTAAGGAGTCCCTGCTCGAATGATTTGTTTGTATCTGTACTCACAAATTACTCCAAATGATGTGATGGCACAGTAACATGGTTTACAAGGATGATAACACTTAATTTAGGTGGTTACATCTATTTTGCCTAAAGTAGTGTGTGAATCACTACCGCCAACCGCTCATAAAGTTATGTACTGAGTTCAGACAAACATAAACTGAGATGATAGTGGGAGATATATGCATAATTGTGTACGAAGAGGCATATCAGGGGGTCACTAATGATGAGAATAACATGCTCGCATAATTGTGTGATATATGAAGGCACATGATGGCCACTATCATAAGCCACTAAATATGGGAAGGCATCACAATCTGTACGAGTTGACATTTAATGAATTTATTAATGACAAGTAGGAAGCCCAGATCAAGTGTGTAAGGGTATGCACTGATGCTTAATTGTAACTATAATATAATAGTTGGAGCAAGTAAATGAGTTAAGTGCCAGCTAGCTTTGTGTGAGAGGTGATTGATGAATACGTTCAATTAAGCAATATGGCAGAAAGATCATGCAAGTAGCAGAGCACATTCAAACCAGGTACGTGTTTGCTGTAGGTGTGCAGAAGCAAACAAATATACGGCCTCGTGTCATTAAGTTGGAGCATAGCAGACTACATGCATGATTTAACCCATGACAAGTGTATTTCACGTTTGCAGCAGCTATATTACTTGTCAACGTGCTTGTGAGGGATCGATATATGTATATAAAACATGCTTTGACTTTGTGCAGCAGTGAGGAAAAGTTGAAAACTTATCTCATTCTTTTGGCCAAAAGCCTGGACGTGCAGCTGCATCAGAAGAGTTGGAAGCTCATGTATATTTGGAGAAGAGTATGAGAATAGCCAAGGTGCATCTTTGGCGGAGAAGCAAGGAAGACGAGCAAGCTCTGTAGCTGCCTGGCGGAAGCTTGGCTAGAGGGTCAGCAAAGCTGTGGCAAGCAGTTCAGCAGATCTGTTGCTCAGCGGAGGTTTTGCTCCGGCGAAGCTTGGTCAGCGGAGGAGGCCAGAGGTGGTTGGCTTCGGTGGAGAAGTGGTGATGCCTAGCGGAGGAAGGTTAGGCCAGCGGTGTAGCTATCCGGCAAAGCTAGTGGTGGCGGAGTCTTAGGCCAGCGGAGATTGGAAGTTCAGCGGAGGCTTGCTGGTCAGCGGTGGAGCATAGCAGGAGGATGGCCAGCGAGGTTTGCTGGCACGTTGGAGCTTGCTAGCGGAGTGCACTGGCCTGCTGGCGGTGGTGAAGTGCAGCGGTTAAGCAGAGCTGCTGCGATGCTTTATTGGAGAATGGTGCTCCTGGAGGAACTTTGCTTGGTTTTGGCGGCGCTGGGTGCTCACTTGGAGCTTGGTGGAGAGCGAGCTCAGCGGAGCGAAGTGCGGCGGAAACCCGGAGCTCAGCGAAGAGCTCGGTGCCCAGCGGTGGTTTTTCTCAGCAGAGGGAGTCCAGCGAGCCAGGCTAGCGGATGTTGCCAGCGGCGGAGCTCCGCCAATGTCCTAGCGGAGGCCCTGAGCTCGGCGAAGAAAAGTCCAGCGGAGGTGGAAGGCCGGCGGAACTCGGAGCTCAGCGGAGCTTCGCAGCAGGCCTGGCGGAAGCCGGAGCTCAGCGGAGGCAGTGCTTGCGGTGGGCGCTGGCATACCGGCGCTGGGCTGGGCTGGCGGTCCGGTGGTGACCTGGTCTGGCTGCTCAATGGTGCAGCGAAGCTTGCTAGCTGAGGTGCCTAGATGCCATGGCAGCGAGCTGTCAATTGAAGCTGGCGGAGGATGATGCTTGGAGGTGGCCGGTGTCCAGAGCAAATCTCTGGGTGTCCAGAGAAGATCTCTGGGTGTGAAGAGGAGGTTCATACTCCGCCATGGAAAATGAAGCTCCGCCAAGGATTGAAGCTCGGCTAAGAAGATTGAAGAGTATGGCCAGCGGTGAAGCTCGGCGGAGCGGAGCTTTGTCTAGCGGTTGCTCCTAGCGGTGTTGTGGCTGGCGGAGCTTTGCCGGCGGAGGTTGCTAGCGGAAGAAGCTCGGGTCAGCGCTTTGCAGGTCTGTTGGTGATTGGCACTTTGGCGGATAGCTCGTTGGCGGAGGGGTCGCTGGAGGTAGGCTCGCTAGCGGATGGTGCGCTGGCAGTAGAGGAGCTTTGGTCAGCGGTGACTCCTAGCGGTGAAGCCCAGCTGCCATGTGGCCTGCCGGCGAAGGTGGCTAGCAGTGAAACTAGGTGTTGTAGCTTGACAGAAGCTCGGCGGAGGCAGTCGAGCTGAGATTTGAAATTGGTGCCAGTCCCCGCTAGCGGAGGATGATGATTGAAGATAGGATGGGTGTCCATAGAGGTGTTCTTTAGTTGGCGGAGGTTTGCCTTTGACTGGCGTTGACCATGTGTTGTGGAAGTTGACCGGAGTTCTCACTAGCCCTTCTAGCTGGCGTTGACCAAATTTGCCAGCGTTGACCAAGTGTTGACCGGTGTTGGGCGGCCCTTTGAGATGCACATTTCTGCTCTGGTTGTACCGCTGGGGTAATGTTGATCAGCCTAGGCACAAAGTTGCCGCCAAGAAGCATTAATTCAAACATAAACTCACTGGGGGCTTATGGTGACTTCAAGAATTAATGAGGTTGGAATAACTCAAAGAATGAAGAAATTTCTTTGAGCTCCGCTAAGCAGACTTAGCTCATGATAGGTGACGAAGCCACTATGTTGGCTTCCCACAGACGGCGCCAATGTTAATGCTTGGATCCGTTGGGGATCTAATTAACGTAAAGAATGAGAGAGAGAGAGAGAGGGAGCGACACAAGCGAAGTATAGTGGTTCACCTCCCGCCTTAGCGGGAGACTACGTCCACTTGAATGTGTACTAGTGTGTCGAGCCTTGCAGCCTAACAAGATTACAAGAGATGTAATGGGATGGATGCCGTTTAAGTGGGAGGAGGCATTCCTTTTATAGGTGAAGGAATGCTTCTCCTTTACATTGTTTTCGATGTGGGACAAGAAAAGATAACTATTCTAGTGTAGAAAGCCTATTTGTGAGGGTAACTTGGCAAGGCCGGAAAGGTGGCTTCCCGGCGACGGATTTGCGACTTCCGGATACCGTAGCGTAGCTTGAACATAAGGCTACATGATGCAAGTAGCGGTTGGGCCTCACCATGGCTTGTGGGTGTCCCAAAGAGGGTGTTACTTATGCTTGGTGAGATAGCAAATACTCCATATTGTTGGAGGTATGTACAGTGAGATTGGTTGGTTCGGTTGATCTAAGGATGAGATTGCTGAGAAACCTAGGAGAGAGAGAGAGGGAGAGAGAGAGAGAATCAAATTTGTTATTTCAAATTTCTGCAATTTTGTTATTAAAAAAAAAATCTGAAATTTTATTTTGGAATGTTGTCTGCCATGTGGGCCCCACCAGTGCCAAGTTGGCATGCCACATCAGCTACTTAACGGTTCCATTTGACGGAATCATGACGGAAGGGTCTATTGAATGAGAAATTGATAGTGCGAGGGTGTTTTTGATGAAATTGAAAGATCAGGGACTGAATTGATTTTGAACCCAAACCACAAGGTACTAAACAGTATTTAGCCCTTAAATAAATTAAAGAGAACATACTTGGTTTCGAAAAATAAAACAATCCTAGCGCACGCGCGTGTTGATGTAGGCGTGCGTAGAGATGTTTTTTGGCTTATGAAACTAGGCCGCTTCCTCTCCATTTTCAGCAGTGGGCTTTGTTTTTTTTTTCTTTTTATTAGCCAGTTTTTTTTTTTTTTCCTTTTTCTGGGTCGCAGGGCCTGTTTTTTGTTTTTTCTTTGCCTTTTTTTTTTTTTTGGGCTGCAGAGGCCTGCTCTTTTTTTTTTCTTCTTGGGCCGCAGGGCCTCTCTTTTTTCTCTTTTTTTTCTCTGGGCCACAGAGGCCTTTTTTTTTTTTTTTTTTTGGAAATTGTTGGCCCGGGTCCTATTCTTTGGGCCGGGTTTTTTTTTTTTTTTCCGCGTCTTTTTTTTTTTCGTCTTCTTCTTCGTTTTTCTTTTGTTCCTTTCGTGTACCAGTGGAGGCAGCGCTGGTGACTCCGATCTGGGACACCTTGAAGGCGGGGCTGCAAGGTTGAAGGCGAGCTACGGTGTATGGGCACGGGGATGGGCGATAGGGAGGGAGGCCGATCTTGGAGGCCGGAAGAATGATTTGATTTGGCCGATCTGTGGGGCTGCTAGGATCGGAGGCAAGGTGCAGCAGCGCTGGTATAGGGAGCAGCAACGGAATCGAGGCTGGAGGCTGGATGTCGGTGATGTGCTGCAGGCGGCTTGGGTGCCGAGAGCAAATTGCTCTTGGGTGTGCAAGTAGTCTACAGGCGGGTATGCGAGGCAGTGCACGATGGGCCGCTGGCGGGCGTCCGATGGAGCGTTGTTATCCAGTGGATCGATGTGGAAGGGTATGTGAGGCCGTGCGCGGTGGGCTGTTGTGCAGGTGACGGCACGCTGGTCTGGGATCGAGATGCTAGGCAGAGGAAAAAAAAATTTCTGGTTTATGGTGGCGGCACAGAAGAAGAGGAAGATAAAAGTTTTTTTTTTTTTTTTTTTTTGACAGGAAGAAGAAAGAAAGAAACTTGAAAATTAGGTTTTTTTTCTTTGGCTATTGGCTCTGAGCGTGCTGATAACGTGTAAAAGTAAAATGACAATTGGAATTGGTTTACTCATTTCATTCATAACCCCTTTATATAGGGATAGGACTACAACGGAAATATCAATTACATTGATGATACTAAATGCTGATTGAGCTGTGATTTGTAATTGCTTGATTCCCTCTTCGTCTGTTTATTTGACGAAGACACATAATGTGCTTTTCCTTTAACAGCCATGTGATTATTACTGATTACTGCATAACATGAGTAACGTTTACACAGTCACCAGGTGACCAAAAATTTTGTGCTACTGTCACTTTTGTTTTGAAGAACGTTAAAATTGCTAAATCTCTAATTTTAACCTGTTGGATGGTTCTGTACTACTATCCTTATATCGATCCGACCAATCGAGTGCCTTGAAACCCTTAACGCACTTGTACTATTATCTATACTATTATTAAGAGAAGAGTTTTTGTTTGCCAAAATTAAATTTTTTGACAAAAATGACCCTAAAAATTAAAAAATTTTGAGAATTAATTAAAGGGTTTTTGTCCATTTACCCCATTTCTAGGAATTTGTTTTTCACTTACCCCATTAAGTTTTTTTAATTCCTCTTTACACAAAACACTCTAAGGGGGGTGTATTGCATATGGAATTAGTGGAACTTTTAAAGAAATCTATGGAATTTAAAAGTCTGGTTGTATTCTATATAGACTTTTAATAGTCCATGAAAGTCTTGAGGTATTCAATTAGGATTTTGAAAAACTTCAGGAATTCCACCAAAATCTAGGGGTATTCAATTAGGACTTTTAAAATGAATAAAAGTACAGATGTATTCAAAATATCATTCATACTTATGGAATTAGAAAATCATGGATATTCATGAACTTTGTAGCGTTAACTATACATACCAAACTCCAATAATTTTCCAGCCTCCAGACCAAATATTTGAAAAAGTCTATCAAAGTTTCCTCTTAAAAAAAAATGTCTATCAAAGTTCTTCTCTCTACGCACGAAGAAGTTGGTCCTTCATCATCTCTCTTTCTTAATTTTTTGTTTTTTCTCTAATCTTTTATGATATCAACGTTTTTTGATACCCAACATGTTCATTGTAGTTCTTAAATGTGATTTTTTTTTTTTCAATTGTGATACTTCGAACCCTAATAACAATAAAAATGATTTATGAAACCCTAAAACCCAAATATTGTGGTCTATCCCTAAGACCTTGAATAGTGTTTCTATGGCATACTAAATTTTATCTTATTAATTAATTATTCTCATTAATTTGAATTTATATTATGGTTCAAAGAAAGGTTGAACAATTGAATTTCAATTGATTGATTATAGATCAAGACATTGAGCAATATTGCTACAATATATGTTATTATGTTAATCGGCGAAAACAAAATTGATGAGAATAATTAACCATAAACATCAAGTTATCTATATTGCATATTTATGTTGTTAGGAGATTAGGAATGAGAACAAACTCACTAGACAGACTGACGATCATTCATTTGAGTCAATTTCTATTAGAATATATATATATATATATATAAATTTTTTTTTTTATCAAGAAGAAACTTCATTAATAATGAACTGGTTACAATGAGTTTTGGCATCATCTCATACACAGAAATGACCACTGGACTTCACACTGGAACTCCAAAATGACTGACTAACGGAACCAAAAAAGCCCCGACTCAACTACAGACTTAACTTGCACTACAATTAAAAAGCAAAGACAATATGCACAGGAGCAGTGAATCCTTGACACACAACTTTGTCAACACTAACTCGCCACCCAGAGTCCTCCTGACCTGCCTTTGATTGACCAAGTCTACACTTGTTGTGACTTCGAACCCGCCCAAAATGAAATGTTGGACCGTCAGACCTGAGACTAAATTAAACCCAAGACCGCTGCCACCTGAATGTCAACACCTAAACCCTAAACCCAAGACCATTGCCACATAAATGTCAACACCGTCAATCCACAAATACTCCAAATCACCATCACCTCCAACCCGAGATCAGACAGGAACAATCCCACTAGAAGGCCAAGGATGATTGTCAATGCCAGTATGCCACCACCAGACATTTTCACCACCGCTGCTAACCTAACTCCAGAACAGGAACAACCTCTAGACCGCCGAATAGAAGATTGTCTATGCCAAAAATTGCAGTGCACCCGACCCAATAGCTAATACTTAAAACAAAACCTTGATAGTAACTTATTGCTGAAAAACAAAACAAAAGAAACCAAACCCTAAAAACTAGTAATAACTGCCCACCACCAAGGGCCCAACAAACATTAAACCCGGCCCAACCCCCTTTCGTCCCAGCAAGGGACATCCATGTTACATGCCACCACACCCACCGCCCAACAACCTATTTCCACCCACCCTCCTCCGACCACCGTAAGGCAACACTACAATCCGACAGGGACCCAACACCATTAAATCCCTCTCCAATACACAAGAGCCCCCAATTCTCCAGACCATCCCCCTCCTCAGGAAGGCAGCAAACAAACCAAATCAGATTAGAAAGATCCAATACGATCTGCTCACAACCAATCCTGATCTTGCTGACAACCATTCCTTACCTACAGACGACCACCCTACTTGCCATCCACGCTCCGATCTAAGGCGAATCGATCCCGACATCACCGAGCATGCTCCGATCACCTCCCACCTGTCCGGGTCCTTCCAATCTGGCGATGAGGATCTGCAACCTGACTCTTTCTAAGAAAACTAAGAAGAAGAAAAAGAAAAGAAAAAAAACCCCCTCCTAGACCGAGGCGCATAGGCAGATTCGCTGGCTACGGCCTGCCGGGAGAGCACGAGAGCTGGTTTGCTTTTTCCTTTGGCTCTTGAGGCGCGTTCCTGTGCGAGAAAAGTTGTCTGACCTGTTTAGAGAAAATAGTTATCAGTTATACTCAAAATAAAATCCTCTATTAGAAAATACTTGAGCATTGAAGAGACAACGAGGGTTGTATTTGTTTTTTTTTTTTTTTTTATATATTTTGTACATGCTAGGAAATCTGTAGAAATCATTCATAATAAAGTATATTAATTTTCATGAATCAATAAAAGTCTGTTGCTAAAATAAATGGTTTTAAGAAATCCATAATAGTCTATCAACTTTTTAAAGAATCTGTGGACTTTTCAAAAAGTCTGTCATTTAAAAAAAGTCTGCACAAATCCAAATACAATACACCCCAATTTTTTTTGGGTTTTTTTTTTAAGACTATTTTACCCTCATCCCTTTGTTATTTAGCGAGAGAGATAAACATTTGAAACTTTGCCGGAGCCCGTCACCGTCGCCAGATTCTGGTCACTGAATTTCTGCCACCGGCCGTCGAATTGCTATCACCGGCTGCCACCCACTGGACTTTTTTGAAAACCTCATCGGATGTCCCCAAAGAGGTCGTCGGAGATTTCATAGGTCGCCGGAAAGGTTTATTGCCCCTAATAGACTTGTATTGTCCCCCAAGACGTCTATTGCCCCAATAGTCTATTGTCCCCCAATAGAGGGGCAATAAACCTCTATTGGATGTTTTTCAAATTAAAAGGCAAAGAACAAAGTTTACACTTTGATCAAGCTCAGTCTCTAAATCCATGGTGGGTTGTCTCAGCAATCGATCAAACTGAAAAAGTATTTGATCATTGCCCAAAAACACACCTTCCGCAATATATATTATGAGAAATTAAAAGGCACTCTTGAATTGAGAAGAAAGATGAATTAAATTGTTATTTATAGTGACTTTTTAAAATTTTTTATGAGATTTTCTTTTTTCTAACAACAAACCAAGTTGTCGTTTATACTTAGGAAAGAAAATCACCACTCCAGTCAAGACTCCTCTTAACTAGGGACTTGGGGGACTGGAGATAGTCACCGTATGGAAGTCACGTGTTGAGAATGCTCGCCTTGTACTTTCGATATTTATACCATGACAAACTCCTCACCCAAGAGAACGCCTGACCGGGGACTTGTTGGTGTGT
Organism: Rosa lucieae; assembly: GCA_024704745.1. Taxonomy (NCBI): domain Eukaryota; kingdom Viridiplantae; phylum Streptophyta; class Magnoliopsida; order Rosales; family Rosaceae; genus Rosa; species Rosa lucieae. Next base: position 24,996,488 of record CM045497.1, on the reverse strand, counting down.
GTGTGTGTGTGTGTGTGTGTGTGTGTGTGTGTGTGTGTGTGTGTATCCTCCAGGCATAAATATCAGAAGAGCAAGGCTCACTAGCCATTTTGAACAAGACCAATAATGCCCAGACATGATGCCAATACCATACACTGCGGTTTCGGGTAGGCCACACCTAGGACCACATTGGAAACAAAAGGGTGACAAGCCCAAACCTACACTGTATATACATGCATCTCCTCTCATTCAAGGTAAGCTACCATTCTCCACTTGCTCCTACCTTATCTACATTCTTAGTAGACCTGTAAATGGACCAGATTTGGATCGGATCAACCTAAATCCAAATCCGTTTGCTAATAAAAAAATTCAACCCGAACTCGCTCCGTTAACCCGGCGGATCGTTGATAGTTCAATCCAAATCGTATCCACCAGATTAACGGATACCCGATCCGCTAATCCGATTCGTTTATAATTTTTTAAAAAAATATATATATATTTTAATAGTAATATTAGATTTATATCATGATATTGATACCTCATAAAATATTAAAACATCATGAAGAGTATCATCGAAAGTAGAATTAAATTATCAAAATGTTCCCTACACCTGATAAATTAAGAGAGAGACGTCAGGAGATATGTGTGAGCTTAATTGTGCTTCTACAACCTCCTTAACTTTTTGGTAAACTAAACAAAGCTTTTAGCAACAATGCTTCTTGGGTGATAAACAGATGGATTATGTTTACGAATACCGTCCCTTAGGTTTTTGCAAAAAAATTGTATTAGAAATTCTTAATATTTTATATTTTATATTTTTCAAAAAATAATAATGTATTAATAAAAAAAAAATTATTATTATGAAAACGGACCAAATCATTAACGGATCGGATTGACCTAAATCTGTATTTGATCCGTTAAATAAACGGGTTAACGGATTAGGATCATTAACGGATTAATGGATCCAAATTTTCAATCCAAACCCGTCTAATAGCCACGAATCTGGAGCGGGTCCAGATCAAAAGGGGGAGACTTGCAAGAGTTAATATAAAATCTAGGTTAGACAGCAATTAGGGAATCAACGATGGTGAACATAAGAAATGTCAACGATGATGATGGAAATATGGTTCTCAGAGAGATGGAAATATGGTTCTCAGAGAGAGATAGAAGCAAGAGATGATTATTACTTTTCTTTTTCATTTTTTTTGTTCAACTGAAGAATATGGGTATTTTAAAATGTTAAAAAATGAGAGGAGGTCTAGATGTCAATATTAGAGGTCTGAATAGAAGCTGTCCCATAATATCCAAGTTAGCTTTATAACCTTCGACAACGTGATAGTTGTTCTACAATTTTTTTTTTTATTGTTCAATCACACGGTGTCCTCAAAGGCTTCCTACACCCCGAGACTAATCCGTGCTCGGGGGATCTTGTCAAAACGCTTCCTCCTCCCCGGCCACCAATAATATATTGAGATTTAACTCGGCGGAATTCGAACCCAAGTATATAAGGGTTCCACATTTGGAGGCTCTTACCAACTCAACCACCTGTGGTGGTTCACGTTGTTCTACAATTAACTAGCCTAAAACCATTTATCATATAGCAAGAGTTAATTTCTTTTATTCATCTGTTGCACATACCTAACCTATAATCTAAATTCCCTCCTTCACTGCAGCATCAACTTTCTTCAAATCAACAAGATTTGATGCAACTCTTATGCGGTTGCCCTGCCCTGTTCCCCAACGGCGAGAAAAGTTAGGGCGCAATTTATTCTGGAACCAACTAACCAGAAATGATTTGTTCCAAAACAATGTTGCTTGGAATTTAACCTGCAATTGTTGTGTTCCCTCCCAGAGAACAGGCAGTTACGACTCGGAAGAACTTGAATCAGATTATCAAAATCAAAAAGCTGAAAAGAGACGGGCACAAAAGAGGCTCCTCGTTTACAAATCACTTCTTATATCAATCAGTTGGGAACACCAAGTGACAAGCACACAAACAGGAACCAAGAAGTAGACAGAAAACTTGACAACTCATTATCAGGCAACTCCAATAATTGGCGTACAGTAATTATTTGTAGTAATAGCCGAAGAATGCAAAAATTATAATCATACATGGTCAATTACGTTCTAATGCAAAATTAATACTCCACATAAACAAACATATTCTACTAAAACGTATCAATTCAACCCCTCACGGTCTAGTTCCAACCTTCAACTTAAAACCTAAAACCTGAAACTCTTCCTCAAGATAAAAAGGAAACTGCAATCAGAAGACGATCTACCACTTGTCAGTACTCAGTACCTCCTGGGGTAGCGATCCATGAACCTACCAGAAGGGCACTCATATGCCAGGTGTCCTCGCCCCCCACAGTTATGACAGATCATCAAGGGGCCCATGCAATCCCTGCTCATATGCCCAAGTTGCTGGCAGTTCCTACATACAATGTCACGATGGTAGCCACCGCCGCTACTGCCGCGAACTCCACCACCACCACCACCACCACCTCCTCCCCTCTCTGCCAAAACATTGGCTCTGGGGCACTGCCTGGCCACATGCCCAGATACATTGCACATGTTACAGATGGGTTCATTTGGGCAATCACGCGCCAGGTGACCTGTCTTCCTACAGTTGTTGCAAGCCTTCTCATTTGTGCAGTCGACTGCAATATGACCCTGCTTGTAGCAGTTGTTGCACAACCTTAAGTCCCCAGGTGGCATTGGGGCAGCAGTGCAGTCTCTAGCACGGTGTCCAGCCTTGCCACAGGTGTGGCAGATGCCTTCATTCGGGCAGTTACTGGCCATGTGACCAGGTTCACGACAATTCCAACATAGTGACTTTGTGGTACACTCCGAAGCAATGTGCCTACAAATATTTGATGGCAAAGTTACAACAATGTTAATAGAAATTAAAGGCTCCTCAAAACATGCAAGCATCTTAATATTATAGAAAAGAAAATGAAAGAAAGAACAAAACACCTGGGTTGTCATTCTAACAGGATAAGAAACAAAACAATTTTATTGAAAAATGGCACAAAAAATTAACCCGCCACCCTCACAGAGATGATGCTTAAATGTTAAAGCAGTCTCGAGTGTTTGGAAGATGAGTAACCTCCAGAAAATACCAGAAGCAAAAAAATTGCCCCGCATTAAAGCCAGATAATATTATTTAATTAAACACACATAATTAACACCCCATTCGCTTTCTCATCGAGAAAATATTTAAATGTTAAAGCAGTCCAAAGTGTTTGGAAAATACAAGAAATTAACGCATTGCCCAGCATTAGGAACCGTACATAGATACCTTAAACCTATGGGTTTCCCTTAAATCTTGTTTGCTTATAATAAGAGCGAGAAATACGAAAATTGTAGCACTGGCTGCTGCCTTTTTTCAAAGTGGTAGCGGTGGAGACACTAACTACGGTGGTGGTAAGACATATAAATAGTAGCTGCGGTAATTTCTGGGTTACAAGCATTAATTAACTATCTAATAATGATGGTATTAAAATCTGTAGCAAGGCTAGAACCCCAGGGTCTGGAAGGAACAAAAAAAAAAAAAGGTTTAATGAAACAAAATGAGATCATACCACATGATATAAAACCACAATTAAGGATAGTGATGTCCCAAATAAAACCACAAGTATGAGGTAGAATGAGTTTCCATACCCGGGAAGACCACAATTGTGACAAATTGCAACATTAGGGCATTCTCTAGCAAAATGGCCAGGTCTTTTGCAGTTCTTGCAGAGATTGTCTCGGCTGGCAAGAAAATAACAACACATTATGTGCACTGAACAGAAAATAATGGCTAAATTGCACAAGTTGTAAACTTCCTGAGGTCAGTTACTTATTAACAATGCAGATTAAGGAGAAAAATTCCATAAAATATAATATAAAGGTAGCATTGAATCCAGCACTCAGAGTGAACTACCAGCAAGCCTGTTGGAGCTTAGAGAAAGAGAGAGCAAAACAAGGTCCCAATATCACACCCATAGGAGAACTGGATATGCTATTGAATGGTTTATGGGTGGGGTAAGGCACTTTTATATGCTAAACTAAAACAAAACAAAACACCAATCATTCAATTGTGAAGAACAGAAATGGCCAAATGTCATATGTTTTCCTCATCAAGAACAAAGCTGTAATCACATAAAGGACTGCAAAACTGAAAATTCACAAATATGAAACTAAACATACCATGCACTCAGAAAGTATTTAAAAAAAGCACATCATATCTATTCAAATTGTAGGTTCCACCGACAGAGACAAAGTTGCCTCTAGAACCAAGATGAATTTGTAGATAAAACAAGAAATTTGTATCTGAAAACTTACTAAGCTCTAAATGTAGAAAAAAACAAAGCCGTTATTCTGCAGAGGCAAATTTATGATTTATAAACTTTAAAAGGTCTTCAAAGGCAGTATTGAAGCAGAGATCTAACTCAACACATACAGTTGATAGCAAGACTACAGACCATCTCCGATCAAGACATATTGAGAGATAATCTTCTCCTTACCAATCCACATATATAAAGACAATAGAAGAAATCAAATAATGGTCAAAAGCTAGTAAACCTGAAACCACCACCCCGACGACCATCTCTCCTGTAAGGTGCATCACGATAGGAAAAGCGATCAGAACGGATCTTACGATCCTTAGGGCTCCTGCTCCTGCTCCTGCTTAGGCTCCTGCTGTCTGAACTCATGTTAAATTTCTTATTATGACCTAGCTCCACTGATTTGAGGAAAAAAAACACCACCACAACCACCACTGCCTCCTCCCTGTCCACATCACAACCACACCCACATTACAACCACACCCAATATCCATGACGTAAAACCAAACCAACTACATTCCTTCATAACAGAAATCACCAAATCCCAGAAAAGCACAGAAAATTTCAATATGCGACCCATCTCATAAGAATTAAATACAACCGCACCTGAACCCATATGCTAAATGCTCAGACCCTCAACCACCCACATCCTTCAAAAATAAATGTCTAAGCATCCGGTGCAAACAACCAGGCATTCCAATTATTGCTCAAGCCTACAAACATACACTACGTGAACTCCAAGTTCTCAAACCACCTCAACAGATTGAGGTCATTTAATAATAACCTAAACCGGTGGGGAAAAAAACAGAACGAAAAGGAGCAATTGGTTCCTCATTGGAAAAATAGGTGTGTTTATAGTTACAGGTTGGAATAAAGAAAACATGCTCTAGCAACTATAGGAGTTATCCATCTGATAATGAATGGAAACTTAGAAAGGCCTGTTTTAGAGAGACGAAAGACAACAAGTGAACTGGAAACATCTCCCCAATTTCAGACACTGTAGCCATCACAAACATCCACCCTGCTCCAATAAGTTTATGACATCAAGAATTTATCGAAAAGGAACATCGAGAGTAAACACGGAGACTTCAGAGAGTTTATCATGAATATACACACAGCCACTATTAGGATTGCAGCTTCAGATCGTAACCCTTTTTTAGGAAATAATAGAATAAATGTCTGGATAACAAACAATCAATCTTTGCTATTGCATGATACATCCTTTTTGCTATCCATACAAGAAACAGAAAACCCCTTTTATAACCTCTCCTATCCACTACTCATAGGAACACCGCCTTCTTGAGAATTTCCTTCTGCATTGTCCCCACAATAAGATCATAGTCATGCAAAGATTTAGAAGTGGCTGATGAAACTATCAACAGGAAAAAAAATGATGGATAGAGGCACTACTTTAAGAAAATAATAAAAAAGAAATTAGTCAGAAGAAAATGCTAAAGAGAAAAGGAGAAAGGGGGAGATGATCTTAAAACAGTTCTAAATTATAGTAAATATGTTTTGTCTTAACATTATATTCAACAATGGTGAATGCGCGGGTTTTCAAACCAAAATAATCATATTAATATCTGGGGAAATATTGTTCCCGAATGTTTTGATAACATCAAACATCTACTGGTGGTTAATAATTGTGAGATTTCCCTTACAATCATCAATGAGTCAATAACCACTCAACCATACTTAAAACTGAAAACAACCAAACCAACGCCAGAGGAAACAACATAGAGAATACTAAAAAGTATTGAGTAATTCGGATGTTTTTAGGTCAGCAACAGTAAGAAGCGGAACCTATAAAAGAAACAGAGACTCATGCACTTACATATATGACCTAAAACAGGGTTCAATACTTCGAACTCTGAAGGAAACATCCAGCTTTGGACAGCCTTGAACATCACATAAGTGGAAGCCAAGGCTTCAACATTTGTAACTTACCATATCAAAGCACTGTATACGAACCGCAACCAGTGAACTATATAGTCAAAATTTTCCGGTGGCACATTGCTAGTCTAAAGCTGAATAAATCCCACGGCGCAAATACTTTCTCAAAAGATAAATTTATAGTCATTCTTCATAAATAATTTGCATGATTCTTGGCCAAAAAAATAAATACTGTTTGGTCCATTAATGCCCAATTTGTACAAGTAATGCATATTCAATCGTCACCTCATAAATGCTCATGTACATGGATAATTCTAGGAATAATCACGGATACAGATTAAAACACAGAGATGCTAAAAAGCTTAAATACGCTCTCAATTAAATTAGAGTGAAGAGAGAGAGAGAGAGAGGAGTGAGAACCTACCTGGAAAAGAGAGCGAAGAAGGCGCCTGGCGTCGAAGGTGACGGCGTTGCGGAGAAGCGGGCGAGGACTGTCGCGGCGGAGAGAAGCTTCGGGTAGTCGCGAAAATCAGAAAGAACCCTAGGTCCCTCTTTCTCTATTGTTCGCGAACTGAGAGAGAGAGAGAGATTAAAAGAATGTGGCTGGTTTGGCTATGTACCTTTTGAAAATTACGAACTTGACCCTTGATGTTTCCGAAATTTCAATTGAACCCCGACTTTTGAAAAAGTACACGGATACGTGAGTAATTGACAATATTACCCTCCTCGCCTCTCTCACCTCTGAAATAGAACAAGATGCTTCTTCTTCTTCTTTTTTCAGAGCACTCTGCAGAGGCTTCACGGCGAGCTTTGGAACCACGTAAGGGCAAGCGGCGGCGGAGCAGAAACACAAATGCAAGTGCTCCCTGAGGAAATCGGCGAGGTCGGTCCATCGCACAGCCTTCGCAAATCCGATGAACGCTTTCTGAGTGGAGGTGGTGATCGTGATCGTGATTAGTATTTGAAGCAACGTACGCTGCTGTTATCTATATAGACATGGCGACAGATTTGCATACTGTCAATGGCGGTGGTTGAGTAGATGAGCGTCGTGATTGGGGATTGTGATTCAAGTTGGATAGTTTCGGGTTTCCATTTTTGGCTGAATTTTACAGGTTCGAAGATCGGAGAGGGAGTTGGAGATTTGAAAGCGGGAAGCATTGTGAAAGCAACTGAAAGACAGACTTTCAGTTCTGGCCTTGTTGGGGTTAATTAATTTGGGCCCCGGTTGGGAGTGGCGACATGTCGCGCACACTATGAGCTCATGTTGGAAGCAACCAACACGGGCCGTTGATTCGTCGTTTGAGGGAGGGAAAAAGGTAGAGTTGAAGACAGGTAGGGAAAGGACAACTCTACCCTTTAAAAACTTCATGTAGGTAGGATTAAAATATATATATATATATATATATATATATATCTGGCCCTTCTAATGAGGGATCCCTTTTTTTAATCTTTTATAGGGATAGGCATCATACCAACTTTTCGATCATATTTTCACATCTTAACCATTCAGTTTTTAGGTCCTAAACCCTAAAATCACTTCTGCAAATTTTCAGCCAATTTGATGATCGTTAAGGCATTCAAAACTGCAATTTATTATTATAAACACGAACGGTTCCAGTTCAATAGATTTGGTCCGTTCGTGTAAATTTCAGTTTTGGATGCCTTAACGATCACCAATTTGGCTGAAAATTTGCAGAAGTGATCTATACATTAGGACCTAAAAACTGAATGGTTAAGATGTGAAAATATGATCTGAAAGTTGGTCTAATGTCTATCCCTATAAAAGACCAAAAAAAGGAATCCCTTAGTGGAAGCCCTATATATATATATATATATATATATATTGGGTTGAGATATATATTTTTGAAATTTGAGATATATTGGCGACAAAAAAGTTTAAAGGGGAATTTAGCTTGCCAATGAATTTTGACTGGAGCAGGAGTTGATTGGGAATGATCGAGAAGCTTCCTTATGGCGTTGACTCGAAGTTTGACCGTCGGCTCAAAGAGGAGGGGGGTCCCTACGTCAATACGTTTCTTAGTCGAGTCTAGTAAGAGGAATCATAATGGGTGGTTTACCTTGACGTCGGGCCGTCTTTATATTGGCGATGACTTACTTGGAGGACAAGCCTCCATTACTCCCGCTTTTACGGTTGCATTTACTTTCACACTTATGATGATAATCATTGCTGCATTGACGACAGTTAATCATGACTCATTTACGAAGGTCATTCATCGTGCATTCATAACCGTAATCATTGCGTATAGTTATTATCATAATAATCGCCGCATTCATGACTGAAATTTAACGCCATACTAATTACGGAGTTAATCGCCTTAGTTGCAGACCTAGAAAAAGTTGACCACTCCCACAAGAGATGATCGAATATTATTATTGAGCTAAAATTCAGACACTGTTTGTGATTTTCTCCCTAATAACAATATGACCTCATCAAGAGCGGTACCATTGATTCACAAAATGGTGGAGACAAGGTTTCTCTGCCCATCCATTAACTATGGAATTGGTTGTTGATTTTCTGTCCAAGGATAAAGTAGATCCCATTTTGTTGGCATTCATCAACAAGTCCATTATGAGGTTAGTTTTCATTTTTGAACAGTTAACTTTGAATCTTCTGGGTTTCTGAAAGCGTGGATATATGATACATTTATATTTGCAAGGTCAATTTGTGGTTTAGGCCCTAGTTTTTGTATTTTAGTCTTATCAAAGCCTGTGCCTGTTATCCCCGCAGTACCTTGCTGCTAATTTTCTACCATACTTTGCCTCCTCTCCTTGCAATTCTAGTGCTGGTAATGTTGCTATCTGAGTATTACAATTTTCTTTTCTTTGTTTCTAGTTCTCATACAGTGTTGTAATCATGATGGTTTTTTTGCCAAATAAATTGCTTGTTCATTAGTAGGAAACTTGTGAGTTTGGCTGTTTGTTAGGATTAGAAGCATCACTGCCATTGAATGCTTGTTTTTTTTTTTTTTCCCTCTCTTTGCCCTCTGTATCATTCTTTTTCATTTTGAAAGTTATGCAAGGAGTTTAAATCACAATGTGTCACATTCTACTGATAGGAAACACCACTGCCATTTTGTGCATTTTTTTTTTCCTTCTTTTCCCTTTGTCTTAATCTTTATATTGTGAGTAATGTGGATCAGTTCAAATCAGATTCTGTAATGTAAAATCAATAGAAAAAAAATTCTATAAACTGTGATAGAGTAGACTTACTAGTTATCCCAATTGAAGGATCAAGCATTTCCTTGCCAAAGCTAGCCCCTTCTCATTGCTTTGTGAATGTAATGAGTATATGTTGGCTCATATTTGTAGCTTTTTGGAGGGCAATATTATTCAGAAATAACTAAGATGGTGAATTGAGCAGAACATTCCAAGTTAAACTATAATGTTGCTAGCTGTGAATTAACTTTCAGAGTTGGGGCGTTTTATATGCAGAATGCATAGTTGTCATGTCTAAATTTCAATTTTCTTGTCAATGGAAACTTAACCTAAGTGATAGTTGCTAACTTGCATCTGCAAAGAACTAGGTGAACCTGGCTTCATTGTTTTTATTATTCAATGAGGTCAATGTGGACTTGCAAAAAGCAGAAGAAAAAAAATTCAGTTTTAATGAGAAGTTATCTTGTTAATACTTGCATGTTGCTCCCTATTGATGCTCTTTATTGGATCAATTTTTGTTTCAACAGTAAGAAAGCTGGTGAAGATGTGCAGTTGTTCAAAGAAAATTGAAAAATGTTCAAGTCTTGGCTTCAACTAGTAATTTACTGATAGAGTATTACTAATCAAATAAAATGTCACGAGAAAAAGTAATTCTCCTATTGCCACTTGCTTTAATAAGTACGTGGATTCAGATTATGCAGGGAGCTCCAGAGGAGAAATACTTTGAATAGATTAAATTAGTGTCCAAGTGCTTGCCATAGTCCCATTTCTGGAGCTTCTCGAATTAAGATTATAAGAGTCAGCTCTGCTATTGCATATTGAGCCTCCCAGAGCTATAAGATCAAGAGCTGAGCTGCTTTCACTCCTGATCGTCAAGAATGATCAAACAATAAGTATCTACAGGAACCTTCTGCACTTGAAAAGGGCACCCTACAAGCTGAGATGATCTAAACTATACCATACCCTCAATGAGCTAGATGATTTTGAGAAGTTGAAAGCTGTTGGATCAACTTTAACGCTTTTTCTCAAGTTTCAAGATACCATCACAAAGATGCATTAGAGAGCACTTTGTTTCAGTGGCGCTGTCCTGTGAGTAATTGCAGGCTCTGCAAGCAAAGTTGAACACAAATTTACATATGGTACAAGGTCGTGCATCTGGGAGGCCCAAGGAAAGCCTTAAGCGGTTTAATGTGGCATCGTTTTCATTGTTCACTTATTGTTGTCACTGTTTCCTAGACTGGCTTGGCTTATGTCTGCACTAAAGATTGCACTAAGAAGGGGAGTGTATATGCTCCTGATTTTAAAGGGATAAAGGAAGACAGAAAAGATGAATTTGATCTAATCCTGAAACTGAAAAGGTAAGGCGAGCTTGTATCGAGGAAGACTTTCTTTTCATCTTTAGTTATCTAATATATTTGTGAATTCAAGTGAAAAATTTAATGTTAATGAAAATGATGTAATTGATGCTATGATGCACTGACACGGGTACGGGGTACGGGATACGATACGTGGATACGTTTTTTTTCAAAAAAACAGGATACGATACGTTTTGACACATTTATAAAATAATATGTAAAATATATATATATATATATATATAGTGTTAATAAATATATTTGATGAATATTGCATATAAAATGATGGAATTGCAATGAAACAAGCAATTGAAAGACATAATATTCAAACAATCAAACAAAACATAAGTCAAAGGATCAAATTACTTAACAAATAGTTCAAGCAACATAAATTAAAACTAAGTTCAAGCACAAACAAGCTTCCAAAACTTGCACAACTTCAATCAACTCCATCCTCATCATCAAAGATTACACCCTCCAATTCCGGTTCATCAAGAGAGAGGTTGGCAACCTCAAGAATGCCTCCATTAACCGTATCCATTGAGTCAAAATCATCCCCTCCAACATCCCACATCTCTCCACATTTATATTGTGGAGTTCTCCTTGATAAAAGCCGAAGATTATTATGCACAAACACCAAATCTTCGGCTCTTTGTGGTGTAATCCTATTCCTCCTCAAAGAGTGAATAAACTTGTAGGTGCTCCAATTTCTTTCACAACATGAAGAGGAACAAGGTTGTCCTAGTAGCTTTAAAGCTAACCTTTGGAGATTTGGTGTACTAGATCCATGGTTGCTGCCAAGACTTAATTAAACATTTGATTCCAAAACGTAATTCCTACTCCAAAACATTCATGTAACAGACTTCACTACACATTCATCATTCATGTAACTGATTCCAAAACGTAATTCATACTCCAAAACATTCATGTAACAGACTTAATTAAACATTCATGTAATTGATTCCAAAACGTACATGTAACAGACTTAATTGAACGATAATTCATACTCCAAAACGTAATTGATTCCAAACATACTGGCCTACTCACTGTAATTGATATAAGATGATCCAAAAATCTGAACATACCTTTAATAATAGCCCACAGAAATGGCAGAACAACCTTCAAGGCTTCAACTCTTCAAGCTTCAAGCCTTCAACCCTTCAACCCACACTCCCACAGAGCTTCAACCTTCAAGGCTTTCAATTCAGAACATACCCATCAAGCAACAAACAGAGATGCGAAGATTGTCTTCAGAGAACTCGACCTTCACGGCCTCAACCTTCAAGCCTTCAACCCACAGATGTTAAAGCTTCAAGCTTTCGAACTGAACATACCCACTAGCAACCTGTCTTTCGATCTGAACTGCTGAACATACCCACTAGCTGCGAAGTGCGAAATCGGGAAGAAGCCGAGTGCGAACTCGGGAAGAAGCCCACTGCGAACTCGGGAAGAAACCGAGTGAGAACGAAGCCGACTGCGAACCGAGTGAGAACGAAGCCGACTGCGAACTCGGGAAGAAGCCGACTGCGAACTCGGAAAGTCAGAAAGGGACGCCGCCGAACTCGGGAAGTCAGAAAGGGACGCCGCGAAGAAACGAAGAGAGAGATCTGATCGATGCGAAGAGAGAGATCTGATCGAGTGCGTGTATTAGGTTGAAAGTGATAGGAAATTATCCAAAATACCCCCAAAACGTATCCAATATTTTGTCAAACCGTATCCAAGACGTATCAAAAAGGTCAACTCATACTACATAGTCAATGATACGTTTTGAAGGTCTTAGATACGTACCCAGTGCGTATCGTACCCGTATCCGTATCCGATACGGATACGATACAGCATAGTCAGATTTTTGAAGTATCCATGCTTCATAGAATTGATGTTGTGACAGTGGAACTTGTTCAGCTTTCAGTGTATCAGATGTGTCACTGGGTGAGCTGTGCTTTTCAGCGATTCAGATGTTCTTGAGCAACAAGGTAAGTGCTTAGAAAGCACATGGCAGCTACTGGATAGTAATATTTGTCTCCTCACTTTTCAGAAGAGGGCAAACCAAATGGATGTTCAATGAGCATGCATCAAGTCCAAATGTAAGTTTGCAGGTGCTTCATATATTTGATTCTCTCTCTCTCTCTCTCTCTCTCTCTCTCTCTCTCTCTCTCTCTATATATATATATATATATAGATATATATATGAAAAACTGAGAAAGATTTAAATAAAAATGTGAAACAGTACGTACAATAAGTAAACTTGCATTCCATTTATCAAGTAACATAGAATTCGATCAACTGATCTAATGGTAAAGTTGACATTCGGCTTGACCTTTGCATAAAAGGTCTTCCAACCAACATGCAGCTTAATTATGAGGTTTGGTTGGATACTTTATCTTATTTTAATACCAAAAATTTGATTCGAAAACTCTATGTTTGAGCTCCTTGATTACTAATCTTTTCCTGGCACTCAGCATATAAAGCTCTAGTGATAACTTCATAAACCTTGAGCTTGTAATTAGATTTAAATAACTTTTTTCTTTGCATATTTTAATGAGAGACACATCATCTTATTGTCCAGCATTTGATATATATGTTGCAGATGATCCCTAAGTAAACATTTGAAAAAACAAAAAAATTAAAAAAACAACGGAATTAGCCTTCCGGAAATGGGTTGGAGTTGTAGCTTAAGAAAGGTTAGGGAAGCCTTGAAATCTTGTGGTAGATCATCATAACTCAAAATAACATGCAGTCAATCAGAATAGTACGTAGTAACGATATTCATGGGATGATGTTACTAATAGATTATGCAGTCTGCATGTCTATTGTATCTGTGGCTTTATATATTTGCAGACAGATTATGAGAATATGATTTTGCAAATTAAATTTCAAACATCTGCTGAGGTTATGAGAAAATGATTTTAAATTTTGCATTTTTATCTTTTGCATATCTGGCAATAGGGAGTTGATGAATTTTGAGACACTTTGTCTTGTATTTGCAGCCTCGCCTTTTATCCTTCTTATCCTGAAGTGGGAGTTTGGGTTGTCCAGGGTTCTGGATATATTCTTAAAAGTCCTGTCTCAGTTTCTTGTTGGATACCCACTTAAACCATCCTATCTTTGGTCCCCGGAAGTTCATTTGAAGTTGAGGGTGCAAATATGAGACAAAATGTCTGAAAATTCTATTGCTAATATGCTGGTTGGACAAAATCAAGGCTGTGAATCTGTGACATGCGTCAAAAGTAAGGCTGTAATTAATCTCTTAGTTATATTCACATTAGTTAATTTTTAGATTACGTTATATGTGAACAGTTAAAGTTCTAAAGATTCTAAGAACTATTATGTCTTATAGAATTTTGATCAGAGCCTTGCAAGCGTGCTGGGCTGGTTGGTGCAGGGCCATGCAAGCGTGCTCTGGGGTAGGCTGTAGGGCTGAGGATTGCGGGGGGCAGACGCGAGTGTGAGCTAGCTGTGTGCGGTGGTTACGGGGGCAGCGAGAGAGCGTAGGGCTGCGTGGGCAGCGAACGAGAGTAGGGTTACGAGGGCAGCAGATGCAGGGCGCGCTCGCGGGGAGCAGCAAGCGCAGGGGCGCGTAGGAGCTACGAGGGATTTGGTGAGAAGAGTTTTAGGGTTTTGGAATTTAGGGCTAGGGTTAGGGCTCGTGCTGATAACGTGTTTTAGAAAAACAGGAATTGAGAGAAAATTGATGTGTCTTCTCATTGATAATAGGGGCCTCTTTATATAGAGGATTACAATGCATAGAATTTAAAGCATACAAGAAAAGGTAATCATACATTGAATAGGAATATCTAGATTCTTCTAATTAAACCATATTACCACTAGATCAAGTAACCTAGAATTTGGGCCAGACACACAAATAAAGATTTACTTGAACAAAACTATCTTTCTTAATTGTGTTATACCTCTAAAAAATATTTAACTTTTCACTTTAAAGATAAAAATAGTTTTAAAAAAAAAAAATCACGAAATGCTACAAGTTCTTTACACTAATACCTAAAGTATTGTTGTATGCATAAGAAAAATGATCAATACATTAGTTTTTTTACCTTAGACTTCAACGCTCATGATCTCCTTAGACTTCTATCCAATGGCTCTGATGCTATCTTACCAATCTCGTGCAAGGCACGTGATGAACAGTAGAAGCGCTGCACTTCACTCTTTTTTTTTTTTTTTTTTGAGGGGAAAGGAAAATATATTCCTGTGATCGAAAAGATCATACAACCGTACAAGGTCATTCGAGGAGATCCGAAGATCAGCCATTACATTCACTATTCCAGTGACCGTAGTCAAGCGCACTTCCCAAAGGAAGAGGCAAAAACTAAAATCCTAAAAAAGGAAAATGCGAAACACTAAAATACAAAAGGAAAATGCCAAAAAACAACTAATAACTAAATTTATTCCTACACAACCCTAATTCTCTGCATCTGCCATGACTATGTTGGGGCCTAAGACCTCTTGGTGTACCCTTCCACCAGACCCTGTAGTGAATAGGTTCAAAATAGGATTATGTTGAATCCAGCCCCAAACCAAAGGCCCAACAACGAAACCAGCCCAAGTCAGAGAGAGGAGGGAAAATGGGCTTGACCCAACAGGCCCAACCCACTCCTACTGCCCTCATCCCTACACGCAGACCAATTGGCGCAGAAACCCTTGCAAGACCGCCAGAGCTGTTGCAGCCCCTGGTTCAGTTTGGTGGCCTCTCCAAATAAGGAGCCACGGCAGCCATCCTGTCCACCCAAAGCTTGCCTCTGTCGACGCTACAACCGCCTGATTCACTCACGATCCAATAGTCTCCTTTGGTTACCCAATCAGCAAACATCGAGCCTCAACGCTCAATCAGCAGAGAATCGAAGACCTCTGCCGCCCTGCAACTCGAAGCCTAAATCCACAACCAACGCCGTAACTCCAGACCCGACTCGCCTAGCCTTCAAACCCGACACCGGAAGAACCCCTACCGCTGCACACGCCGACGCACACCAGACAAGATTTACTCCGAAAGACGTCCTCTAGCAGGCAGTGAAAGAACCGACACCGCCGCACTACTGCACGAAACCCTAGGTTTCGGTATGCAAAGCTCCGAGTTGTTGGGAGCTCAGAAGTTTTTTGTAGTTTTCTTGCTAATAATGCAAATATATTTGGTCTAGTCAATCACGTTTCTTGTAGACTTGTACAGCGAATCCAGATTGACAATGGAAGGAAAGGAAGTAGTTTTCCTGGAGAAACTATTACAAATATTTCATTTTCATTCTCAATTTAGAACCAACTGATCTCATCTCTCCTCTTTCTTTAGGACCTTTTTAAATCTATCCAACATGATTAAATTAAGGTGGTGCTATTTGCACACCCATTTTCTCTATTCACACACTCCCTCTATTTATCTATTACTTTTTTTATATATATATATAAGGATTAATTTCAGTTTACCCCCCTGAGGTTTGGGGGTGAAATGATTTCACCCCCTCTACTTTCAATTTTGAATTTTTACCCCCTAAACTTTTCAATTTCAATCAGCCGTGTCCAATTTTTACTGTTCCGTCCAAATTGGACGTTAAGTTTGACTTTTGAGGGTTAAAATGGTCATTTCAACATAAAAAATAAAAAAAATAAAAAAATAAAAAAAATTCTGTTTTTTATTTTTATTTTCTGCTTTTTAGTTTTTTTATTTTTTTTTTCTGTTTCTTCTTTTTTTTTTCTGTTTTTTTTTTTTTTTTTTTTTTCTGTTTCTTCTTTTTTTTTTTTTTTAATTTTGTCTCCAACCTATACACCACAAGTTATAATAGGTTTATAAAAATAAAAAAAATACTCTAGATAGTTGAAAGCCGCTCGCTGGTCTACTATATTTGTGACATATCTCCGATAAAGTGAAGAATTTAGGATATATCCCAAATAAAGTTAAGAAATATTTGTAAAAAATAATTTTACACTTTATCTATAAATAAATATCTGTATATCCCCAATAAAGTGAAGAAATATATGTGTAAAATCATTTTTGGTCTACGATATTTGTGATATATATCCAATAAATTGAAGAATTTTAGGATATATCCCCAATAAAGTGAAGAAATATCTGTAAAAATGATTTTACACTTTATCCAGTAAATATCTGTATATCCCCAATAAAGTGAAGAAATATCTGTGTAAAATCATTTTTTACAGATATTTATTTACAGATAAATATTGGATATATATCACAAATATCGCAGACCAAAAATGATTTTACACAGATATTTCTTCACTTTATTGGAGATATACAGATATTTATTTACAGATAAAGTGTAAAAATATTTTTTACAGATATTTCTTCACTTTATTGGAGATATATTTTAAAATTCTTCACTTTATCGGAGATATATTACAAATATCGTAGACCAGTTAGCGGCTTTCAACCACCTAGAATATTTTTTTGTTTTTATAAACCTATTATAATTTGTGGTGTATAGGTTGAAGACAAAAAAAATAAAATAAAATAAAATAAAAAACAGAAAAAAATTTAAATTTAATTTTTTTTTAATTTTTTATGTTGAAATGACCATTTTAGCCCTCAAAAGTCAAACTTAACGTCCAATTTGGACGGAACAGTAAAAATTGGACAAGACTGATTGAAATTGAAAAGTTTAGGAGGTAAAAATTCAAAATTGAAAGTAGAGGGGGTGAAATGATGACACCCCCAAACCTCAGGGGGGTAAACTGAAATTAATCCTATATATAAATTAGCTTAACAACCCTCCTTTGTGTTTCTTTTTATTTTTTTCTCTTTTCTTTTTTCTTTTTTTTATTTGGCAAGTCAATCATCTCTAAATCGGTAAATCCTAAACTCTTATTTTCCTGCAAACACAGAGAACTTCAAAACTCTTTACGATTTTCCCTTTTCTTTTCCATCAAAAACTTCTCTAGCATAGTCATTCTCTCTCTCTAACGTGATGCTTTGAAGTTTAAATATGGCAGAACAAACAACTTTAGACCCAACTTTGAAAAAAAATTTACATCTAATTTGCAATTGAGACATGGAAGAAAAATATGAATTTAGTGATCATTTGAGCCCCTTTGAATCTATCATTCCTAGTAAAATTCTAACTAAAATTATTTGGTGTATTTCAATCTATCGCTCTCTGCTATAAAGATCAATTCCTCAGCGATTTGGTGGGCTATGAGCTTTAAATTTGTGTGCTATGTTCATCTTAGTTTGATTTTGGTATGGCTTACTTGATAATCATGGTTTTGACTTGAGTTGATTGATAATTTTGAAATTATTGACGCTTTGATTTCATTTTGACTTTAGTCATATCATCACTCGACAAAATGTTTTATGTCACTGGTAATGGTATCTTGAATCAACGTTGCTTAATCAAATGTGAGAGGTTTTGGATCTCCTTCAGTTTAGGTGATATGCTTATATCTTTCTTCAATTGTGTATAGCAGTCTTGATGACATACCTAAATCCCCAAACTCAGTTACATTGTGATTTTTCATCTAAGCCCTAAACTTTACCATACTAATTACAGAACTGTTTTTCATATTGCACTTCGTCTTGCTCATAAGTTTTTTTCCCCCTAATCAGTAATGACATTCACGAGAAAAATTGGTTTATTGTATAAAATGATTGACTTGCCAAATAGAAAGAAAAAAAAAACATAATTACAAGAGGGTAGTTAAGGTAATTTGTAAAAAAAATTATATTAAAGTAATAGAAAAATAGAGTGTGTGAATAGAGAAAAATAGGTGTGCGAATAGCACCACCCTTAAATTATAAAAGCAATTAAGAGCAATGTACTAAGTTCTAACGCATAATTATTTGCTATCTTTTTTCTTTGGGTGGTGCTATTCACACACAGTTAAATATGATTTTCATTGATTTGTATGTTTACAATTGTACAATTATATAGCTAAGATATGCTCTACTGTTACCAACATAATTCAATGCTATAAATACAAATATTCAAAACTAATCTATAGTTACACAATTAGTTTTGATTGTGGAGAGGTTATACAATTAGTTTTGATTGTGGAGGTTACACAATCAGATTTGATTTTGGAGAGGAAATCAATGTAGGAGAGTGATTTTCTCTAACACCCCCCTTCAAACTGGGCGGCTCAGGACACACAAGTTTGGTACACAGGAGATTATGGCGCTGCTTGTGAAGTGGTTTAGTAAGAAGATCAGCTGGTTGATCGACGGAAGGGACAAAATGAACCTGATGATTCCCAAGAGCTACCTTTTCACGAACGAAGTGATAATCTAACTTAATGTGCTTGGTGTGAGCGTGGAAGACCGGATTAGAAGCCATGTATGTGGCACTTAGGTTATCACAGTAAAGAAGAATGGGGTACTGAATATGGACACCAAGTTCATATAGTAAAAAGCCTAACCAAGTTGTCTCATCACTGCAAGGAGCTAGGGATCGATATTCAGATTCTGCACTGGAGCGAGCAATGGTAGGTTGCTTTTTGGAACACCAAGAGTCAAGGGTATTGCCAAGGTAAATGAGATAGCCAGAAGTGGAACGGGAGATTCAGGGCAACCGGCCCAATCGACGTCAGAGTAAGCAGAAAGGTGGGCAAGTTGGCGTTGAGGACCAAAATGGAGACCATGGCCTAGTGTGCCTTTGACATAGCAGAGAATACGTTTGGCTGCAATGAGATGTAGAGCACGAGGTTGACTCATGAATTGTGACACAGAATTGACTGCAAATGCGATGTTAGGGCATGTAATGGTTAGGCACTGCAAGGAGTCAACCATCTCATGAAAGGCAGTTGGATTTTCAAGAAGATCACCATCATGTGTGGTGAGAATAGCCTTTGCCGACATTAGGGTGCTCACTGGTTAACTGAGTAACAGATCATGTTTCTCTAAAATATCATGAGCATACTTGAGTTGATTGATGTGAAGGCCATTGGAATGAGGCCTGACCTGTAAACCAAGGAAATAGTGAAGGGGACCAAGATCTTTAATGTCAAATCCACGGCCCAAGGCATCAATAAAACTTTGAAGAAGCTGATCGCTGCTGCCCGTAATGACAATGTCAACAACATAGAGTAAAAAGGAAATTGTATGCTATCCATGTTGATAGATGATAAAGATGAGTCAGCTTTACTATGCCGAAAACCAACAGAAAGCAGAAAAGAGCTCATGCGTTGAAACCAAGCACGGGGTGCTTGTTTAAGGCCATAAAGTGCCTTGTGAAGCTTACAGACATAGGAGGGCTGAGAGGAATCGACGAAGCCAGGATGCTGAGTCATGTAAACGTCTTCCTGAAGACAGCCATGGAGGAATGCATTTTTGACATCCAACTGACGGAGAGGCCAACTCCTAGACATAGCAACACAGAGAACGGTTCAAATGGTAGCAGGCTTGATAACAGGACTATAGGTTTCACCATAGTCGATCCCGTGCTGTTGATGGAATCCTTTGGCAACAAGGCGAGCCTTGTAACGCTCGACAGAGCCATCCGGGTTTCACTTAATGCGGAACACCCATTTGAAGCCAGTTACAGACAAGGTAGGAGACATCCATACATCACTATGAATGATAGAAAATAGAGAAGAGGCAGAAATATGTTTGGAAGGAAAAGGTAATTGATAGGACTTGCTAAGTGCACAAGTATTACAAAAAGAATTAAAAGAAAGTGTGGAACTAAGAGTAGATCCTAAACGAGCTAAAACAGAAGAGGAGGGATGACCTAAGTGATTGTGCCAAAGAGACGAGGCAACAGAAGAAAGTGCATGGGGGACTATGGACTCGGAAGACAAGCTAAGCGGATAAAGACCATCTTTGCATGGGCCCTGAAATAACAAACGACCAGTTCGTAAACAATAGATTTGATAGAAATCTGGAGCAAATATGAAGAAAACAAGATTATCCTTGGTGAAACGACCCACAGAGAGAAAATTTTTACGAATTGACTGAATGCGAAAGACATTTTGTAAAGAAAAGTTGTAAGAACCTAATGACAAAGGAAGTTTACCAGTACAGGAAATGGGCATCGAGTCCCCATTACCCATATATACATTATGAGGCCCAACATAAGATTGTGGATTGTTGACAGGCATAGTTGTCATGTGATGAGTGGCACCGGTGTCCGGGTACCAAGTTGGATCAGCAGCAGAATGGACTCTAGCAAAAGGAGCAGTATTTGGGCCGAAAAACCTTTGTAGGCCTTGAGAAGAATAAGAAGCCCATGTAGGAGAAGAGAACAACCTAGGCACGTTGTGTTGCATCGTGTACAGAGGTTGTGGGAAAAGGAATACTACTATGAAAAGGAATATTGCTGTTGCTACTGAGAGAAAGGATGACAATTCTGGCCAGTGGTTGATGGTGGGAAAAGGAAGACTGCTGCTGCAGGATGAAGGTATGATATCGAAAGGAAGATGTAGGAATATTGGAAAAGGAAGAAGGAGAACTGAACAGGTAAGGATCCTAGGTTGATACCATTCGAACCGTTCTCTGTGTTGCTGTGTCTAGGGCACCCAAAGTTATCCACGTGTATGACTTAAAAATTCGCCACACGTGCAGGGGCGTGTTGAGAATATATACATCCCACATGAGAAAAATTGGACCTTGCCTATGGGTTTATAAAGGTTTAGGCCACTCCATCCATTGCCAATTGGTTTTGGATGTGAACCTCAAATTACTTTATCATGCCAAAACCAGATTACTTTATCATGGCACATCCAAAACCAATTGGTAATGGATGAAGTGGCCCAAATCCTTATAAATCCATAGGCAAGGTCCCATTTTTCCCATATGGGATGTATATATTCTCAACACGCCCCCGCACATGTGGCGAATTTTCAAGTCATACACGTGAACAACTTTGGGTGACGTGGAGCCCGTGTGGCCGTTAGGCATGCACGCGTGGACAACCCGCTCTGATACCATGTTAAATATGATTTTCATTGATTTGTATGTTTACAATTGTACCATTATATAGCTAAGATCTGCTCTACTAGTTACCAACATAATTCAATGCTATAAATACAAATATTCAAAACTAATCTACAGTTACACAATCAGATTTGATTGTGGAGAGGAAATCAATGTAGGAGAGTGATTTTCTCTAACACACACCCATTTTCTCTATCCATACACTTCATCTATTTTTCTATTACTTTAATTCAATTTATTTTTAAAATTACCTTAACTATCCTCTCTTGCAATTTTGATTATTTTTCTTTTTTCTTTTTTCTTTTTTTTTTCTGTTTTGCAAGTCAATCATCGCCAAATTCTAAACCCTTATTTTCTCACAAACGAGGATTTTTTGTGATTCATTCTTTTCTTTTACATAAAAAATTCTCTAGCATAGTCATTCCATCTCTCTAATGTGATGCTTTGAAGTTCAATTACGGCAGAGCAAGCAATTTTAGACCCATCTTTGGAGAAAATTTTACATTTGATTTGCAATGGAGACATGGATGAAAAATATGAATTTAGTGATCATTTGAGCCCCTTTGAATCCATAATTCCTGGTAAGATCTCAAATCATTTGGTGTATTTCAATCCATTACTCTTGGTCAGTTTCTCAGTGATTTGGTGGATCAAGGAGCTTTAAATTTGTGCGTTCTATTCGTCTTAGTTTGATTTTGGTATGAGCAGCGTATTAATTATAGTTTTGACTTGAGTTGATTGATAATTTTAAAGTCGTTGACGCTTTGATTTTTTTTTTCTGGATACCTCATTGCATATATAAGCACATACTACTATTCTAGTTTTGCATTTTTTTTTTTTTTTGAGAATGCAGTTTTACATGTATTGATGTATAAGAACAAGAAAAATAGAGGGGGTGTGTGAATAAATTGTAAGGGAGGGTAGTTAAGTTAATTTGTAAAAATAAATTGAATTAAACTAATAAAAAAATGGACAGGGTGTGTGAATAGCGAAAATGGGTGTGTGAATAGCACCACCCTTTTCTTTTTCTGGATTGAATAGGGTTATTTTGCTGTGTCCTCCACTTCTCTAGCTTAGCCACCAAGCCAAATAGTCCCATTGAACCTATACAACCAAACCCCATGCTTGCTCTGCGTTACAGTTACATATGGAAGCGGAGGCTTGTAGGGCAGGACTATTATTGGCTATTCACCAGGACTATGCGGAGGCTGAATTGGAGAGTGATTGCAGCCTCGTGATCGCAGCCATGTCTCAAGAACATGATGACCTTTCTGAGGTTGTGCGCATTATCGACGATTGTAAGTCATATTTGACATTTTTTCACTCATCTCAGTTTAGGCATATTATGCATGAAGCAAACGGTGATGCTCATAGGTTAGCACACCTTGCTAGTTATAATGCTCTAAATGATGTCTGGTTAGATGAGACTCCTGTTATTATTTAGGATGTTCTCTATGAGGATGTTTGTAACATTGCTAGAGGTCAAGGCGTCATGTCCCCCTCTATGCAATTCTTTAATTCTAATATAATAACTCAGGCATGGGGATGAGCCTCCCAGCTTGGCTGGGTTCCAAACCCCTTCAAAAAAAAAAAAAAATACAACCAAACCTCATCTCAGAAAAATTCCAATTTGGTTAGTTTAGAAAGGTAGAACCATGTGAACAAACTCCTTTTGGGTTTTACTTTTCTAGGTTTGAACTCCATTTTGCCCTATAAATCTCTGGCTTTTATTTCTCTTCCTCAAGACAAACAACTTCGTAGAACCTCTTTCTTTCTTTCTTTCTCTCTCCCTTCCTCACAAACAGCATACACACTAAGGGAGCAGCCATGGCTGGTGTTGCAAACAGTGTGTGCACAAGTCCTAATGAAGAAGAGAATGAGCTGAGAAAAGGGCCATGGACACTTGCCGAAGACACCCTGCTCATAAATTACATTGCCAACCACGGCGAAGGCCATTGGAATGCCTTGGCGAAATGTGCAGGTAACAAGAACAGTTTTGAGCTGTCACAACTTTTTTATCAATGAACTCATTTCTCAAATTCTCATTCAACTTGGTCAGGATTGAAGAGGAAAGGAAAAAGCTGCAGATTGAGGTGGCTTAATTATCTGAAACCCGACACCAAGCGTGGGAACCTTACTTCACAAGAACAACTCTTGATCCTTGAACTCCATTCCAAGTGGGGTAACAGGTAAAGTTACTAATTTTAGTCAAAGTTATAGCATACGTACTTAACTTAGTACTCTTTGGATTCTTGTACTCACTCTGGGAATTTTAGGTGGACAAAAATAGCGCAACATTTGCCAGGAAGAACAGACGATGAGATTAAGACCTACTGGAGAACAATGGTGCAGAAACAGGTGCGCCAACTTAATATTGAGTCTAATAGCGAGAGGTTTCTTGATGCGGTTCGATGTTTCAGGATGCCGACTTTGCATCAGAAAATGGAGCAACCTTCTTCACTTAGTTTAGACCCTTCTTCTTCTTCTCTAAGTAATTCTCAAATTTCTGTAGCTCCTTCTCTGTCTCCTCAAACCTACTCAGTTTCTTCTTCTCCACCAAGCAAGGTGGTCTCACACGTATCTGATTATTCCCCAATTGGAAATTCAAGCCCAAGTCATAGTAGTCTTTCCTCGGATTCTCTTATTTCACAGCTGCCTCAAATTCAAGAACAACCAGCAAGTTCATCCCATGCCTTTGAAGCTCTAAATGACAATTATTATGTGGACTATGACATGAAGGGTTTTAGCTTTGACCCTGTTTCAGAAATGGCCTCTTTTGACACTTCACAGTTTGATTGCCAGACTGCAGAAAGCGATTGGATAGCAGACAATTACATGACTGACACTTTATGGAGCATGCAGGGGATGTGATAATTTGGGGAAAGATACAAGATCAGATGGGGCATCAAGGTTTAGAATTCATGTTAGGAGTGTAAGGGTGTATTGTAATCCAAGTGATCCTCCCATCTATAGGAACATTTAGTTATATAGCTGCATGCAGCTGAAATTTTTAGTGGATGATATTCTGTGTTGGAAGTTGTATGCTTCAAGTTGGAATGTACTGTCTTTGGAAGAAGACTATCTTCCATGGCTGTTATCACTGGATTTTTCTATTCAAATAGTAAGTATATTTTCTAAAGTAATGCAAATTACATGATGCTGTTTGGCCGTGTGATTTAGTTCAAATCTACAGTCAATTCAAGAAATGGATGGAGATCTAGGAAGAGTGACAACTCGAAAGGAACAACAGTGGAATCACATCTACTAAACTGCAATTACAACCCAATATGAAACAACTCCTCAAACTCACTGTAATTGATTATTTCCTGTTCCAGCTAATGCTATTGTAGAATTTGTACTCGATCATTTCAACTGTACAGGGACACCCTTGTCATGTACAACCACCACAAATCAATCAATCAACTCCCGATAGTTTTGTGTTTTTGTATTTGTTATAAATATTCAAGCTCCTAAACTATGGTAAAGAGTCTGCAATTCTGTGTTATGTCAAAATTGTATAATCTAAGCAGCTATATCATAAAATAAAGGAAATACAATATAAAGACCATATCTTGTTCCTGCACATAACCCCTCTTTCCCTTACTAGGATTTGAAGTTGCTCGGCTTCTATCACAAGTCACTGGCTGGAAGAAGCATATATTGTTCTGTCTCAGATACTGCTCTATAGCACGTAGTAATATATGTCGACATCACTGGGTAGCTGTATAACAAAGGCAGTAAGATTCTCTATAGGTTTCTCCAGTGGGTACATGACTATGAGTATCTTATTCTTGGATATGATGTTGGTCATTATCATGGTACAGATTTTGTGGATGAGTGAAAGATTATGATATCTTTGAAAAAGTAGTATCTGAACATGTGACCCAAATGGCGCTAAGTTTTCATCTGAGGCTAAGAGTGCATGATGAGAAAACAGAATATGGTCACTTTATCCTTTCAAACTTCAATCAAATCAAATCAATCCTTCTTTCACTTTCACAAGAAAGCATGAAGAGACTGAACTCTCTTCACAGTCACAGGGAGGCTGATGGTGATAGGCTTTTACTTTTCTTGCTTGTGTGAAGACTACTGAAGGATTTAGGATTCCTCCTTCTCTCTAACTCTTGCTCATATTTTCCGCAGCCACTTCCCACCCAACCTAAGATCTGGAGTATAAGGGGAAAATCTAATGCTGTGAAAAGAAAACCTAACCTTTCTCTTTTCATGGGCGCAAGTCCAACTCAATGAAGTAAAAGGCACTTAAAATCAGTGACGGTAAAAACCAAGAGCCACTATGATTTACCTTTCTAGCAGAAAACGTGTAGATGTGGAACCAAAGAAGGTCCAGAATTAAGACAAAGCCGAATTCCCTATCCACTGCACTCCTATACCAAATGACATGACAACAATGCACAAAACTGGAAGTATGGCAGAACAAATGGATGACAACAATGTAAACTGTATATATAACTTCGTTGTATAATTGGTTTGAAATATACACAAAACAGATATGGTTGAAACAAGATCAACTGTCTAAACAAAATATTCAAAAAAGAAACATGTCAACTGTTGCTATAAAACTACTTCCCACATTCCTCTCTATTCTGACGATTCCAAAGATGACCTACGTACTTCCCATTCTTGTAGATATCTCGCAGTGTGACCGTATTAAACACAAGCTTCTCAGGAGTCAAATAGCCTGGAATTGCATATAGATACGAAGTCAGACAACATATCTAGCAATATCTCCAAATTCCTGAAATGTGGGCAGAAGTTATATGGAATATTCAAGCTACTCTATATCAACCCATTACTTCGATCTATAGCTCAGCGGTCTTGAAAAATTCAGAATCTTTTAGTTCATGTATACGGTATATCATCGATTTATTTCCAGTAAACGAAGGATTTATTAAAAGACAGTTTCCAAAAACATCCCGAGCAAAGTTAAAACATGGTGAAGAAGAACAAGCAGTTGTTTGAAAATAGGTGAAGAGTTTATAAAGCATCTTTCCAAACTGACAATAATCAATGGCATTATCATTTTTTTTTGAGATACAATTTTGGTATATAATTGGTAAAATGGTAGGATATAATCGGTGTGACGCAAAATTTCACCTTTGTACGCATGTCTCAGGATGCGAAGTGCCCCTATCTATCTCTATAAGACAATCAACAAGTCAATGGAGGACCATACCAAGTCTTTCGAACTGAAACTTGTCACCACTCACCAACACCAACACCTTTCCCAATTTGGGGGGGGGGGGGGGGGGGACAGCAAATGCATTTGGTATTACCACTTTCAATTTTCCATTCAGATCAGAAAGCCAGTTATCAAGCTCAGCAGGATTCAGGCACAGCCACAATTTTTGTTAGGAAAACAAAAAATTGTTGGGAGGGGGGTTGGTTTCATAGAAAATAAATGATGTAACCTCTGAGTTGAATAGTCTGTCAAACAATCAGACTTCCACTTTGAGTGGATCGACCCCAGGAGAAGGTTCAGTGACCCAATGCACCACCCCCAGTGGAATACAAAATTTAATGATTTCAGAAAATGTGTAAGCAGCAGCAGTGCCTAATTTTCAAGCACATTTTCAATTCCAGCACAACAGATAGATTATAAACCTTTGGCTTTGTCTTCTTCTCCTGATCATACTCGACCTGTATCTCAAGGACAGTCTCATTATCCTCAGCTAAAACAAACATCCTTTGCATCCACACACTTGATAGGACATGCGTGTCTGCGACCATGAAGATAAAGTTTGTTACTGGGGTGCCTACATCTGCTGCTAAAGGGTGGAGGAAATAAAGAACCTGTAATCCATATATACCTGAGCAGGGCAGATTCTCCAGGAGCAAGTCCGAAGTAGTATTTTGAGTCTTTAGGCGAAAATTGGAGTGCTCAATGTACAACACCTTGGAAAATGGAACCTGATGTGTAGGCCAGAAAACATAAGCCAGTGACAATAACATTGAACCAATACAGCAGTTAAAATTGATAAAGGTGGTGACAAAAATAAAAGCAAAGTGATATTAGCCAAAAAGCCAAAAAAAAAAAAAAGACAATGTGATCGTCTTTAGAACAGTGAAATCAAGCCGATAGTGTTTTACCTATAATAATATATCTAAATCATATGGACGAAAATACTCTTGGACTAATAAAAATTAAAGATATAGATGTTTACAGAAATTACAAATCAAGAATACTGATCACCAAAGATGACCAAATTTCATATACCAGCATTGTCCTGACTCCTCAACGCATACAATTGATCTGTGAAATCCAAGGTTACCTTGTAGGACTCCGCCTCAGAGTCAGGCCACTTTCTTGCTTCACAGTCCTTTATGAGGTCATCTTTCCAGTTGGTAATGACGACCTTAAAACAGAAATGATTGGTCATTCAAAGAGAAGGAAATCATATCAAAGCAAAAGCAATGGCAACAAGATTCACACCTTTACAAGATCAAGCACAACCATTGTGCGAGGAGCTGTTTTATTGAGCTCTTCTCTGATGTGGTACTCGAGGCGACTCAGATGAATCATACTAAAATCACTGCAGCAGAAGAGATCAAAAGTTTATAAATGGTTATGAGCACCGTAAATCTTATTGTCTTTAGAAGAGCAGGCTCAATATAGTGATATACAGTATGCATACTCAAACATATTCAAACCTTCTGGTGATTCCAATTTCTCTAACAAACGTATTAGTGGCAGTCGACGTCAAGCCCCTACGTCATAAACCAGCCAGTGTCATATGGCGTGGATCATTCCAACCATCAAATTTTCAGTCACTAGTCGATTTCACTGCCACATAAATAGTAGTTGTTAAGTGTGGAGAAAACTCATACATGGTAACTGCCACATTAAATTTGTGAACAACATAAGTACGTCCAATAGGTGACTCACCTTACGCTTCGACATAATAGTGTTACTGACATTCAGTCTTGAATATTCCCCAACATGTGGTTGATATAGGCCCAGAGAATGCAATAGCCAGTAGTATGAACCACGATGTGTCTCAAATTCTAAATTGCACAGCTGCCATATTCATAAAAAAGATGAATAAAGAAATCAACACTCTTTACACGTTACAAGAAACGCTGCTAATTAAGTTGGAAAAAAAAAAATAACTCAGTTGCACATAGGATAGCATAAGAAATTTCAACTAGTGATATGTAAGTACAGCATTCCAGGTAATATTATAGACAAGAAACATGATGCTTCCAGGCTCGTTCTGGAAGACAAGTTGCTCTGATAAATTTAAGGATGACGAATTATTCCACTAAAGTACATCCCAAAAGAATACCAATCGAAGGTGGAAAACATACCAAATGGGTAAATATTCTCAAGAGAATCCACAATGCAATGAGCATAATTGTAACTTGTGGACCACTTGTCTCCAGCATGCGGATGAGGAGTAAACTGGGAAAAAAAAAAAATCACCGCATTATTATGAGGAAGTCATAAGCCTGCGTAGCCAAAAATAACGTTTGAGGTAGAAACTTACCTTGATACGATATGCAATAAGGTCATACATGTTAAAATTATCACTCTGCATATCTTGTTTCATTCTTAGAGTTGCTTTCCCTTCTTCAATCAGGCCTCGCCTCACATCCTTAAAAAGTTTCAGCGACTATTTAATTGGCCTGTCCCTCCAAGGGCTGTTCATTTTTTTCTCCCTGTACTCCTTTATCTCATCCCCCGTCTAAAACCAACAAGCAAAAGTAAGCGTCCTTCTCAAACCACTGCAGATTAATTAATACCACCAAAGTCATTATCAAAGTAGAAGTGATAACCAAATTGATACTATCTGTCTAGTTGGAGAGATTAGCCAGCTAGATATAAGAAATGATAGGGTCAGATAATGGAACTACATTCTACAGGGGACTTGTCTATGTGAGTACTCAATACTAAGCATGGAAAGCAATTTCCAAAGTATTTGAAATACTATAAAACAAAACCTGATGATCAACGTAAGCATGACCCCTTCGTATGAGCTCCACTGCTAATTCATACAGATCTTGGAAGTAATCACTAGTGTAAGTGATCTGCATAAAATTAGATGTTAGCCATCACAATGAAGTAAGGTAAAAGAAGAAAAACATCTGCCCACCAACTCGTTTACCTTGTAGGGCTCCCAACCCATCCAATTGACAATTTCCTGAATATGATAAATATATTCCTTCTTTTCAGCTTCGTGATTTGTGTCATCAAACCTACAAGCAAGAGAAACAAAAATTGAGATAACAACTAATAACAGCTTGTCAAATGATAAGTTTGCATGCATGTTTGTTCTTTTTCCTCTTCTTACTAGAAAATGATATATAATATATATTAAAAAGCTGGCAAAGTGACAAGGAATGACTCACACCTCAGATGGCAGCCACCACCTCTCTCTTTTGCCAGGCCAAAGTCAATAAACATTGCCTGATGAACAGATGTGGTTATAAGTTAGACCAAGGACCACAGAATTCAGCCTAGAAACCATTTATATCCTTACCTTGGCATGGCCTATATGTATATATCCATTCAGCTCAGGAGGAAAGCGAGTCACACTCAAGTGTTTTTCAAGGAGTTCCTTTGAGTTGCAACATCTCAGAATAGAACCATCACTAAAGAAAACTGAAGTATGAACCTGAAAATTTACAGTAGAATATATAGCAAGTCTCTTAATCAAACGACCTCCAAGCATGATTTGGAAAGTCAATTAAACAATGGCTGGTTGGTGAGAAACCAAAGGCAACACTGATATGCAAAAATATAATCACTATTTTTGAAATTACATGTAGCAAATTTTTTTTTTTTTTTAGTTTTCTGTCCACCTAATAGCTTTCTGAAGTAATTGGAGTACATTGTAACAAAAGAACAACAAAAGAAAAAGTGATTGGTATTACCTTAAAGTTTTCCTCTGGTTGAGGGAATATCGCATATGGATTAAGAATTTCTCCAACTGGCTATTCCGGGTAGAAACAGCAATAGCAATTTCCTGCACAAGTGGAAGGAAGTGAGAGAAAAGAGAGGTGTTCAGTCATCTGTCAATAGCTTACAGGCAGAATGACAAAGCATTATAAAATGCTAACCTCTAGTTTTGCAGGCTTCTCTTTCATCTTTTAAGGAACCTTTTCATCATCTGCTGCAGTCCTTTCACCAAGTAATTCATGCAACTTTGTATCAATAGATGCGTGTAACAGGAATAGGTATATGGCAGTCAAAAAATTACTTGTAAAAACGAATATGTATATATTCAACTATACATTCAAAAGAGTAAAATAAGATTGCCTTGACAACTTCTGGGTCAGCCCACGGATGTCTCTTCCTAAGATGTGCAAATAAGTCACCCGCTGGAGTCAAAAAAATAGACGCGAAGTTTAGTTTCCAACAGAGTGCTCATGCAGCATATAAAAAGAATGAAATTTTATTAAGAATTGGGGAGAGGTTGAAGGGATGAGATTGTAGGGATTGGAATATGTGTCCTCATGAGATTTTAGGGATTGGAACAAATGTGTGTTCTCAAGAATGTTTCAACAATAACTTAATGAAAGCCTATTTACTAATTTAGTAATAAGTTAAAAAAGACTAACCATTTGTTTTATAGCGCTGCTCCAAAATTGCAGACTTATTCTCTTCAAAAACCTCATTTAACAGATTGCTTGATTTCTTCCTCTGAAACTTCAACACCTACCCGCAAATTTAATAAGGTTATAGATGTCTGTAATTCTAGAAAGCACCTAAAACCTTGCACTGTATGCAAGGTATAAAATACTATCTAACAGTCCTACAGTATAATAAATTCAAATTATGACATTTGAATCCTACCAACACCACATGCTTCTTCAAATTCACTTGTTTTGAATTTTTCTGGCCCCGTACTTGCAAAAAATGACAAAGCCGCATCTAACTGAGCTGGGAATTTAATCTGAAAAATAAAAAACTTCATGAGCTTTTAAAAAAGCTAATGCAATATAATGAATTGGACGAATCATAAACACAGTAAACACTTAAAAAGATAATGCAATACCGAAGGTATGTTGACCAACCTTTGAAGACACAATGTAGTGTGCCAATACGGGGCGATGCACAAGGGCATTTGCTGGAAACTTTTTAGCAACCTGCCACAGATGGTATGGCACCAATAATGAAAAAAAATCTCGAAAGGCAGCCAAAGTAGATTCCAACATTTGGCGGATTAACATGTTAAGCAGAAGAAGTAAGTTAAAACTAGTTACCGTGTATAGAAGATTGATTACCAATGCTTCGACTGCATCCATGAGTAACTGCAGCCTGACAATGAAAGCAAGCTAGAGTGATGAAATTGAGCTCATGGGGGGCATCGAAAATCAGAAGAAGAAGAGTCATCGAGTACCTCGTGAATGACGGCGGTGACGTTGTTGTTGGCGATTGTGTGTTTGGCCGTCCGCTCATCCAGTCCGTCGACCTTCAAGAAGAGCTCAAGGTTATTCTTCTCCTTCTCGGAGGCCTTGGCCGGCATCTCTGGACGGAGTGCATCGGTCTGTGAAGCTAGGCTAAATTGGCAACGGACAATGTGCAAAAGCCGACCTGAATTGGTTTCAACTATATAGATCGAGGATAGTGAAGACAACTCGATCATTATGATAACTTATTACCCAAGTCTCTCCATTGGCTTGAAATTGAAATTGGAACCGTTTCTCAATAAAGATGAAATGTGCATTTGCAAAATTAGTTGTAGGACTGAAAACAAACCCACAACTCTTAATTACCTCTCTCCTCACTATACAATACAGATGAAATGCTAGGAATCGTTCTCTTTTACAGCACAAAAAACGCTAGAAATGGTCGTGTTCGAATGCAAAAGCATCGACATTGCCCCTGCTGCTGGCTCTCTATTATTACGGGCTGCCTCTCACGCGCCCGCGCGTTCTTATCGTCATCTCTCTTCTTATGCGCTGGCGTCGTCCCTTTGGTGTCGTGGCGCCAAGCTTTTGGTTATGTGGCTCGAGGAAAGACATTGATCAAGCCTCTTATGGATGTGTTGGGGGTGCTAGGTTTCATTTGCTTTTCTTCTTTCGTTTTTAGGTCGTTTGGTTGGGTGGTCTGGCATTGTGTTCTTCGGCTCCGTGAGTGACATATCTGTTATTGCTTCCACCGTTTTTGGGCTGTAACTTTGTTTGGCTTAGATTGTTTGCTTATACGCTTTTTGAGCCTGGGCTTACAATTTTTCTTTTTAGATTTTTTTTTTAAGGAGAATGAATCATCAATATAAATGAATCAACCACAACGGTCAAAATAGTACATTTACCAAAACAGACATAAACATAGGCCTACAACCATAATGGCACATACACTACTTGAAAAGACAATAACACACAAAGCCTACACTAACAAAAGAACATTCGCCTTCAAAGGAACCTCTAGACTACTATTCATCTCTCGCCAAGCACGCAATTGTGGTATGAAAATTGAATAGTACTTCTAAGAACGCACATAGAAGACCTTCAGCTAGGATAGACTAGACATCTCTGAAAAAACTAAGCAAGAACTATCTCTTTCCCCTTAGGGTTGGAGCTCTTAGAGTCACAAGGAAAATTAAACATAAGACCCCTCACCTTCTTCTTTTTCTGTCATGCATCTGTCTTCTTCTTATTAGGTGAGCCTGTGACCTTCATAGGACTAGTCTCGATTTCCTTAACTTTATTCTTGCTGCCTCTAGGTCGTCCTCTCTTCTTAGGTTCCTCGGCCGGTACCTTCACCATCTTCAAGTCCATAATAGCTGCATCAATATTCGATATGCCCACTACTAGACTCAAACGTGTCTTTTAGGTGATGTACATATCGCCAAGCATAAGCAACGACCTTTTAGGTGGGCCCCATGACATGGTTGGTCTTGCCTACGACATGCATCTGGTAGATAGACACCCGAGCTACCTCGCCATGGTGGAGGTCGGCCGGTACCTTGCTAGTAGGTCACCCTCCCATGCTCTCCAAGAGGCTTCAAGAGAAGCAATTTGTACATTGTATCCCACATCGGAAATATAGAATAGATCCCACTTCCTTTAGCTATAAGAGGAAGTCCTCCCCTTCTTAGATGAGGATGGATTCATGATCCCCACACTTGTATCACAACAAAGGCTACTTGGCCTCACTCATAGTAGAAATATCTAAGTGGACGTAGCCTTGCCTCAAGGGCAAGGTGAACCACTATACATGCTTGTCTCTCTCTCTCTCTCACTCTCTCTCTTTCTCTCTTTCTCTCTCCCCATCATGATCCACACTTAGTTCCCGTTCCGTATTCTCACACAGAAACATTAGCGCTAGAAGGAGGGCCTATGTTTGGGTATGAGCCTCCGACCTTGAGCAAGGGTCATGTACGGGAACCACCAATCATGTACGCGCAAGACACCTCCGACCTTGAGCAAGAGGGGCCATCGGGTACCACTGGCCATCAGGTACATGGGTACATACCGGATACCCCAACTTCCTCCCCAAGCCTCCGAGGAGCCATCGGGTACATGAGCCATCCGGGTACCATGAGCCATCCGGTACCATGAACCCATCGGGTACGTAAGTCAGGGTACAAGGAGTGAGCGGGTACGCGCAGGACCCGCATCCTCATTTCTACAACCAAGGTCGAACTCCCAGTAGTACTCGATCGGGACTTGTTGAGAAGGTCCCGCTCTTCGTCCTTTTCCAACATCCCCATCTATGCGACAACACTGATACAGAAACTCCCTGGCAGAACCTGCACCGACTCATCATCTTTCATCAACTCAATAGCTCATCAGGCCAAGTCTCCAGCACTTTTGTCTCCCGGCACCCGGAACTTCATCTCGGCGACCCATCCCAGCAATATCTCATGCTGACCCATTCCGGGACCCAACCTCCTGGTAATCCCTAAACTACTTGGATCTCGTTCAGTGGCTCCCTGATAGCAATTCTACAACGTCCCAATAATAGCCTCGGATCCTAGCAGACCTGCTCGAAGTATTATATCTTGCCGGTACTAGTACTCTCTCAGACACTGACAGCTTGACATCGTCTCCTCTCACGGTACCGGCAGCCTCAATCCCAGCTTTGCTTACCGAGCGGTCTCTCTCACTGTACTGGCAGCCTTAATCCCAGATTTGCTTACCGAGCGGTCCCTCTCACGGTACAGGCAGCCTCAATCCCAGCTTTGCTTACCGTGCGGTATCTCTCACCGAGTTACAATATATATATATATATATATATATATATATAGGGCTTCCACTAAGGGATCCCTTTTTTTGGTCTTTTATAGGGATAGACATTAGACCAAATTTTAGATCATATTTTCACATCTTAACCGTTCCGTTTTTAGGTCCCAATGTATAGATCACTTCTGCAAATTTTCAGCCAAATTGGTGATCGTTAAGGCATCCAAAACTGCAATTTACACGAACGGACCGAATCTGTCAAACAGGAACCGTTCGTGTTTATAATGATAAATTGCAGTTTTGGATGCCTTAACGATCATCAAATTGGTTGAAAATTTGCAGAGGTGATCTATACATTAGGACCTAAAAACTGAACGGTTAAGATGTGAAAATATGATCGAAAAGTTGGTATAATGCCTATCCCTATAAAAGACAAAAAAAATGGATCTCTCACTAGAAGGGCCTTGATATATATATATATATACAGCCCCCTTCCAATGAGGGATACCTATTTTTGGCCATCTTGAGGGATAGGCTCCCAGCCCTTGGATCAGGTTTAATGAGCTTGGACGGCTCAGATCGTAAACACTATAAACAGTGATTTAACCCTTATCTAACCCCAATTCCTGAACTCGGGCGCGAAAAGGGATCCTCAGTTCTTTAGATTTGGCGCTCAGAGAAGATCGGGAAGCGGAGTGAGAGAACGATCAAACAGTCCGCTCAAGAGAGAGTATCAACAACGATCAAACAGTCCGATCAGATTAAGTCAGGGGTTTTCACCCTTTTCTAAACCTCCAACCGCGAATTCCCTATCTCCCCGATTTGTTCTGGAGAGTATCAACAACGCTCAGAGAATTCACCCGACCAATTCTCATCTCAAGCACCATCTATTTCTTCAAGTGGGTTTTCTCTTTGTAGTGAGTATATGATTTCTTGAGTTTGATTTAATATTTTGACCTTGATTTTGAATTGGCTGAAACTTTCTGGGCGGATCTCTGTTATTGTAATAGATACTTGTATTCTTCTTAGCTTGTTTTTTGTTTTGGAAATTATTTGGCTAGTGGATCTGTTTCAGCATTAGTTTGTTCCTTAGATTTTAATTATGGAAAGCTTGATGCGTTTGATTCATGAAATCTGTTTGGTCTATTGTTTGTTAATTTCTGGATTTCTTAAATTGAGTTTGTTGAATTACTAACTGTTGGTTTGCTTCTGGGGGATAGGAATTCATGAGTTCTAGATGAATGAAGAATTGAAATGGGTTCAGAATTGTTTTCTGATTCTTTCTTTGCCAATTATATGGTTGTTTTGATATGGTTTGTGAATTAATGAATTTCTATACATTTTTAATTTTAGTATCTACTGAATATCGTTACTCTCATACATGAATAAGCAAACTTTGTTTTGACAAACTGTGTAATCATATATGTTTTGTTTGGATTTGATTGTCTTTGGCAGCTAATGGGATGTTAGCAGTCCCCATGAGAAAGAAACTAATGAGATGTCAGTGCCTCTGGAATTAAAGACTTCTCGAACTCAAGCAATCACTCAACACTGAAGTGGGGTAGGTTCTCATATGTTGCCTATTCGTTGTATTGATTTGCTCACTAGTATTTGTTGCCTAATTTTGAGCAGCTACAGGACGTGACAAGAGATTCCAAGGTTGATGATACTGAGGTTGAAGGGAAGGATCACAAAGAATCAGATGTATCAAACCCAGAGGATGATGTTAAAGAAGCTGAAAGCTAGATGGGTCTTATTGTGGAGTAGACATCATTTATGTTTCTTCCTTAAGGAAAGATGATTGTATTGAATCTCTATATGTTGTGTCTGTCTAGTTTTGGATGCGAACACAACCTTGTTGTCTTACATTATGTAGAACTCTTCTGAACCAAATTATGTGGAATTTTGTGTAGTTTTCTAAATTTGAAGAAGCTTTTGAAGCAACTTTGATTCCATTTCAATTAGTGGAATTCCATTTGCTACTATTATACTACCATATCAGTACATATCAATAGCAAATGGAATTGAAATAAGCACAAGAATTACAATTCACATTGTCTGTCTCTACAAAAATTAGCATGCAAGAATATGAATAAAAAAAAAACACTGATATTTAAGAAAACAAATTTGATCATTGATCTGCAGCTACAACAGCACAACTGTTACAATTGTCTCATGTTGGCTAAAGAAAAAACTGCCTCAAAAGCATCTGCAAGACTACAACAAATTGTAACCTACAACTAGTCAATTGGCATCTACAAGAATATATATACAATCAACATCAATGCTAGACTTGTGACTTTGCATCAGTGAGAACTGAGAAGGAACCTGCATTTGCACTGTCAGTAAAATCAAACAGATGTAGGGATATATAACTTCATCTGGGATTGATAAAACTCAATGACTCATAAACGTAACTGAAAGAAACTGAAATTGCTGGAACAGTAGACCATCATGGTATCCCATCGTATGGAATTGATCATGTCTATAAGCCAATATTATGATCTGCCTTGTCCATATCAAATACTTCATTCACTTCGTCATTAGGACCATACCATAAGGAGCTTTAATTTATTCTCTGTCTACACACAACATAAGCTTCATGTAATATCAACATGACCATTGACAAAAAAAAAGTAATATCAACATGACCTCTGCATACACAGATCATAAAAAGGAAATGGCAAATCTCCAATTAAAGTTGGTGTCTCAAAAATTGGTCATCTTTGAAAAAAGCCTGCAGAATTGAAAATACTGTGGGCCAATTGCAGCAACCACATCATTTTCAATGCAGCAACCACATCATTTTCAATGAGCTGCAAAGCTACATGGAGAAAGAGTGAAAGACATCACCATTACAGTTTGTTTTAAAAGAGAAATAAAGGCACATATAACAATTATAAATATGTCCTAGTTGATTCTTTCTCGTCCATAACTTCATGGATCTTCATTACTGGTTATCAGACAAGAGGTGAGTCAGGAGTGGGATCAGCTTAAATGAAGGTCCTATTTGATAAATAACTTTAAGAAGCAAAAGGTAGACCTCTTGAGCTTCATATCTGATATAAGGACATATTAACTCTACAAAATCAAGACCAGTGATTATTCAGTATATAAAGACAAAATCGCAGATGAACAGAACATCAAGAAATTCATGCTAACTATAGTGTTCAAGCAGGAAGAAACACACAAACCATACCATCTGCAAATTATAAGAAAAATACAAGGACAAAATTTTTATAAAACATCACCAAACGTATCCTTGACTGAGAAACAAAAGGGCCTGATTTAACATTTGTATTTTCAAGTCTGTGATCTTTTAGAACTTGTTTCGAGCATAAGCTCTTAGCACAGAACTTCAGCGATTAAAACATACAAAAGCCAAAGAGTTTCAGGTCCTCCATAATTCCATATTAATCAAATCAAATTCCTATATAAACTCAAAAAGTTTAATTCTTTTCAAATAGACAATCAAAGATAAAGAGTGAATTGATGACAAAAATTAAAACAACAAAATAACAAATGTGGATAAACCCATAAAATTGAGCATCAAACAAGCATCAGAACAGAGGTCCTTGTACATAATTGAAAAGAAATACCATAGCAGAAGAAGAGCCATACCGGATTTGTCTTAGAAAGTAAACATCAGGATACCACAAGCCCTTGTTTCTTCGACGCTCTCTATCTCTCTCTTGAGCGGACTGTTTGATCGTTCTCTCACTCCGCTTCCCGATCTTCTCTGAGCGCCAAATCGAAAGAATTGAGGATCCCTTTTCGCGCCCGAGTTCAGGAATTGGGGTTAGATAAGGGTTAAATCACTGTTTATAGTGTTTACGATCTGAGCCGTCCAAGCTCATTAAACCTGATCCAAGGGCTGGGAACCTATCCCTCAAGTTGGCCAAAAATAGGTATCCCTCATTGGAAGGGGGCTGCTGTACATATATATATATATATATATATATATATATATCTCACTTCTTGGTCGACCAGTCTCCGGTATCAGCAGCCCTTACTGGTATCCCTGCCCTCACCGGCACCCCCTGTGAGCGATATTCACCCGCAAATCTTCTCTTCACACCCAACAGCCTAGTCAAGAGACCCGGGCGGCTTCTGTTCCATCTGATCCCATTGACCAAACTCAGGCACAGTGCAATTCATGCATGTCCAGACAGCCAGACTTCATAACAACAATGAACATCTCCGAGTTTGCACTAACCTAGTTGAGCATCATCAATTCAGTCTGACTATCAAGGGCCAGCAGTTGCGCAAAAAAAAAAAACAGAGAGGAATTTTTGGCACCCGAGTATCTACTCTAGACACGCTGGCCAAACAACAGAGCATGTCTTGCTTCAGCTACGTGAAGATCAGTCTCACTCGATACCCTGTCGTCGACATCTCTGTTTCTAGAAGCTGAACCTGTTTCCGGCACCCAAGAGGGGCCTCTTGGTGGCTTCCCGGGAATCCCCCTCTGAGAAATCATCAAACAGTTCTTCGTGCCTTGATCCGTCTAGGTCCCGTTGACTTGTCTTGCGGCATTTGCAACTTGTGCAGCCGATATTCAGTTCGGTCAAGTACCGTTCAAAAAAAAAAAAAAGTCTAGAGAACTTCTCTGGGCACCAAGAATCCCGGATCATCACTTATTTCACCTCACGGCAGCTCACCGGCAACACAATCACTCCTTCACCTGTCGGGGGGGCCTGCTGATATCACTGTCTGCCCTATATACCCACTCTGCAGCATTTTCTGAGATAAGTTTTTTTCTTCTTGCTGTCCTTTATGAAGGCTCCAAGCCTCAGAGCATGCTTCATGTATATATGACATGACATCTGTTAGCATGTCTCGGTGTCCTCACCACTACGTGATACATGTTAGGGAACGTGTGCATGCGATTCACATTAGGTTACATGCTTATGTCAAACATAACTGTTATGTATTCATTCATTTGGGGTAGCTGACAAAAAAATCATTGATAATTAATTTGTCCTTCTACATGTCATATACCGAGCATGTCCAAATAGTATTACGCACATTGGCCCATAATCAGCTAATTAAGGCTATCAAGATTAAGTTTCACTGCACTCAGTTTTTATTTGCTATGTAAATGACATGACTCAAGCATATATACCGTCGTACTGGTACACATGTCAAGCATGGCCCTGTATGATATCCACTTTCAAAACATATATACACACCAGTCAAGCACATTTGCTCTAGTCATATGCGGCCCACCACACCGCACAAATATATTATTTCAGGATAATATCAATTCTATGTGATATATTGTTAATTATATTACCATGACTACCCATAGATTACTATTAATTGCATGACTACCCATAGATTACTTTATGTGTTACCCATAATTATTTCTCAAATCTTATTGAGCATGATTACATAACCTTTCAATCAAGGCATATATGTAATATTTTTGTGCACCAACAGACCTCTGGCAACACATGCCATGACTCCACAGATTATGTCATGTAATTTACATGTCATAGCCACATTAATTGGTTAACCGCTTTGGCAAATTATCATGCACTTCTGCACTCAATCTTTACTCTCCTCATAATTATATATTCCCTACTAGTCACACTATGGGCTAAACATCCATTTTTGTTTTTAGAAGGGTTGATCACTCAAACTGGATATATTATCAGCACTACACTGTGAGATCACTTTTCAAAACATGAAAATCTTATACTCGGACAACTCCGTCATTGCTTACAATGTTTATATCATTTGCAACCGGCTCCAGATAAGTTCTCGCGTATGCTCTTTACATTTGAGCTCATACACATGCTTTACATGCTTCAATAATGATTTCTATAATCTAAGCATGCCTACGATATGCATTAATTTTTGATATCATATCTATTATACCTAAATATTTATGTCATAATTCTCAGGTATGCTTACAAAGTGCAAATTCTTACTAGCATTTCCACTACAAGTACATGTTAAACATACATGCCATATATGCTTTAATTTAATTGGCTGTCAATTAAAATTACTACATGCATACATGCGGCACTTAAAATCCTCGCTCCGAGCGCGGTACCCCCAGTGGATAAGCCAAGGTCATATCCTTACATAAATCCTCTCCAATCGGCGAGGTACCCCAACGGGGTTATAAGGCACAATCATCACTCTACCCGGGACTATGCCACCGGACACCCCAACAGGGTTCCAGGGCTACAACCATCATTATACTTGGGGCCACGCCACTAGGTAAAGGAGGCCCACAGGCCCTCATTCAACCCCATCGGGTTAAGGAGGCTCAAGCCCTCACTCTACCCCATCGGGTTAAGGAGGCTCAAGCCCTCACTCTACCTTATCGGGTACCAGAGGCACCAAGCCTCACCCTCACGCTACCCCATCAAGTACACGAGGCACCAAGCTCTCACGCTATCCCATCGGGTACACGAGACACCAAACCCTCACTCTACCCCATCGGGTACTCGAGGCACCAAGCTCTCACGCTACCCCATCGGGTACATGAGACACCAAGCCCTCACTCTACCCCATCGGGTACCAGAGGCACTAAGCCCTCACGCTACCTCATCGAGTACACGAGGCACCAAGCTCTCACGCTACCCCATCAGGTATAAGAGACACCAAGCCCTCACTCTACCCCATCGGGTACTAGAGGCACCAAGCCGTCACGCTACCCCATCGGGTACACGAGGCACCAAGCTCTCACTCTACCCCATTGGGTACCAGAGCCACCAAGCCCTCACTCTACCCCATCGGGTACTAGAGGCACCAGGCCCTCATGCTACCCCATCGGGTACACGAGGCACCAAGCCCTCACTCTACCCCATTTGGTACCAGAGTCACCAAGCCCTCTGATAGCTCCCTTACAAAACGCAAGGTTCAGTCCCTTGCATCCAAATCCTTGCCCAGTGCGAGGTACCCCCAAAGGGTAAGCCAAGGTACAATCCCTTGCTTTTAAGTCATCTCACCTCCCGAGCATTCTCTACACTTAGGGGACTTGTTCATACCACTTATCACAAGTGGAGGTAGTTCTCGACTGGGACTATCATTGAGCTTCACGCTCATACTTTTCGTGCTACAGTATATTAATGGAAATATTGAAAATTTTCACCTATTGTTGATCGCAACAATTAAATTTCTTTTACATCCCATTAATAGGACCATAGAACAAAACTCATACAACTTATCACCCACTCGACGTGAGTCAACTCAACTCTTACACTCTTGTTGCACATGAGCCAAACAATCGGGTTGTGGCTTATACGTTCGGGGTAAGTAAGTTAGAGTTCCTTCCTCTAACCTATACTCGGGGGACTATCATGGTCATGCCATAGTCTTGCTAGTATGGCAAATATTTACTTCGATACCGGAGTTCTATGCTCAACCTCCACGGCATCGTCGAACATAACCCACAACCAAACTTCTGTTTTACTAACTACATAACTTGGGGGACTTTGTGAGTAACCACACTCCCGATCCTCACACATGCATCATAGGCATACAACATATACATATCATTATGTATGTGTCATCACGTTCATCACACATCTATGCATCATATGCACTTTGTTATACTTTCACAACCACATCCATTTCAGACTCATACGTCGTGTTTCGACACTACATCATACGGGCATCCACACCATGTGTAGCATGCATCTCACATAAAAATTCATGCGCCTCAATGCATTTGACTCAAATGGCACTTAAATTGCCCTAGCGCAATCAATATGCTTTTTGTAGTACACTCTTATCTTATTCGCAGGTACTAGCTCGATGGTAGGCCCCGTGGCACCAACCTGTCATGGAAACTTCACAAGACCCGGAAGAGTCCCTTCTTACTTACGGAGTTAGGGGACTAATATGGGTATGGCATTCAGCGAGGTCATCACTCATACTTGGCGGCATCATATTTAAACTCCCCAACAAAGAAGCGCCTCTTACTTGGGGACTTGTTCATACCGCCTATAGCACATACCGCCAAGCATAAGCAACGACCTTTTAGGTGGGCCCCGCGACATGGTTGGTCCTGCCTATGACATGCATCCTGTAGACCGACACCCGAGCTACCTCGCCATGGTGAAGGTCGACCGGTACCTTGCTAGTAGGTCAACCTCCCATGCTCTCTAAGAGGCTTCAAGAGAAGCAATATGTACATTGTATCCCACATCGGAAATATAGAATAGATGGGGACTTCCTTTAGCTATAAGAGGAAGTCCTCCCCTTCTTAGATGAGGATGGATCCATGATTCCCACACTTGTATCACAACAAAGGCTACTTGGCCTCACTCATAGTAGAAATATCTAAGTGGACGTAGCCTTGCCTCAAGGGCAAGGTGAACCACTATACATGCTTGTCTCTCTCTCTCTCTCCCCATCATGATCCACATTTAGTTCTCATTCTATATTCTCACATAGAAATAGGTGATGACTCCAAAACATCATCCCTTTGCCTTTGTCGCCCACTCAACCTTGGTGGAGAAGCAACATGGTCATCAATATCTCGAATGGCTACTTCCTTATGAGGTTTAGGAATAGATACACTCCCATTCAACAATTTCGAGATAAAAGGAACTTGGGCTTTGAAAATCAAAAACTGGCCCAGTCAAAAACCGGTCCAATGTCAAAAACTGGACCAGTCATTGTGAGCTTCGGAAAATTTATCGAGCTTAATTGAGATCGACGATAATTATTTTACTATCTCGAAGATTATTAAAGTGCTCGTGAATATTTTTCAAAAATTTTCACAAGGTGAAATCCTCGATTTAAGGACTAGATAATAAAATACACACACGACCAGTTTGTGGGAATTTTTGAGGAATTTTTCAGGTATCCGAGCTAATTATTATGATTTTTCAAAGTTCTGGAATTTTGAAAATTAATTAAGGAAAAATAAATTATGTCGGAGATCTCTGAGTCGTTGAATTTATCACCGCTTGATCTTGGCCGTTAGATTTCATTTAAAGGGGGAAGGACCAAATAAGACGCGCCAGAAACTTTGAACTGCTTCGAGCTCCTTCGTCCTGAGAGAGAGGCCATCGACCTGAAAGGAAGACCCTACCGGCGCACCGGTGCCACTCTCTTCATCTCGCCATTGTCGTCACGTATTTG
This sequence comes from Rosa lucieae, assembly GCA_024704745.1. Classification (NCBI taxonomy): domain Eukaryota; kingdom Viridiplantae; phylum Streptophyta; class Magnoliopsida; order Rosales; family Rosaceae; genus Rosa; species Rosa lucieae. Next base: position 24,952,608 of record CM045497.1, on the reverse strand, counting down.
GACATGGCTTGATCGTTCATCAATCAAGGAGAAAGAATCGATGTAGAGAAGCTTCGGCAGCTCCAACGGTTCCTCAGCAATTTCTGGTGACTCCGGCGGTACTTTAGCTTGCATGGTATACGAAAGTTGGTCTACTCCTCATCCTCTACATGCTTGTGTAAGTGTTTTTGGAATCTGTGTAAGTTTTGAGAAATTAGAATTTTGGGTATTAACAGCCATCGCCGTGAACACAATGTTCAATGGTTTTTTTGCTTCCTCTAAGCGATTTTGACTTAGTTTATACGTGCTAGAAGGAGAATTGATGGTGGTAGCATTCTGGTAACAAAATCTTGTGAGGTGCAGTTTGGGGCGTCACAGCCACAACCCGCTGTTCATCTTGCTCTAGATTCCCTGCCATGTCAGCCCTAACCTAATCAAGCCCAGCTGCAACTACAGGCTCAGTTGCAGCCACAGGCCCAAATGCATCAGCCCTAATTGCCTCTGGTCTAGGGTTTCAACCCTATGTCGATCTGTTCTACCCAGCCCTGGGTTCTTGCTATCTCCCTACTTCTCCAGCCGGAACCCTAGAACCTAGTGCACTATTGCCCATCTTACGATGCATATTGTTAGAAGACGTCAGGTGTCATTGCAACTCTTCAAGCAACGCCGGTCCAAAACTTGGCAGACCAACGTGGTTCAATAGACCACATGTTGAGCAACGACCAACCAAGTTTTTAAAATAAAACTCCAAGTCTAGCATAATACAGTCGTCGATCGTGAAGCTGCGCTAGAGATGACAAGGTGACTAATATCCATCTCCACTCGGATTTGAACTCTTCCAACATCATACTTAGCTTGGCTTTTTCCATAAATCTGTTGAGGGAGCTTCCAACTAGTTTGATGAGATGCTCTTATTGAAACCCTGGAGTGATGCCAAATACCTTGATCTAGAAGCCCAGAGTGGCAGAGGCATCGATTCTATTAACTGCACCCCATCATATGCAGCCAAGACCACTGGAGCACAATTAAAACTTCAAGGCCCGCCTTTCATAACCCTAGTTTGATCAGAATGATCTGTAAAAGGAAATAGATACCCGTGTTCTTGGATATGATATCTCTCGTTTAGCCACCAAACTTGCCGAAACATGCCTTTGAAAGAGATATGAGAATAATCTTAGGCAGTCAACAGTTTTCCCCCTATTAAACCCGACCCTTTGGATGGTTGTAGATCAACTGAGTCTGTCCCCCCCCCCCCCCCCCCCCCCCAATACCAAAGCAAGCGATAAAGCCAAATGCACTGTCATCTCGTACACAGACACCATTAAAGACAAACACAAAATTTTTGTAGACCTAGGGTTTGGAGGCTGCAGACTTGCAGCGTAGCGTTGCTTTAATTTTTCTTTTTAGATGGAGTCTTTTTTGATCAGGTAGTTAGCTGTTAGTAACTCACACACCCATGCAGTGGTATCCTAGCGCCAGGACACCTGCACAGACATTGAGGCGAAAGCTAGACTAATCCACTACACCACAAACGCATGAATCCAAAAGATCCCTCAAATATGTTGGCCACAGAATGGAGTTGGGATTCAAACACTAGACCTGGGGGTTTCAGACTAGGCCGTTCGACCAACACACCACACCATGTGGTTCTTTTTAGTTGGAGTCTAGGTTAAGATTGCCTCTTTGGATCTTCAAATACAGCCAATCATTGACCAAAAAAAAAAAAAAACAAACAAACAAACAAATATTCAGTTTTTCAGACCAAAAGAAAAAAGTTTCTAGAATCTATTTAATTCTAAATAATAATAGAAAGGGTGTGCATGCTCTACAAGAACTATGGAAACAGTGACAAACAAACAACAAAAGCCAAAAGGTCCATCACATTGGCACTAAATGAATAGTGCGTGTGTTTTACTTGTATAACGACCTCTGATGCTTGAACATGACTGATGTTAGTTAGTTAGTTAGTTGAATGCATAGAACTTATAACCTCCAAAGATGATTAATAAAAAATTGCTCAACTCTTTTTAAGTAGTTAGTTAGGTAAATAACTCTACGGATCAATCTATGGTATTGTATTGTATCCTTAGTTACCAACGCCTAGCCGCAAAACAAAGGTCAAGCCTAGGGAGTAGGCTGCAATGAACCAAGGTATTTGTAGACCAAGAGATGGCGTCAGAGTTTTCGGTTAGATTGACCTCGTCAACTCGAATACGATAGGGAAGATAAAACTGTAAATTATGAAGTAACCACAGGGGCTTTTAGGGGAGAAGGAGAGAGGCAGGCATCGAGCAGGAGATAAGGTTGGAAGACTAAATAGTGGTCTCCATCGTCCTTATGTACAAAACATCAAATATCCGTGTGAAGAAAACAACAATAACTGCAAACGATTTATCATTGTACAAGGGGGCTTGAAGGAGTAGTAATTGCGATTTGGAAAAGGAGGCACAGTAATCTCACAACCGAGTTACAGATCTAGCGAAATAGGACGGAGTAAGGCCTTTTTCTCTGAAGTATTCGCTGCCAGAAGGAATAGACTCTGGTTTCATCGACAGTTTGAGGTAATATATGGGGTCCGATTGTTGTTGTTCTTCGATTAGTATATAGAGTGAATATGAAATTGTAGGGAAGAAGAAATTGAATCTGTAGATTTTGGGATTGAGCATGGAGTCTCCAGATCTATGATATGGGAATCTGATATAGAACTTGCATTGCATTAATTATGAAATTAGTGTAGACTTTATGGTTAGTGATATTATTGTTTGGTATGGATGTTTACTGTGAATTTACAAGTTGATTGATTGATATCATAGTTTGATATAATGGGCTGTGAATTTTATTATACATAATGATATTATAAGTATGCCATGTAAGGACTTGATATAAGGTGTTGAACAAGTTCATGTCGCTTGTCCAGGACTCCGAAAATGGGTAACTACTGGGGTAGAATTTGCAGACGTTCATATTTTTTGTTCTTGTGTAGTTGTGTACCAGTTGTCCATATAAAAGTGTTAATGTGAATCAAGTGAGGGCACTGAAGAGGATAAAGTTGCCGTATTTAGTTATAACGTTAGTAAGTACATAAACTACTGCCACGGTCCGTTAGGGAATCTGAAACACCTGTGAAATATGTCGAACATTGATATGAAGTTAGTTTATGTTTGATTGTGTTTTGGTCAGTGTTGAATATGTAAACGATTATTTTGAAAAGGCCATTATTCGAACTCGTTGGTTAAACTGAACGGTTGGTCGTTTGTGTTTGTATAAAGATTATGTGCAAATGAATTTTGAGGTTCGATATGTGTGTGGTGTGATGTTATATAGTTACAAGTGGAAGAAAGTATATAATTTGCAATAAAAAACTGTGAAGAAGAGTATTGATGGCTGAAATGATTCCTGGTCATTTATGTAGAGGCAGTTGTTATGTGTTGATCAGATTGGGAGATGTGTTTCCATATAACAATGGTGGTACCCTTATGTCAATTGAATTTTCTGTTGAGATGTTGGTAGTTGAGTAATGGAAGTGAGGTTTGAATCTTGCATACTTGATCATGCCGTGTTGCTGGACTCTATTGTAGGATGACATTAAAGCTGTTTTGTAATGTAAAATATGATATGATAATCACATACAGATAATGATGAGGTGTAAATGATGGGCTTGAAACGTTGATAAGCAAGGACTAGTCACTCAATCTGGTTCCCATAAAAGATGTTGAAATAAGCTGATTGTGATTAAACATGAGTAAATTTGGAAGCCATTTAGTTTTGTATACAAGTAGTGATTGTTGGAACAGTATTGCCCAAAATGTGAACTGACATACATTGTACATAAATACAGACTGTGGCAATAGTATAGCATATAACAATATTATTTTGAAATCTGTGCAGCATATTTGGCCGAATAGAGCTGAAGGACTGAAAAAAATGACCCAAGTGACTGAGAAAGGAGTGATAGAGCCAATAAGTAGTGACTGTAGCATGCAATCTAACCGGACTGAAGTGTATGAAATAGTAAAAAGAATTATTTGTTGTGTTAAATTTGGAAACCAGTAAAATTGTATGTTAACAGTAACATTTTGTATATGTAGGGAGGTTGTTGCAAATAACTCTATGCTTACATCAAAATCATCATCGGCCTATACAAGGTAGGTGACAAAGTTAGGTAATATTAACTGTATTTGTAGTCAGAGTTGATAAAATGTGAAAACAAGTTGCAATTATATTTTAGGAGACAGTTTGTTTCGCTGAAGACTCCATTGGACATGATGTTGGAGGTGAGAATTTGGATAAGTGTGGTGTCATACCTAGAGATTGTCCGGTGAGTCTGATAGTAGATCAACGCATGAGGAAATTTAGATCAATATGTAATGGATTGTCAGAAGAGAAGAAAATAGCAATAGATCCAACGAGTTTTGGGGCTATATTCACGTTCAGGTGCAGCGAACTTAACATCCTTCCATGCCACATGATGTGCAACAAATTTGATGTCGAAAAATCAATGATAAAGATTCATGGGAGACATTTAACGGTCACCCCTGAAGACTTCAGGCATGTAATGAGTGTAAGGGATGGTGGGGCTAACGTAGATTTAACAGGAAGATTGGCTGAACATGACATTGTACAGTTGAAGTCTAAATTCTGTGGTGTTGATGACGAAATAAGGTTAGATGTTGTGGCGAAGATGGTGGAGCAATCTGAAACTCCCAATGACACATTTGTAATAAGTTTATGTCTTTATGCCCTGTCAACTATGATTTTGCCAATTGAAAGTGATGCAGTGGATCCCAAAATGCTTCTCGCCCTAAAGGATCCAAAAACAATTAGCACAAAAAACTGGGCGTCATTTTCTTTAAGAAATCTTATTGAAGGAGTTGCAAGGTATAAGAATGGGGTGTCATTAACTGTGAATGGGTGTACTGCATTTCTGTAGCTGTTCTATTTGGATACAATGCTAATGAAGTTCGTAGTTGTTCCGACATACACATCTCCCGTACTTTGTTGGAATAACAAGCAGGCAAGAATTATATATGATGAGGCAGAGGCTAATGGTGGGTATTACTCGACTGGTATAATAGCGACCAAGCGTTGGTCCACTACTTGATTCCTTGATAATGCCGGATTTGTTGATGCAAGTACAAGACTGAAAACAACTATTGTTGAAGATCTAGACAAGGTTCGGAATGATGTTGATGCTTTCAAATGCGAATTTGAGGAGGTTAGATCTTGCATATCTCATATAGAACCAGACATGGCGGGCCTCCGCAATGCTATTATGACACTGCAAACATGTATTTCTGAAATGAGGGAGAGAGAGAGATAAGTAACATGGTTGTAGAAGTGATGAAGGAAGTCCTTGATGATGAGGGCCCGAGTGAGGCGAAAGGGAGGGATGAATTTCATATGTATGAAGATGACATAGTTCCTCGTCAACCGGGATCGCCAACTGTCGTTGGGCCTCATCAACATAATATGGTAATTAATATTGTGGGTACATGGTTACAAAAAAAATTTGTATTGAATATTTATTTGTTTCAATGGAGGTGCTAATAATGAATACATTAATGTATGACCAATTGGTAACGTTGTTATTTGGAGCATCATATTTGATAATTAGGTATATTGCAAGCTAAAGAGTTTTGTGACATTGTAGGTTTCTATGGAGGACAAAAGGTTGTCGTTGAAGCGAAAGTCATATAATAGTGTCTCAGATGAAGACATGGTCAAATTCTGTGAAGTTGCTGACATATTGAACAGCGAATTATTTTTTTTTACTTACTTGTTCAGCAAGATAATAACTAAGTCAGACAGTCTTGCAAGGTAACTACCTATTAACATTTAAATCCACCTCCATTTCCTCGTTTCTCCATTTATATGAAGGCACCACTGCAAAACTAAAATGTATGTAATCAAGGCACCATTATGCGACGGTAGAATGCTTATCTGATTTGGATAATGGGTGAAACAAATTTTGTGTTCTCGTATTTGATTTTAAACAGCAGGGAGGTTGCAAGGTATGAAGATCACAGTATCTCTAGATGGGACGTATGTTGCCTTTCACCGATGCAGTCAATCACAAGTCAGGTGAATGTAATTTTGCAATGCCTTTCTTGTAACATTAGTTACTAAGTATAAGTGTGTAATCCTGATGTGCACTATTTCATATTATAGACATATCAGTTTCATACTTGTTTGAAAAAGAAAGCGACCAATGGTTCATGCCTACTTATTTCTCAGTAAGTTGAGAGGTAAGAAGCCATGGTTATGTTATTGGGCCACAACTAACTGAGCATCTACTTTATGTCAGGAACATGGTAAGGATTACGCAAGTTGTGCTGTGGGGGACGGTCTGATATCGTCCGTGGTTACTATATGCTGCCTTCATAGATATAGTGGTCGATTGGGTTCCTGCAAGCAGGTCATTTTAGTCAATATTAGTAATTGGACAAAGTACACACATTTTAGGCCTATTCACATTTACATAACTATACATTGAAAAAAATACATGTAGATTTTCTTCCCCCTGCACGACGTTGTTGTGGATACCTGGTTTTTGGTTGTTTTCAACCCGAATGTCGGAGAATGTGAGATTTGGGATAACTGCCCCGACAAGGATGCCAGAGAGCGTCGTGAGTCATATGCAAATGGTGTGGTAAGTTTATATTTTAAATGACATGTTGAAAAAGAATGTGGATATTGCATTTGCCATACTTGAAATTGCTAATGGTTTCTTGGACATGAGTTAAGTATTCCAATATGGTTGATACGTGGTCCTTTATGTTCGTGACAGATAGAGCTTTTTCAGAAGGTTTTCTATAAGATTAATTCTTGCACTGTATACAAGACTAGCTTCTGTGTGCACAGTTTATCCTAAAGAAGCCCCAACCATCCCAAAGATTGAGGATTCTGGTATATTTTTAATCAGGAACATGCAGTATTACCGGAAACATTGGTTTGAAGGGGTGAGTTTGCAACATCCATTTGTATGAATTAGTTTGGGCAGATTATGATATGAATGATTATGAGGATGTATGCATAACCATTTTCAATCTAATGGTATACACATGTAAATTTTTTTACAATTCAACTCGCGCATACCCGAGGATTCGGCTTGCTGTTGATATAGTCAATCACCCAATGAATGTAGTACGTGTTTCTGGATGGGCAGCAACAGCTCAGGAAACTTCAATTGATGCTAAATCACTTGGACGTGCAGCATATAATGGGAACGTCATCCGTAATTGCCATATCCCACTGGATATATCAGGAATAAAATTCAAGGGCCGTCGCACTGCGAGGCACTGACTACAGTGTATGAACCTCCCCCTGCACTCATTGTTCCTTCTTGAACCTAATTTGGAGTAGAGTCCGTGACTTATGTGTAATAAAGGATTGTCTTAAATGGATTCCGTATGTTGACACTTGGGTTGAATGATTTTATTTGGTGATAATCTGTTGACAATTGAGTTACCTTTTTTATTCTACTTTTTATTCAGGCGAAGGATTTCTTGACACATTGTTAATTTATTTTTATGGATAAACGTCTTCGTTCATCCAATCCATCTTGATGTCTCTAATTGATTGAGGTTTTGAACAACCCACATAAAATTGATTGTGTATGCAAATAGTTTGTCAAATTTGTTGTATATTAAATTTAATTTTTGTAACTTTCTGAATTGCAATCCAAATGTTTACAAATCTAGTCGGCGCATCTGAAAATTTGCAACAGTGCTTTTTAGCATAGTGCTTGGTAACTTTGACAGTTTTGGGGTTCTAACCTAGGTTGAGGAGCACACCCAACTAAGCAAGAACCAGTAGGCTACTTGTAATTGTTATCCAATTAGTTGTTAGTATGGAGTGAATTACATTGTTCGGTATTGTGGATGTAGTAATGAAGTATGGATGTACTGCAATGTTTTCCTCCATTAATCCCCTTTTAGGTCGGCTACTTTTGCATGACTCTCCCATACTGTCAATATTGGTGATTGGAAAGCATAGTATGGGCATTTACCATTTAGGTGAACAATTTTTCATTTCTCATGAAATATGAGTTGGCACCACAATTCCGAAATGACTTCGTACAGGCTACTTCTGTCACTTGATTGATGAAGGTGTTTAAAGAAAATGTTAAAACTTAAAATTTTAAACGAATCTCAGACTTGTAGATGAAATAAGTCAGGTTGAAGTGCAATTACGTGAACAACAGGGGATGAAATGTTACATATGGTAATAAATTTATTGCCGATCTTTCATGCCACAATTGATATTACGTTGTTACATGCTAACAATATATGTAAATAAGACCCATTACTCGGTTGCCATCAACATAGGTTACTACAAATTTATTAGCCAACAAAAATGATTTTCACAGCTGATCGAATTGCAAAAGCCCCTAGCTTCACATGATGTTACTTCTTCATTTTTAGACATCTTCCTGGGCCATTTGAACATCTATTTTCCCCCACACATGACTAGGCATTTTCTGCTGCGCGTATGACATAAAAAGTTCACATCCATCTTGAAAACCTTGTTTGTATTTGTGTTTCAACTGGGTCTCCACCCAATCTTGACTTCTGAATCCATTCCCACCTCCTAAACAGCCCTCCGATTCTACCTTTACCTCCATGTGTCCATCACCTCCATTTGTAGTATCGTCTAGGCAGGAGTTATTTAAAATGGGTACCTTTTTTGAAGTACGAGCTGTTGAACGGGGTTCCCTCCCTCCTGCTTTTACCTTTGACAGTCCTCTTGTTCTAACCTTATTAATCTTCACCCATTCGTGGTAGTGCTCCATTGATTCAGTTGTGAAGTCGTCATCATCAGCTTCCTTGGTCAACAAAATGCACTTGTGTTTCTGACCACCTCCCACGTAATGTGATGCCATGGATGTCAAACATCGACTATTGAAGGACCCTAAATTTTAACTTGGTAATTCTAAAATCATATATAGTCATACACAGTATAATTGTTCATATTAAAACCCCGGGTGCAGACCACTTAATGTATGAGTGTAGTTGGTAGTTGGTTGCTCACATATGAATGCTTCCTACTTTGGATGTGGGTAATTGGTGCGCCATTAATGCTTTAGTGGTTGTAGTTGATTCACAATCAATGCCAAGTTACTAACTCAATCGTCTTTTCTCTATTTTCCCCACCTGATTTGGTTCCATGTTAGGTGGACGCTGAACTGGTGATGAAAGTTGTTTCCCATTTGCGGAACCCTAAGTTTTTGGATTTTTATTAAGTTGATTCCATTACCCATGTAGGGTATGAAAATTTTGCATTATCATAGGTCCACCAAGGCCGGAAGCCTAGTAGAGGACAACATATGTGGACCGAGGCCTGTGTTACTTTTCGGTTATGTGATTAATTGGTTTCATTGCCCTATTCAGGCTGTAATTGAGTAAGGACAGTTACCGCTAAATTTATTCAACCTCCTCCTCCTATACTATAGTTTCAAAATTCATAGGTTTCCGTTTCCCCCCGACCACATTTCGTCCATACCCCATGCCCACTTTGAATTTCAATGTCATCTCAATAGTTGTTGAAATGTTGTTTAACCTTCGTCGTTATATTGATTCGGACAATAGATGAAGTTTGACCAGTTTAGGATTAAGCTGTACAACTTAAACGTCCAAGTGTGAACAACACTAATCTACTCATGGACATCTCCTAAATCAGTAAGCAACTATTCAAACTTTCGGCCCGTAAGCATTTTATCCTTTCAATGAGTTTAACATACTCCAAACATTGAATTTGACCACTTTTAATAAGGGGAGTGAAATTTGTACACGCTTAATTACAATCTGCAGTGTCATTATTTGATTTTTTTTTGTTTTTATTCGGATTACATGGCTTTCCCACATTACCCTTGTTATTATTATTTGTCTTTCACCAACTTTTGATGCTCTCATCTCTCTTCCTTCCTTCTTCAACGAACATCTCTCTACTCTTGTTCTTCTTCTTCTTCATTATGTTTCCTATTTCAATCCTATTAGTGAACTCACAAAGATAGATAACTGACAATGTAACCAAAATGTTGGGCGATCCTGTTTGGAAAAGTAATGTCTCCCCCAATTTGAAAATTAGTTGGTGTAAGATGAACGAACTTTTTCCTCTGTTATCAATCTCAATGAATCTTCACTTGTCTATTGATTGAACATACCCAAAAACCTTTCTCCCGCTTACTCTTAAAATGTCAATTTTCCTCTCAATGAAATGGGTTTTATTTTGTTTTGAATAAGTCAAATATAATTAACAAAAGTTGCTAACCCATAAAGAAAATAAAAATTTTCAAGATTGATCACTAAAAAATTGAGAATCATCTAATCATGAAATTAGGTGTTTGTGATCCTTGTTGAGTGTATTAAATGGGAAATCAATCTGGGAAGTTTTGCTTAATTTGATCAACTAGATTTTGTGTTGAAGAATATGTTGTTGATAGGCCTCATCATTTAGCCCTTAGGGCCTAAACCTGCCCAAAGCCAGCCCGGACCTTAGGTCCGAAGCCCGACCCTCCCCTTGCATTAGGGCGGGCCGGCCCTACCCTAATTCAAACAGGATACGGTAAGGGTCGTGCAAATGATGCGCGGCCGTACCGTTCCGCCCCACCCGTTTGAGCCCGTATGGGTCAAGCCCGACCCGGCCCAACCCTAATATTTATATTTTAATATTTTTTTTTTCTATTACATAGGCGCTGTTTTTTTTTTAAATTTTGTTTTTTCTTTCTTACAGAACCATTAATATTGGGAGATTTGGAGAAATACTTAATTGAATATAATTACCATAACTAAATTCATAAATGTTATAACTTAATTTCTAGAGTTAAATACTATTTACTCCCTATACTTATAGGGTTTCATCGTTTCAGTCCATGACTTTCGAATTTCACCTAAAAAGTCCCTGAACTCCCAATTAGTCCCTGCCGTCAAGTATCCGTCAAATACTCCATTATCTTGCTGAAGTGGCGGTCGTTTCCCCCCTAAAAAGTCTATTATACCCTCACTTACTCTTTTTTTTTTTAAATTGTTTTTTGTCTTTTTTTTTTTCATTTTATCAATTTTCTTCTTCCAGCTTTTCTCTCCTCCTTTGGTTATCCGTCTTCTTCTTCCAAAAACAAAACTCACTTCTCTCTCCATCTTCAAACCTTCGGCGACGCCAACGCCACCCACCACCACCATCACAACCCTCATTCCTCTCCTAACCTACGGCCTCCCTTCTCTCCTTATCCCACACCCCAATGTCCTCCCCAACCCCCCGCCGCCATGCTGGACCAACAACGAGGCCGAAGCCCTCATCTCTATCTTCAAGGGCAAGTGGTCCTCTCTCGGCCGCCACCGACTGGGATGATGTTGCCACCACCCTCGCCGCCCAATTCCCACTGGTCTTGCAGTTGAAGACCTCCTCGCAGTGCCACAACAAGATCGAGAAGCTTGGGAGAGAAGTGGAGGTGAGTTCGAAGGTCGAACAAGAACATCTTTGGGACGATATCGGAGAAGAAGAGTACCACCATCAGCTATCTCTCTCTCTCTCTAATCTCTTATTTCATTTTTGTTTTCTCTAGAAATTTGAAAAGCTTGTGTGTTAGTTCAGCAATGGCTGCCAACCTACCACTGATAAAATCTCCAAGCTCAAATCTGAGGTCACTGCTCTCAACCAGATCAGGTATCTATATATCTTCGTCTCCAATCCATTCATATTCTTTGTTTTTGTTTTCGATCTCCTCATTTTAATTTCTCTGCTTTTCTATGTGTTTATGTGATTCTGGGATCTGGTTCGTGCAGATGTGAATCTGAAATGGTTAATTTGTATTGTATGAATATGAATTTGTTAAAGTTTTGTTCTTTATAGCGCCGGACTGGTTTTGGTTTGGGAATTTGTGATTTGAAGAATTTTGTTTTGAGCCTAAGCTGATATTAGAATTGTTAAACTGAGTTTAAAATGTGATTCACTGTTGCATCTTCAATTTTCGAACTATGTCGGTCGTTACTGTGGCTACAAGCACCAAATGTTTACTGATTATGAATGCTTGATATGTGAATATTTGTGAAACTATAAGATTGTTTTACGTTAACTCCATAGAATCAATCTGGTGGCCTTACCCATGCATCTGAAGGTTCTTACTTTTGTTGATAGATTTGTGGCTGGGCTGTATACCTTGTCAAGTTTGGCTTTGTTCTTCTTATGTGGTACTGGATTTGCAATTGGGGTTTTGTATTACATTTTAAAGATTTGAGATGATTGTTGCTTCATTTACTGGTTTGGTTGCGATTAAATTATAGACATGAGTTCAGCTTGTTTTTACTGTTCTCTTGCAGATGATGGATGTGGTGGGTGGCATTGGCATTGGTGAAGGAGGAGAGGAGGAGATAAACAGAGGAGGAGAAAGAGCTGGAAGAAGAAGAGGTAAAAAGAAAAAAAGAAAAAAGAGAGAGAGAAAAAAAATAAATTAAAAAAAAAAAAGAGAGAATAAAACTAATTAAAAAAAAAAGAGTAAGTGAGGGTATAATAGACTTTTTTGGGGGGAAACGACCGCCACGTCAGCAAGATAACGGAGTCTTTGACGGAGTCTTGACGGCAGGGACCAATTGGGAGGAAATTGGGAGTTCAGGGACTTTTTATGTGAAATTCGAAGGTCAGGGACTGAAACGATGAAACCCTATAAGTATAAGGAGCAAGCAGCAATTAACTCTAATTTCTATATATGTGTGTGTGTGTAATACCCCAGAAATTCATTATTAATTTCCGATGAATTTCTGAAATTTATTAAGTTGATTGTTTGGACCATTTCGTGGTTCGAGGGTGGAGTGAAGTGTTTCGGAGAATTAATGGCTCGGAATGTTCCAATTCAAGGGTTGACTGTTTATACATTAGGTTTATGAGGAAACTTCCTTCGCGAAACATGTAGAACGCATCGATACGAGCTTGTGGACATGCGGAACGTGAGAATCGGAGTTCGTATGAGGAAGTTATGGCCTTCGGAAAAAGTTTTCATTTTGGCTTACGTTGGAAAAATCAGAACAAAATCACAAAAAATCAAAGTTTCGAAAATGGGAAACTTTTTCTCTCTCTTCGGCCCCGACCCTCGTTTTACCCGACCATTTTCGGCGATCTCGTTCTCCCTCATCCGGCCACCGATCAACTAATCGTTTCTTCCATTGTGTTTGCCTCAGTCCCATCTCCAAGTCTGGGAAGTTTCATTGCGTGGGTAGGCCTGTGCAAGGCGCTGCAAGCCCGGGAAGTTTGGCGGTGGCGGTGCGTCGAACCCAGATCGGAACTTCTGATTCCGGCCACCATAAGTGGTGTTTCTTGAGGTCCTTTGGAGGCTAGAGGATGTACATGCTTTCTCCCAAGGTAGCTTGCAACGATTCAAAGTATGGAGGTTTAATTTTGAAGAATGGGATTCTTGGGTTCATCGAGTTTCTGAGATTGCGAGGTAAATTTCAGCCATATGGCTTTGATTTAGACTTTTTGATAGTTATGAAAGTTGTAATTGGAGTTTAGAAGAAGCTCTTTTGTTACTGAACTTTGGCCAAATTCCAACTTTTGGGCAGCGGCTCGCTGGGGCCGCCGCCCTTGTGGTGTTGTTATCCGGCGGCTTCCGGCCACCTCAGGGACACTTCATTGTGATCTACTCGTTGATATGAGCATTTTGATATATATTTTGTAATTTTTGGATATCGTATGACCATGTTAGGATTTTTGCAGTTTCAGTTTGATCGGTTTTTGATCCCTGAGGAGTTGGCCGTCCGATCGACTTGTAGTTTTGTTTTATTGATAGTAGAAGTGTTCCGAGGTTGTTGGATGGTCTCGGATTGGGACCCGGCTGTTGGATCCTTGTATAATTGTGTTTTGTGAATTGTGTGATTTGTATTGTATTGAGTGTGACCTTGATGTGATTAGGTGATTGACGAAATCATGTGAGTGGAGTTTGAATGATTTTGTGCTTATCTTGGTTTGTGTGAAGACGCAGCAGGATTTGGACTTGAGTAAATCTCACATTGTTTTGGGTGATAAATTAGTTAAGTGTTACTTAATAAAATAAATTGTTAGCTCTAAAATTATATTTGTTGCCAAATAAATATTTGTTTTGAAATATATGAACTTGATCGTCAACGGTTTATGGGCAAGTCACAACAAGGATTTATTACAAATGATTTTTGGTTGAGTAGATTGGGAAATATATTTGAAATGGTTGGGTGAAGTGAAAAGCTTATGTTTTACGTTACTTGATCCCTATTGGATTGCATGGTGATTTTAAAGAAAATCAATGTTTTTGAGAAAAGAAGTGGCGGTGTTGTTTGATTTCGGTTTTGAAAGGAATATGTTAGATTTGTGATATTGTTGAGGTGTGAAAGTATTATTTTGAAAAACGTTTTCGATATGGTTTTTCGGATGGTGAAAGTTGTGTTTGTGAGTGTCATTAAATATAAAAGTGGCGACCAAAGTAGTGATAGTTTATATTGTAATACCAAAGTGGCGATAGTTTATATTGTTATACCAAAGTGGCGACCAAAGTTGTGATAGTTTATATTGTAATACCAAAGTGGCGATAGTTTATACACTAGTACCAAAGTGGTGACCAAAATCACGATAATTGATGTGTTGATTGTTATGAAGAGGATATGGAGTAGTGTTCAGTGATTGATGTTTGAGATTGTTGATGTAGTGTGTGGTGTTATTAATAAATGAATGGTATTGACTTTAGTTTATTTCTATTATGGACTTGTTTGTCTTCTTTCGTAATCTCCTGAACTAAATTATATGCAGGGATTTATGTTTTCTGAATTGATTGTTTTTAACGTAATATCCTGAACTAAATAATATGCAGCGATTTCTATGACTTCTATTGAATGTTTTTAATGTAATCTCCTGAACTAAATTATACGCAGGGATTACTATGATTTGCTTGATGTGCTTTTGATGTGATCTCCTGATCTAATTCTTATGCAGGGATTACTTTTTACTTGATTTTGAATTGTGACTGCCTTACATTTTTCGAGAAGTGCTTGTTGACATTTCAATGATTTTGAAAGGTCACTGAGGTAACAATTATTCGGTTGAGATAAAAGGTGCATGATTTCATATTATTGGAGTTTTAAATGTTTTAAAAAGTTAGTGGAGTTTGATTGTAAGTTGTATACTTGTTAAATTATTAGCATCAGTTGAGAGACGGAGCATGAAAATTTGAGTTAACGTACGTTAGCATGATATGGCATGATTTGAAATTGAAGTTTGTGTTGTCATAATTGTATAACGATTTTGTTAAGTTGAGATGGTTTAAGCATGTGTTTCTTCCTTGTTGTTTTGAGTTTACTCATATAAGCTTGCAAAACCTTACCAGGTTTGTTATTTTCAACCCAGTGCACTATTCAATGGTGTAGGGGTCTATCCTGCAGGTTATGATGAACGTGATGAAGTTGTGGTCCCTTGCCGTTGCAGTTGTGAGTTTAGGAGTTCATTCGTTGTGTGTCATTGTTAGTCTTCTGCTGTGTTGTGAGTTAGTGGGCCTGTTCACATATTGAATCGTTATTTCAGTTTAATTTGTAATTTTTTTGTACTGTATTATATGACTCTACAGATCAAGTCTGTATTGACATTGTAGGTTCTACACATTAGCATGTACTTGTTTTAAGTTGAAAAGTTTACAGGTATTTTTGTGTGAGGTCTTAACCATTCACGCAGTGTCAATTTACTCTAATAATTAATTGTGCTTGAAAATTAGCCCGTGACAGTGTCTGTGTGTCTATTACTAAATATGATCAACAAAAAACAATAAGTCTTGTATCACCTATAATCCTATATATTCATTTAGCCACAAATTGGACGAAGATAAAATATTATATATATATATATATATATATATATATTTTTGTTAAACAAAATAAGGCTCTTTTTTGGCCCATTTAGGCTTATTTGCCCCTATTCGGAAGGTCGCCCCGACCCGGCCCTTTCGGCCCTAGCGGATCGGGGTTTTCGAGCTAGTAAGGGATAGCATATTTAAGCCCCGGCCGGATCCTACCCGGGCCTAAACATTGTTGACTTTGATTAGGCCCGGCCCAACCCCACCCTAAGCCCTATAATATATTGATGGTAGGGCCTGGCCTAACCCGTCCCTTGATGACTCCTACCTGTTCATATCATATCCTATATCTAATCTCTCTGTAATAATCAAGATCTACCATCCTAATATTCACTTCACAGTTTTTCTTCCCTTCACACTCTCTATATTGTATGTATTTAAGCAATCCTAGTTGAGATTGAATGTGACAGATTAGGTTAAAAAATAAATTTAACAAGGGAAAGCAGAGAGAAAGATCCCCAAATTTTAAAAGTTTTAAGGGGCAATTGTGGAACAATAAAAATTGTAAGTGTATACATAATTTATAATTAATTAGAGGAAGTGCATAATAAAATTCATGGTGTGCAAATTTGACACCCCTTTAATAACCAAATTTATAATTTATACAAATTATCCTGTTCCTTAGTGGCCAAGTACGTAGTAAGACTCACCCACAGTTGCCTTCACATGAATTGTGTTGACCTTTATTCTAGCACATACTCCCCCTTTACAGGAATACTCCTCAACCATATATGATACGGAGTTGACCTTTCTGTTACGTACTAATTTACATTTACGGAGATAATTATGTACAAATTAGTTTTTAATAACATATCGGTTGTCACCCACTAATTTGGTTTTTCAGTCTTTTCGCTATTACGCGACCCATACGTGCTTCAAAATTAATTGACTTAACCCACTTATTATCGTTGACCTTCATAATAATGACCAATACTTGCTATAAATGGATTGCCGATGCGATTTGTCCTTTGTAGCGTTACTCCTCACCAACATTTGGCATCATAATATTTGTCGTTCCCCTTTTGTAGCATTACTCTTCACCAACATTTGGTGTCATAATATTTGTCGTTCCCCTTTTGATGGTCATTGAACAGAATATTCCTCCAACATCGGTGGTATTATTAGATTGTTGATATACTACTTCTGTTCGAAATATTACTTTGGGCCAAGATTGTGTTTCATTTGTTTATTAATCATGTCACATATTTATTCACTTTTACGTGATTACTCCACATCCAATGGGTATTGTAATGCCCTAAACCGCACCTCACCAGCTTGGGCACGTCGTAGTGCCGCAGGGCTCTAAAACATAAACCGAAAGCTCGATTCACATTCTAGAGGACCTCTAGGCATTTTGTTAGAAAAGTTTTTGTCTTAACACAGCGGAAGCTACAAATACTTTTGAGGTGAAAACTTAAATTGCTACAATCAATTTCATTCATCCAGAGCTTGAATAAAGGCTAACACGAGGTACGAATCCTAATGAAGAAGAATTCAACTGAATTTGACTGGAGACTAAATAGCAATAAGCTCTAAAACACAAAATTCGATAAATAGGATTTAGAACAAACTCCAGACAAGGGTTTACCGATCTTGTTCTGCACACCCAGCTCCGTCTGCCATCGTCCCATTACCAGTGCACAGTACCCGCATCCATACTGTTATAGGAGTGAGCTTTCGTCCTTGCTGCTCTACAGGAACTCTACCTCAACTAAAATTAAAACCAATAAACAAATATTTGGGCTGCCCAGTATGAAAACATATTTAAACCAAATATTTAAAGGAACGACAAACTTTAATGTTTTTCAACTTGAAAATCGATGCATGATGCTTAAATAAATACGGCGCCAAATCCAAGTTTTACCTGATGGCCGGTCGCATAGACCCACTACACGACCTTACCTCAATTTATTTGATCACCAGATAAGCGTAGGGAGAGCGTTCGCTACTTAGCTACACACACGGATCAGGTCGTCATTGCGATCGCTCACCATCCGACCGCTGTAGCTAAGCCTCCGGAGGTTGAGGGAATCGAACCCAGGGAAGTCAGTGGCCCTTTCGCTGACAAGCCATCACATTTCTCATACGGTTTGGTCAGTATGCATCGCATTTTAACTTAGCCAAGGCACACTATGTCACATGCATCACATTGAAAACAACTAAGGAAGTAAACATACGCATCGAGAAAAGGTCCGAATCCCTACCTGGATTCCGATGCTTTCTGTCATGTACTCTGAGAGTCGGAAACCTTCCGTTCCTTGGGTGACTGGAATCCTAGATTCCTACATTTGGACATTTAATAATCCATTGAACAATTATATGAAATCTCGATGCTTAATGACTCGTCCAACCAACTTTTTCTAGTTTGACCATACGTTGAATAAGGTTTTACCAACCTTCCCTGATTTGACCAAGATTGACCATTTTGTCCAACGTTTGACCAATCGTAATAGGTTCGATAATTAACCTAAATTACCGAACATTTTACTTAAATCATGATATCGACCATATATATTAGGTGCACACCAAATTTTACGAAGGCCACCGAATATATAAATTTCCGATCTTTACTTACTATCACTTCCCGTAGTACTCAAGCAACGAAAGTTATGTCCAATTTCCAATTTCGTTAACAAATAAATTGAACTTTACTTAGCGATTATGTCCATAGTAATTCAGCCAAATTACTAAACACACCCAATGTTTTTCCAACATAATTTCTACTCAAAATGGGTGTACCTAATTTACTCTGGACACCCACATTAAGCAAAGCATAAACCATCAGTACCAAATCAGTTACTCATCTCTTTACGAGACACAAAGATCCAGCCACCATAATCAAGACTCCTTATATAAATACATCACCTAAACATCAATTACCATTCTTAACGATAAACGGGAATCAAGCTAACCCAATTTAATTCAAGTATTGACAACAACATGGTTCAAATACCTTTCCGTTTTTCTGGCAAAAGCTATCAAACAAGGAGTGGATACATTCCCAGACAACGTTTATGGCTAAATCCCATCCATGATTAAATCAACTCATACCCCTATAATTGTCAAAAAGCAGACCCACTCATCTTTCTTTAGTTATTAGAGAATCAAAGTTATCAAACCAACCAGGCATGCTTCATGAATTTCATAAGGACGTCATCCATGAACCAAAAACCACAAATAATTATACCATTCATTGCCAGCTTACCTTCCTTGACCAATTTAGTGAATGGGTTCACTGATGTCCAACACCTGAATTCCTATTAACTCCAACTTCGGCACTGAACACTTGTTTATGGTTCTCCAATTCTTATCTCCTCCTTCGTACAACCTCAATTTCCAACAAGACCAATATTATCAAAGTTGTACAACCTGATTTCAAATTCACCAAGAACATATATGGGCTCAAGGAAGCTTACCTTAATTGATTCCAAATCCAAGTCTAAGACGGTCATCCTCAAATAATGGGTTAGACACCCATATTTTTCTTCAGGTAGTAACCATCATAGCTGGTAGTACGGTGGTTGACGACGATTACACAGGTAGAGGAGTGAGATTGTTGAAACTTTTACTCGAACGCAAGGGAGAGTAAACCGATTCGGTGAAGGAATCCAGACCCAAAGCATTTACCTTTTGCTCTCCGTGCATGGTTTTGGGACAGACTACAAGAGAGGAAGATGAAATAGGTGAAAGTGGTTCAGTGGTTAGGCGGGTAACCAGAAGTCTGGACGCGTGCTTCATTCCCAGATGCACACCTCAATCATCTCATGCACTCTAATGCGTGTTTCATTCCCAGGTACACACCTCAGCTCTCTCAATCTTTCAGGTTTTAATCTCACTGTTCACAGGCCCTATAAAGTTGTCCAATTAATAATGGATGGCTAGGATCGCTCCACCCATTTTCTATTGCTTTAATTAATTTCCAAAAATCTCAAAACTTGGGAAAATTGCTATAAGTAGCTCGGGTATCTGGAAAATTCTCCGAAAGTTTCCACGAATTCATCGTGTCGTGTATTTTATTATTATCCACTCCTAA
This sequence comes from Rosa lucieae, assembly GCA_024704745.1. Taxonomy (NCBI): domain Eukaryota; kingdom Viridiplantae; phylum Streptophyta; class Magnoliopsida; order Rosales; family Rosaceae; genus Rosa; species Rosa lucieae. Next base: position 24,932,737 of record CM045497.1, on the reverse strand, counting down.
ACTGAACACTTCACTCTGTGAGAATTCCCGATAATTTTCTCAAACACCTTGACCTTTATCAAGATCGTTAAGCAATTTCTCGTACGATCTCCACTACCTCGAGACATTTTTCTGGGGCTCACAGGTATGCTCATTTTCGTCTTCACCTACTTTTTCCCCGTTACGTTATTATTCTTCACGCACATTTGGTATTATTTAACTTACCCACTTATTGGCGTTCATGTGATTTGGGGTGATGCACAAGTGACCTTCTGGGGATTTGTCGTCACACCCTTATTTTTTGTTGTAGCGATTACTCCTTAAACATATTGACATTGCAGATATTATTCATCCCCTACTTATTGGACTATATGTCATTAATCGTCATCTACATTCACCAATAATCATATTACCTGTGATTTATGTTCACCCTCTTATTTGCCTTCTTGTCATTACTCCTCACCCGGAATCGCTTTCCCCGCGCTTACTATATCTGATGCCCTTCATTCGACTTCATGTGATTAAAACCCCTAAATGTCACTAAGTAATAGATTTTGTGAACAGTCATCCGTTTATGCATTTTTCTTAATTACAGTACTGTCACTATGCCAAAAAGGCCTTCAGACGACATAACTGTTCTGTCGTCTGAACGAACAAAAATGTGTCGTCTAGTACGGTGTCGTCTCTTGGGGGCATCAGACGACATAAAAAAAAAAAGTCTTGTGTTGTCTGATGAGTTTTGCATTTTGGGAACATTGTGATCTGTATCTTTAAAAGCATTCAAACAACAGTTTTGTATTGTCTGATAAACAAAACAACCACAGTATTTTTTAAATGCTATTGTGTGAAGCATATTTGCAAGACTTATTTGTGTGGTCTGAATGCCCTTAAATGAACACTCATATGTAGTGTCTTCTCTCATACAACAACAATTAAAGATTGTGCTAATTTACTTTAAACGACAATTATATGTGGTCGTAAAGAGCATAAGAGGACAATTAAGTGTCGTTCTAGGGTCCATACATACGACACTTAAGTGTTGTGTGAAAGGTCTTTTATTAGATCTTTTATATTGTCTGTGATTGATTCAAACCACACTTATTTGTTGTTATTATACACTTTAGCCAATACTTTCGTCTAACTTATGTTGTTGTTTTGCCCTTTAGACTACAATTTTCTGTCGTCCCAATGCCAAAAGGACAATAGACTTCTAATTGGTTTTTGTGTTGTTTTTGTTCAACTGCAACCACACATTTTGGTGTGCTTTTGTTTTAGCTTGCTATTTGAGATAACACATTAGTAGTCTCCTGTTACAATTGGTATGCATGCATCTGGAAATTAAAATTGCATATTCATGAAACCACAAAATCCACATCCAAAATCACTCATTGCAATTTCCACTAATCCACCATTGTCTCATGTACACAAACCTAATCATGAGCATCAATTCAAAATGGCCCATATCTACTAATCTAAATCTGCAGACAAGTCCAAATGCTTAATGAAGAAAGAATTTCTACTAGACACAAGTTAAATGTAGGAACTAGCTAGCTGTACTACTGTATTACACCTGATGGCTTCCCTTGGGGATCACGTAATCTCCATAATTGTCCTTTGACAGCTTCCTACGCAGAAACATGCATGATTATCACCAAAATAGGGGAGAAACAAAAATAACATGTTAAAAGGAAATCTTAATTAAAATGCCAGTCTTGTAGAAATGAACTAATATAACATGACCAAGCATCTTGGGGTACTCATGTGCTTAGACGAGAAGATATTTTGATGTAATAGTTGCCTATTTTAGTTTCTTATATAGAAATAAACAGGTTCATAACAAAAATGTCTGGAAACTTGGCATAAATTACTGGATACTAATGGTTATAATGGCAAGGACTCATATCCAATGGTCAAAACAAGAACAAATGCAGATGTCCACTCAAGAGAAAGATTTTATGTGTGCATATGTGGGTGTAGCAATCAGCTGGGAGCTAGTTCAACATCTCAGTCCGATTGAAAATGGATGATACCTGAAGAACTCCCTTGGTTGTGAAGTCAAATGCAGTTGACAGCTGTCCCGTGCCATCAATCCAACTTATTATTTGTTGTCTGTGGCTATCTGCACAAATGGAGTCCACGTAAACAACATAAGCACTTCTAATAAAGGTAAAATGAGAGAGAGAGAGAGAGAGAGAGAGAGAGAGAGAGAGAGAGAGAGAGAGAGAGAGAGAGAGAGAGAGAGAGAGAGAGAGAGAACCAAAGTAACGTCATTACTACTAAATTCAAGCTAGCCTTTCTATATTAACTAATACTATGAACGTTGAGGTATTTTAATTAACACTTCAGACTAGAGCTTCATTCATGCCTATAACTTTATTCATATAGAATAACTGAAGTGACTGTGGTTCGTTGATCTGATTAGTTGAATAGTGCTCAATAAACATCAATATATTATACCTTGGTTGTAGTCCAAACCATGACCATTGTAGTTGCAATAATCCCAATACTCCCCAACGGAAAAAACTGGTTTTGCTCCTTCAATATACTCTTTCACATATTTAGCTGCATAACTAATTGAATATTCAGAAACATGGGACTGACTAGAGATGAAGAAAAGAAAAAAACCAGACGTTCTTTTCTTCTCTCTTTGTGATAGGAAAGAAAATTTCCATGCAGAAACTAAACTAGAATAGACTACAGAGATTATTCTCAAAAAAAAAAAAAAAAACAGACTACAGAGCAATGGGCAAGATGTCCACTGGATTAATGAACTAAGAAAAGCTATTTACGGCAGCAATCTAAATAAGCAACAGCCTCAACTACCACAATAATTACAGAATAACACTAATAAACAGCAGCACTACGATTTGAAAATTAGCAAATAGTGGATTACCGTAGGATGATTACTGTCCAAAGCAAGAAGATATATGTAAGAAAAGAGAAGCAAACCTTTGATGCCAAATTATCAACCTTTTGTTGAAGACTTGAGAGTATTTTTTATTGTTCTTAAGCTTTTGCTCCAGCTCAGAAACATCATGCCTGCAAATGAACTTTGATTAAAAAATCAAAATGTTAGCCCCATAAACAGAAGAAACATGTTACAAAACATAAGAACTATGGCAGTTCCTTTTCATAGTCATGGATCTCATGGTAATAACATGATATTATGCACACTTTCTGTGGACTTTCTAAACCTCAATAGAAATTATTACTGTGTGAATACTGCAGTTTCGATGGGTGGGAAGTTCTTCCTATATGAGTATATGTACATAAACATGACTCGTATTTTATGAAATTGCCTTTAGTTATGCAAGTCATCAAAGTTTACTCTGGCCTAGACACTTTGCAACTATAGCTTCTTCACTGGGAGTCTTTATTAATAAGTCGGCTTTGTACTTGGGCTTAGCAAGTGCACAAGTATTTTCTACATGGGGCTACACATCTAAAAATGACATCCACAAAAAGTCATTATACCTGAACAAATCTGTAAAGGCCAGGTATTGACATAAGATCAGCACCTATAAGCTGTAATCCAAAGTCAACATAAGGCTGCAAAAAAGAGGGGGAAAATATAGAATTAGTTATAGCCTAAATATATAAAGGCTATATGCAGGTGAAATACTTAAACATACAAGACAACAAGATTATAACCAAAAAAATACAAAACAACAAGATTTAAACAAATTAAACCTAAATTAGGCATACATCAAGAGATAAAAGATTGGGTAATTAATTATTAAGGGGTGGCTAAATTGTACTTTTGCACTGAAAATAAACCATCCCCAGTACAAATTAAACCTAAATTAGGCATACAACAAGAGATTTCTTTTATAAATTTCTCTGTACCCTTCTATCATAGCTAGAATCAGTCTTGGAAGACATTTGCAACCTTAAAGTCATTATACCTGAACAAATCTGTAAAGGCCAGGTATTGACATTAACCATAAAGGGATTTGATGAAAAACATTAACCATAAACCAAATGGGAAGGAAAAATACTAAGCTCAAGATAATAAACAGAAAACTATTAATTGTTATATGTATCACAGATGCACGGTCACACAGTTTCCTTCTATCTTATCTTTCCTTGCAAGCATACCTTCTACAGAAATGAATCTTTGAAAAAGTTAAAAGAAAAAAAACCAGTTTTGGAAATAGTAAATATTGAGCTATGTCCCACCGTAATAAGAAATAGGAAATAGTAAATATTCCAGTATCCATTGGAGCAAGCAATCAAAATGTCCCACCGTACCACATGAAAAAAAAAAAAAGCTTGAGCTATGAAGATCACTCAAGAAAGTTTGTCTTGCACTAAATTCCCAGAAAAAAAAAAAAACTGTCAAGAAAAAAATCAATCCAAATAAATTAGTGAGAGCTATGAAGATCACTCAAGAATATTATGTAGTATAAATTTATCACAGGGTACCTGCACTTCAAATTATACAAATCCCTTGGCATGATCTAACAATTTTGAGGAGCCGATGTTATATCTGGGAGATATAATATTAATTTTCGCCTTGCTTAATCAATAAGTGGGTTATTGTTTTTTATATCAGGTGATTAATTTTGGCCTTGCTTAGTCAGATACCATGTTAGATTGACTACCTTCTTACATGATATTATACTTACCTTCTCAAGCCTGTAAAATTCCGTTCTGCCAATTGAATAGGGAAAGTATAATATCATGTAAGAAGGTAATTAAGACATGACTTATATAAGCCCCATCAATTAGCTCAAAAGATATTCTTTTCCTCCTACCTTGGTTGTGTATTTTACAAATTCGAGGTAGAACAGAACGTTGCTTTACTTTATAAACCATAGAATGCAACTCACACTCTTGAATTGTAAACAAAAAATCTGTTTCTCCATGATCTGAGTACCTCTCTTATACTAGCATCACTTCCCAAATCATTGCCCTGAACAACAGAACGTGAAAAATTAGTTGGCTGAAACAATTTGGAATTTCTGGCCATAGTCTACAGGATTAGTATATAGGTCACAAATTCTAATTTCTGCTGCAACTCAGAAATAAAGGGAATTGATGATTACACTGAACTTTTACTGTAACAGTTGTTCCAACTCGGCCTCTAAGCTTCTGTACTGCTGCTTCAGTGTCAACACCATGCATTAAACTTCTCACCTGAAGTGATACACACATTATTTGAAACTAATATTCGACAAGTTAGTTAGGCCATGGAGAAATAGAATTTTGCAACACATTGTCATAATTAAGGAATATCCTACACTCTTGAATGCAACTCTCAAAATTGTTCACTGACCCAGCAATCAAACAGAATCCATACTGAAATCAAAACCAGAATTTCAATATTTCAATCAAAATCGAAATTACATGAACTTACCCCAAAAACTAAGTATCGATCACAACCCTATACCCAAGTTCCTCATCTTCTCCTTGGCTCAAAATGCAGTTATCCAAAACGCAGGTCCTCTTCCTCCTCACAGAAAAACCGAACAATACCCCTACAAAATCGAAACCCAATTGAATTCAAAACCAACCACAGCAAAAGATTGAAACCCATATCAATCCAAACCCAACCGCAACAAAAACCCCAATCAAAAAAAAAAAAAAAAGGAATCTGGGAAACAATACCTTCGATAGCCAAGCTTTCAAGATTGATCCAAATGAAAGGCGAACTGACTTCTTCTCCCGCTCTCTCGATTCCAACAGTATCGCCTTCCACTACTCCAGTCTAATTCGAGGAGAAAGGGTCGGTCCCGTCGACCTTCGAGGATAGAGGGAGAGGGCTAGTGTCGGCGACCGTCCAGGAGAGATTGAGAGAGAGAGAGAGAGACGACGAGTCACTAAGTGATTGCCTTCGAATTCATGGAGAGACCAAGACAACAGTCACTGAATGACACCGTTTCGCCGCCATCGACAGTGAAGGAGGCTGAGAGTCAGAGAGAGAGAGAGGTCTGGGTTTTCAGTAATTGGAACACCTCATTTTGACGAGGATAAGAGGAAAAGTAAAATCCAATCACCCCAAATAGCAGAAAAAACTAATCGAAATCAAACCTAAAATCGAAACTAAGAAGAAGAGGGAGAGACTAAGAAGAAGAATCAAGTGAGCAAGAAGACGAAGGAGAGAATGAGAATCGAGTTCTGAAGGAGCTGAGTGAGAAGGAGAGAGGCTGGTTTTTGAGGTTTTCAGTTTTGCGAGTTCTAGGTCAAGCTAAGGGAGCTGATCGAGTGAGAATGACAGAAAATGACTTAATTGCGAGGGATCTATGTCCAAAAGCACAAGTCAAAATAAATTGGAAAATTTTAAAACCCACACTCAGACAACATTTAAATGTCACGAATTCTAGTCAACTAGGACGTGGCTATTTGAGAGGGAAAAGACTCAATCAACTTTTGGATATCCCTCCAAAATCACCACCTTCTACAACTACACAAATGTGTTATCTGAATGCTCACCATTTATCCAAATTTGAGATAGGAAATCACTACCTTCTACAACTACACAAATGTGTTGTCTGAATGCTCACCATTTATCTAAATTTGAGATAGAAAATCACCACCTTCTACAACTACACAAATGTGTTGTCTGAATGCTCACCATTTTTCCAAAATAAACCAGTATGGTTTTAGTGTATATTCAGACGACAGAAAAAAAAATTATGTCGTCTGAAAAACTCAGACGACATAAAACAAAACTTATGTCGTCTGATGCGTGTCGTCTGAAGGCCTTTTTGGCATAGTGTGTGTGTGTATATATATATATATATATATATCTTATTAATGTTCCCATTGAGATGGGTTTATATTTAGAAGGGTAAAATATTGATATGGTACATGACCTATCCTGAAAAGCACTTTTTGATACCAACAAATTTTTAGGGAGTCTAGTGGTACTTGTATTATCTCTCTGTTACCTGTTTTAGTTGTTCCGTCAATTATTCCGTTAAAGTATGCGTGAAATCGTAAAACACCTTTTTTTTCTTTTTTTTTTTTCTTTTACAAATGGTTGATTTAACTATATTAAAATAAAGGGGGCTTCTATTCATACCTCCAAAATTAGCAGAGGAAGATTTTTTTATTTTACTCAACAATCATCTTAAATATAACAAAACTCCAGCAAAATTCAAGACAACTAATTTATTCCTGACTCATCTTCAGGACTACAAAAGAGAAAGAAGAAAAATCTCTCGTATTCAAGGTTAGATAGATAAATTATTGTAAGATAAACACAAGAAATCATGCATGCAGCCCTCGTTGTTGAAATAAAGTGCTCTTCGATCAACGCATCCACATTTGGCCTTGCCAACTCTTTCAATCTCATCCTTCTTTTTAATAGCATAATTGATTAACTGTTAGAAGAACCTTTGGCAGCATTAATAAGTTCAACAAATATTCTACAATAGTTGTGATATTTCTAAAAGCAAACTCGCGAGTACCAGTTGTAAGAAGATAGGTAACCTGATTCACAGATCGATCTCAATGGTGAGATATCCATAGCCTGATAACAACACCAGCAGAGCCAATACGTGCTGCGTCTTCACGTAGAGCACTATTGACATCAGCGTCGACAATAACATTGATGGGGTTCAAATAAGTTAGCAAATTGATAATCTCCATTGCATGCCTAATAATAATGACATGGCCATCAGTTTATTCCAGTGGTTCTCTCGTGCATCATTAGTGAGTTTGTAAGTCTCAGTATTGGCCTTTCTTGAATCGTTTGACTAAGTACCTCCTAGCAGATAACTAATTGAAGAATGCAAAGATTGGAGTAGCCTTCATGGGTTTACCTTATTCATGATCTGGTATATATGGATTATTTTACTGTATTTCATTAGAAAACCCTTGATTTTTTTATCAAAGTTTATTTAGTTTCAGGAATAAATAGGTTTTTATTGATTTTGATTAGACGAGGGGCATTATGGAAAATAAGGGAGGTGTACATTGCATATTGGTTATTTATAAAAGTAAGCTAGAGGTCTATTACGTGGGGAGGTCCAAATGCTAATTTTGGAGGTATGAATAGAAGCTCCCTAAAATAAATTCAACTAGGTTGAACAAAAAAAAAAACCCTGAATTGAATTTAGTGAATATCTAGATTTTCCTACCATATGTATTCATTAATCATATTATTTGGTCGAGAGAAAAGGTTGTCATTAGTTGACCGAAATTAATATATATTAAATTTTCATAACAAATCTGGTAAACAAAACCAATAGTTCTTAAATTAATTGGCTCAAGTTTCCGGAGTACAGTGAACAATATATTGGGTATTTGTTTTTTTCTTTTTATGTGTCAAATATTTTATTTTTAATTATAGATATTAAATAAATTAAATTCTATAATTTGAAAATATGCTATTTGACCCTTGCTATTTTACTGGCATGAGTGTCACATGACCGCCACATAGGCATTTTGAACGGAACAATGGACAGAGGTACTATAAAGGGTAACAGAGGGATAATACAGGTACCACTAGACTGCCTGAAAATTTGTAGTTACCAAAAATTCAATTATGTGAATATTCGGGTACTATATGAGGATATATACAGGACAAGACACCGCATCTGCTAAAAACCCCTTGCTAAAATTACTACATATGGCAATGCCATAAAACCTATGACCACCTAATTTAATTATATTTGTCCTACGTTACCCGTGTATTATATGCAAAGTAATTAACATTGGTTATCATAAGAAAGGGAAATTCGTTAGCAACACTTAAACAGAGTTATTACATTGCAAACCAAATTTAAATTGTTGACCAATTCCATCACATCTACAACTACTAACACACTACAAACTGAAAACATACAAAACTTACACCACCTGGTCAAGTCCTACAACATGAAAAGTTAACATGTTTATTTGTGGTTCACCATCGCCATTGCCGATTGTCCTCTTTAATCCCACCAAAGTTACAGATTCTCCATCAGGAACACTCAGCCTCCTACGTAAGACACCTTGCATTTGTTTCCCACTGTAAGCTCATATCCTCTCCTTAGTTTGTCGAAACCTTCGCTGAACCTGTAAGGGTCATTTGACTTCTGAAATGTAACATCCCATGATTCTCCATCTCCAATCCTCACTACACACTGCCGACTACGGACACCATTGAAATATTACTTTGCATATCCCATCGGAAGTTTCTATAATGCAGTGAAAAAACTTGTGAATGTTAGCGTCGGCGCAGAGTAAATATTGTCAACACCTAACTGCAACACTGAATGTCATAGGTAATAACAATGCATCTTTTTCCCAACACTACATACCTCTTCTATTATAATTACATCAGTTTAATTCTAGTAGGCCACAAACATAATTTTTGTATGTTTCTCAACTATTGGAATGGGTATCTAGGCTCCCCATGTGATTTGAATGAAAAATTAAATATATAACAAATTTATACGCTTGGAAGTGAAATGGGTAAATAATTTAGGAAACTATTAGACTACAATAATGAAGTCTGTATAAATGTTTCAACTGAGGGGTATGCTTTTGGTATCTGCCGTGTATGATTTACAAATAAAGCAAATAATGGATGAATTAACCATTTAACTCTTGTCATATAATACTATTGATTACAAAATTCATTTCATTAACGAGAGATTATGACTGCCAACAATTGAAATATTAGAATATGTAATTTCCACTCCAACTGTGTGTGTACGATGTGTCTTATTTTGGTCACACTGCAACTGTGTGTATTAAAAAACACATGTTTACTACAGGTACTGACGACATACGAAAAAAATAAAAATGCAATACCGTTTTCTGTTTATTTGTATACACGTATATAAACATGTGGATGAAATCATATTTTGATCAAACTTATTTATATATATTTATATAGATATCTACATAATTTTGGTTTTATTTTTGCCCCAACCATTTAACTGTAGGATAGGCGACCACAAATAATGTATTCCTACATTGGTCACCTTAATACGTTAGTTATGTAAATTTGTTTATACATCTTGTCATGGCTTCAACACATGTATAACTGGTATTGTAATATACTTACCGCATATTTGTCTCCCACTCTGACCACAACACTCGGGATTGGATTTTGTTACAACTGAACATGTTATGTGTCATCTAAAGTATCAGAAGAAATGGCATAAATAGAGTCATCTTGGTCATCATTGTCATTCCCCTCCGGATATTCTTCCACAGCACTATAAACATACAGTCTATCAGTTATTGTTCGGACATTCATCATTTCCCTATCCGCCATCACTCCGCCATATTGCACAAATGACATCACTCTTACCTCCTCCTTCCAACGATCGTAATCCACAATGCGCCACTTGCATGTCGTCCTAATGTTTGCCCTCACAAACATTTTCCAACCTCATTTTATTACTCCTCCTCCCTCGCTTAGCTTCATACGTGCATTGTACGACATTTCCCAGTTCAAATTGTGAACCCATATTTTATTGTCAATCGTCTTCCGACCTACCACTCCACGTAATATCCCTCCCGGTATGTCCTATTTAGAGGAAAATATTAAACATTAATTCCATATGGATATATACCGTTATTCACATCCTTCTATTGGCATGCAACGTAAACCGTAACGACTAAATTTTTTTCACACATAATACTGACAACATATTTTTTCAATGTAATTCAAGTATGGATTACCAATTCCTCGCTGTTCACGCCATCGGGAATCACCAACTGTGCAAATGAAGGAAAAACGCCCCCAACTCCAGCAGTTGTTTTCATCTTCAGTGTCTCCATTGGTGTGCCCACCATCAGCACTCCGGAACGTCCATACCTCTTTGCAGAAAATGTTATTGCCTCCTCGTACCTTAACATCACTAGCATTCACCCTTCGGTCATATTGTCGGCAACAAATTACGCCCACCCATCGCCTAATTCCACTCCAGTACCATCCGTATTTATTTCAACCATCCAACTACCGATGGGGTATCCCTCAAGTTTAATTTTTCCCTTGCGGCATTTGTCGCCATTCATGAATTCTTCTACAAATGGAGGAGAGATGACCTATAAGACATGAAATTTCATCAACTCAGTCACTCAAGTAACACATTAAACCTTTCAAACTTCCCCTGTCCCTTCCACATTTTCGCAGAATCAGGAATTTAATATCAATGGACTTGTTACATTGTAATGCGTGTAATATAATTTTACACCAACTAACTTTTGTATCGACATCAGCCTACTTACCAAACTCTCTGTGTTCTTTGACGGGTTCCTCACAAGTTGGATAAAACACGACTCCCTTCCCATTCGAAGTTGAGGGACTGATCCACTCCCTGATGCCATATTTGCGAATATCCAAAGTTGAGGGGTTGATCCGCTTGTTAATGCCATTTCTGCGAATGATTCATTAGAATCAGCAGTAGACATGAAACGTTTGTTAAGCTAAGTTTTAAACACGAAGGTGACGGTCAGATGTCGAGTATAAGGACCTTAACGAAATAACTAAAACCTACACTATTTCATGCCTATCTCCTAAAATCATACCTTCAGCAATGATTATATATAAGTATATAACAAGAACTCGATATCATGTATTCTCTTCCCTTACAGACCCAAACACAAAAGTAATACCTTCAAATTTGATGTTGAGTCTCGTGATCTTGACTGCGACTCGCATATATGCCTTCTGGGCGTCAAATCTTGCCCTGGCACCGCCTCTTTATGTATGAAACCTCTCGCACCCGGCCGACGTTGATCACTCCCACTCTTGGTCGCTGTCTTTAGCAGAGACTAACACCGACCCTTAACCTCCTCCGTTCCCTTGAATGAGTTTCAGCCAGTTACGGTGTGGAAGACGAATTGCATAAAGGTTTTAATTGGAAAGAGGTGGCGAGGGTTTTTATTTTGGGTGACCCAGTTGCAATACTATAACTGTTACCGCCCGTTTTCCGTCTTTCCAATATCCACTTTCCATGCACCATTACCGATTTTTTGCTTCTTTATTGATGTTGTTTAAATATTTTGTTGTTGCTTCCCCTCCCTATTTTATGAGTTTCCACGTCACTCTACAGTCTCTCTACTTCATAGTTATTGCCTCACCCAATAAAGATGGTTACATTTCTATTTAGTTAACTTTTCCCTTCCCCATGCTTCTCCCACCTTCCATGTTGTCCCATTAAAGATGGTTAGATTTTTATTTATTAAAAATTTTCCCTTCCCTATGCTCCTGCCAACTTCCATCTTCTCAAAGTATATGACTGCAGGTCATTTATTTCTCTGTTTCCAATGCCATTCAGAGCCCAAGAAGGACACGTAATGTTTCCATACGACCTAAGAAGGACACGTAATGTCCACTACTATTTAATTAACTACTAGCCTTCCAGCACGCCCATACGCGCGTGAGGAATGACCGCGCTCCCTCGTGCGACTTATGTCTTCAAAAATACCGTGTGTGTTGCAAAATATCATTTATCTATTTTCGATAGTTATAGGTGTCAATGTAAGGCAGGTTATGTTGGTTTTTTATGAGATGAACAAAATAAAAAAAAACATATTTTCTTTTGCACCAGTGTTATTCCACACCAAAGACAGATGTCTGACATGGGAAATGCCATATTCACGCGTAAAGACTTCTATTTTCTTCATTTTTTTTATCATTAATACTGTCATTTTTTTTCACTTCGTTATCCATACATTTGCCTTCAAATAGGGATTCCTATTCTTAAGGCTTTCTTCGTTGGTCAACTATCTACTCGATTGTGGGATTATGTTGAGATATGGCAAATGTCCACTTATTTAATGGACCTCGGCTAGCTGAGATTGATAAACAATTACTCATAAAAACTTAAGGAATTAACGGATCAAATTTTGCAAGAATTAAGAATTTAAGATTGACAAACAGGGTAAGCACATGAAAGTGAGGTTCATATATAAATCATCAACATTAGAAAATATAACATAGCAAATTGTTTTATTTGTTTGATTTTCTTTATTTTGCTGCCACCTTTTCCTTTTCCATCTTCTTAAACCTTTCTCATCCTCACTCCTCAATATAATGCCCTCTCTTCCTACTTCTTACATTCTATTTTGTTTAAAACAAACACTGTCATTTGGTTCCTTTTTTGTGCCTTCTTCCATGATCTTCTCTCTATGATAAACTCAATCTGAAATAATCACAAAAGAGTTGAATTTTTTAACAGAAATATATTAGAAGTTTACTGACCTTGAAAGATATAAGTTGATATTTCAATGGACTTGATGAAGGCTATGTTAATCTCCAATCAAACAGTGAAATGACTAAGATTTGTATGCACTATTGCAAGTTGCCAACGAAAAGGTGCCCTGCATTTTCCCTTCATTGACATTTATAGCACTACTTTTTCCTTCAGCAGACATCAATACCAACCAATGAATTTATCTAAGAGAATCACTTTAATTACAACCAACTTTCTTACCTGCATAACATGAAGAAAGAATAAAGAAGAAAGAAGAAAGAAGAAAGAAGAAAGAAGAAAGAGGAAAACTGTGTCAAAGAGTTTTGAAATTCAGGGAATTGTTTTATGCTTCATTTCAACAATTACCCTATTCAAATAGAAAACATTGTGAAAAAAAATGAGTAAAGATTGATTAGACCATGATGGTACAGATAACTTGGAAAACAATTAATCAATATAGAAAAATGTCATAACAAAAGTAGGAGATATATTCATCCATGCCACTCTGTTTTCTTCGCTCTTTAACTACAAGAGAACTTAGTTAAACGAAGCCATCAAATATAAGACACAAAACTACAATTTAATTGCATACCTAATTGGGATTGCATCCAAGAACTGTAACTTCTATATAAAAAAATAAGAGAAAAAACAATATGAAAATTGCACAAATGCAATTCAAAATGAAAATTGCATGCATACAAAACCATGAGATTAGTTTCATTTGTGGTATGTGCTGGAAGCCAATTCCTTTTAGTCTTATGTGCAAACTGTAAAATGTGTTCTCTTTTGTTATTTACCTTTTCCTTTCATTTGTCTATGTACTCGATGCTTGATTGCTTGTTCATAGCATTACCCAATTGTAATATGACATCCCAAATCAACATGTAAATACAATCCAATGGAATTAAAACAACGGAAAAACCTAAACAAATTGTCAGCGTTGATGGTTTTCCACTCTGGCACTTGGTGCTGCCACTAAACACGAAAACCTAGCGAAGGTGAAAAATTCTTATACAACCCATAAAGAAAAAAAGAAAGAAAAACAATAAGTGTTTCAGTTCCGTAGATAGTGCACTGTTACAGTTAAGAACATTTTAAAAATAAAACACACACAGAGAGTTGGAGGGTTGGAGCAATCATACCTGAATGAATTTTATCCGAAAAAATTAAATCATACCTTAACGAAGAGAGAACAGTAGGAACCAATTAACGCAAAATCAAAGGAACGACTTACCTTACTTGACTGAAGATTCAAAGAACGTGTATGGTATCTCCTGGTATCTTGAAAAATTTGTCAATTAGATAAATGATCAATTATGAAGAATCAAAAATGGCAAAAACTATACCTAATAGAACCTCCTTCTATCCGGCTTTAATGTCCTAATTTCATCAATTTGAATTCTAGTGGGAGTTGGTAACTTATTTTCTTCCTCAAAACCTGGTCGTCAGTTTGCTGCTAACTGTAAGAAGGAATTGTGCATTTATCTTATTTACCTTTTATTTATGAAATTTCTAACAATAAGTAGTTTAATAAACCAACGGCAATCACAGTGTTTTTTTGAAATTGTAACCTTAAGCCTTATTGGCTTAATTAATACTGATAATGAAAACTTTAGGCCATCCTCACTTTCCCAACTAGTTGGTTTGTCAAATTTACTCCCATAAGACGTCAGTAATTTGAATTTTTTTTCCTCCTTGTTTTAAATGGTGTTTCTAACACATCCATATTTATAAGTACAACAATTACGTTGGAGCTTCTCCTATCCACCTAGGTGAAGGTTACCTGCTGTCCTTTAACATCGAGTGGGGTACACGCGCTGACGGTACAGTGCTGAAACCAAAACACAGTTATTTGGCTCGTTTAAAAAATTTTACCATCTCTTTTTACTTGACCGGTTGGTTCAAAAAAAAAAAAACATTACGGCTGTTTTGAGTTTATAGGAGACTCGACGTTTTCGTTTTCAGTTTTCAATCGCAGTCACCATCCAGCCACGGCTCAAAACTGCAAACCAAAACCGAGCAATAAGCCAATAACAGACGGCAGCAAGAGTAGATCTTCGTCCACAGCAAGAGTAGAGTTCCACAAATCCACACCAAGATGTTAAAGTTGAATGACCACAAATAGACAATTGCTAATATAGAGTTATTATGTTTAAGGTCATGGACTTAATAGATGCCAATGAGAACCGTCAAATAGCATTACATTTAAGCAATTGCAAGTGTCTTTTTAGGTCCCCTGTCGATCTTTTTCACGACCTCAACAAATTGTTGTGTTTGGAGTAGTTGCTTCCAGTCATATATACACACCTCTATGTGTGCATTAATCAACCAGCGAATGACTCGGTTGAACCAAGACGGCAAACATTAATTCACATCGAATTTACCTCTAATTGATGACCAACTTAATATTCGTTCCCCATTCAACCCCATTCCATGATTATCTATAATTTACAAGAGTTGTAATTATATATGAACTAGAATGAAATGCAAAAAGTACCGAACACATCATAAACCATATACTAGTTAAAAATTACATCCGTAATACATTCAATATATATATATATATATATATAGCAGACCAACCGTGGATAGAAATACAAATGTAATTCAAACCTCACACATCTCATGGCTTTGACAAGTCAACTTAGATGAAAAACCAAGTGATTCTGGCCCACCCGATACATTGTAGTTTTCTGGTTCTTCGGGAAGCTATAGTAATTTCTGAAACAATGATATCCCTTGCTCAAATGAAGTGTTTCACCTGCTTGCACACCTTTCAGCCTCCAGCGCTCCCCGGCAATTGTCTGGACAATGAACCAAGTTGGCACAAGAGCAAATCTTTGTTGGTGAACCCATTTTTTAGGTAGATACAACAATGGGTTGAAGAGAAAATGTAATTTGATTTTCGTTTTATCAATTGAAGTAAATGAAGTTAACTTGTTATAATATTGATAAGCAAAATATGAAATGACATTATATCATCAACATTATAACTTTACTAACTTTCACTTGTACATATCATGTATAATTAAAACATGTGAAAAAGCTTCTCATGCTTACTACTAATCCCATGTCGGTCGTAAAATGTGGCTGTGCAACTTGGAAGGTGTTGTAGTTGTTCCAATTGAAATGATTGCCCAAATCCCATGTAAAACCCCTCAGTTGGCACTCCACATTTGGTTCTTGCTTAGTCGATACTGCCTCATATGGCGCTAGCTCATTCGCATTAGTATTAGAGGGACCAGGCTTAAACGAATCATCTTCATCATTATGAAACCCAAGTGAAGGCAATACCAAGTCACCACTGTCATGGTTAAATATTAATGCCAACATCACTTTTTCCACCAACAACTTAAACAGGACACAATTAACCTCACTAAGTTCACATTCAGAAGCAAAATCCCACCAACCGTTTTTGAACTGGATTGAATTTCTACCTCCCACCCCCAATCTAACGCCCAACGTAATGATCCAGATTTTTTCTGGGTGGGTTTCAAGCAACAGTTCGTACTCCGCGGATATTTCATAATCCCTTAATGCTTTAGCAAATTGACTGCAAGTAATATTCTGCAGTAAGCAATATGTCACTGTCATTCCATTACTATGTAACAAGTCATTTGAAATAGAAGGTCAATCTAATTCCATTAATCTGTAACAAATCATTTGATTAATTTGTAACAAGTCATTTGAAATAGAAGGTCAATCAAACTCTAATAAAAAGGCTATTGATCATTTTATGTTTTATTAACTTCAACTACAGACTGTCTATGTACTTCAAAATATGTCTAACAATTTATTAACATAGAGTGTACCACATGGTCATTGAGAGTTTCCCTAATAACGTAGAAATATTGGGGGTAATTGTGTTCCTGTGCCAACTAAGGGGGTCGCATTAGTTTTCTTTTTCCATCATATCTTGTGACCTGGAAGTTCATAATGTCCCCTGAGTATTTGAAAATGAGATCTATGCTCGGCTTCCCTTCATTAATGGCCACTAGAAATTCATCCAAACCTTCTTTGAAATACATCTCAGTCCCCTCGTGCCAAATTGCACATCTTCATATCACTAGACGTGATCCAGTTAGAACGAGAGAGGCAAAAGGACTTCGGTCATTTCTCAAATGTTTGAGCCTAAAATTTTTAGGAACTTCCTGCACACATTGTAACCGAAATATATGCTATATGTTTGCATGATTTATATTAACAATAACTTTTCTCCTCTATGTAATATAAAGAAGACATATTTGTGTAACCCATGTATCAAGTAACAAATCGAGTACAAAAAATCGTTTGGTGGGAGATTAACTTACCAGCTTTTGATAATTTTTAGTTGGCTGATGTGTGCGTGGAAATACGGCAACTCGTATTGTATCGTAACTGCAGTGCTATTGGATTCCATCAATCACTCTCTATATTGCCGTTGTAATTTCCATCATATGCAAAAACAGCAAAAAACAACAATTTGAGCAACCATTGTTCCCAATAAATTGGAGGATAAAAGATAATGAAACGAACATGATTATATTTGCACAACACGATCCTTATACAACATGGGTAAGGTTATAGATATTAAAATAGTGGAGTACCGTTGAAAATTTCAGCTTCTAGGTAAACTTTTGGCCGATCGGTTTGGATAACAGAAACAAATTGCTCGTCTGCTGGGGACTAGTGTGGATGCTAGTAGTGAAACTTGTGGTGTCTCCTATATTAATTGGTTGGCACGATGATCGGACCCGACCTTATACAACTACTTGGTCATGAATTGAAACATTCTTCCCACCTGCACGTGAATGCTGACCAAATGAAGACAATGACCAACTTCTTCCACGGGTCCCAACATCTCCACTTTCATGGTCAACTTGGTCATGGATTGAGACCTTTTCCAACATGCATCGGTTTGGTAAGAGATATGGCACGACAAAACGATGTACATGACCGCTCTTTATGAAAAAGTATTATGCCCATGTGGGTTATGTAATCCAGACTAACCCTTTACCCATTTTATAAACTTTATTTATTATAGCGTTATTTTAGTGGAAGTTGACATTTGCGGTTGGGGTGAAGCCACACGAGGTGTACTAATATGTATGTTAAACCTCCGGTTAAAACTACATTGTTATGCTTAGTTTACAGCTTAGAGAGGTTTCCCGAATTTTGTAATGTTGCCATGTTATGTGATTACGACAAAATTTCCGTTAAATTAATATGGAAAAAACAACATATAAATTTGTGTCATGCATATCGTGTAATTTGTGTTGGATCTGTTAATTTAAATAAGATTGTTATAAAATCAACCTGCTCTTCTAACCAATTGTGAATTATATGACTCGAAGTTAAAGTGTTATTAATTATTATGATGTTGATTTTTTAATTTATTTACATCGCGGAATATTATTATTGCATTGTGGTTTTAATACACGTGGATGGTGAACATCACTTTCTAAATTCATTTCATCATTTTTCGACACATTCCACTATCAATGCCGTAAGAAAAACTAAGAGTCAAACGAAGTGAAAGTAAAGTAAGCATGAGAATGAACAGTCTGACTCTGTCTTTTGCCTGATGAACGTTAGCATCGGTTTTACAATTATGAGGGCAACATCCCATTTATGGACAAAATAGCCCAACTGACAACCCAGCTCCCATTTGATAAGACAAGTGAAGAAAAAAAAAATTTCCACACCATGCCATGTTTTCCCTTGGTGATTGAAGACAATTTAGTGGACCACAACATTTCATCTTAAGTTAGAGCCATGTATTGAAGATCTCAAATGGAACGTGCCAATCTATTTAGAACCACCACACCCATCGAGATATAAAACAACAAAGCAATTAAAGTCTCATCCTCCTAAACACAGCCTCAGTTATTCTCCACAGTTGGAAATATCTAAGATATTGGTAAGAAACTGAAAACATTTTTCAGAGTAAATTCGTTGCATGGAATATGTACGTTGTAACTATATTGGGTTATTACTATTCAACATATGATTTTCCCAAAGTCACTAGGAGATCAAAGGCTGCAAAGGATTTGGAGATTCATTCTCCTGCTTTTCCTATAACTCAAGGCAATAGAAGAAGTTTGTAGTATCGGATCACCAAGAGGAAATCAAGGAGAATCACTATCACTGATCTTGGGTTAAAGGTAGGATTCATTTCATATCATTTAACATGATTTAAATTGATTTGCATATCGGATAGATTGGATTGATATTCTTATCTGCATTAAAAGGTTTTCAACATGTCGGATGTGGAGAAAAATAGGAAGATTTGATTTCAATTTTAAAACATTTACATACATATCTTATTCTGTGGTGCTAAAAAGAGATTTGATTGAGGGAGTCTTGCTCCTCTATAAAAGGTTTTGAAACTGCATTTTACATATAGAGTTTTTGATCTAAAAAGTGTTTCGTTTTTGTGAGATACAGTTCTTGGAAACTTTTTTGAAAGAACTCTCATTGTTTATGGTATTTGATTTTACTCACTACATTCATTACATACATATCATTCAAGATCAGTGAGGCATCTGTTTCACAACAAGATCTAGAATTTTAGTTCTTGATAACTACAATAGGTTGTGCCATTCTTTTATAGAATATGATCTTGAAATTGTAAACAAGTTAGCTGTGATGCTTATAAAGTGGTTGTGTTGAACACCACAACTTGTGTGTTGTAAGAACTTGATTTCATATTAGATTTGATTCTTGTGTGTGGGCTACATAAAACATTTCGCAATGATGTTTTCTCAGTGGTGAGGTTTACACTGCGTAAGCAATACTAGTGTTGATTTTCCGTAATTATCTATTTTGTAGCATTTAGTGTTTTCATACGTCGTTATGAATAATTGACAATGCAGTATACTTGGTAGGTTCTATAGCAACTACCAACAACAGCCGGCTTGTAACGTCTGAATTGCCTTTGTTTCTATCCCAGATCAACCTTGCTACAAACAAGAAAAGGGTCGTATGTTACATATAAATGTTTGTTTTCCTTCTTGCTTGATATTTATTATTGTCAATTATTTCTTAAGGATGGTCGCCTATAGTCAACATGCTTAATTATGTGTTTCAATATTTGTAGCACATTCCAAAACTGTTTGCAACAAAACACTTGGAAATGGACGAAATAATAAGGTCGGTTTTGTTGTTTCTAAATGGGATACCTGACCCATCATTCGGAAGCTCCCTTCGTCGACAGGGTACGAAGTATTACTTGAGTAATAGTTGAAGTAACTGTCTTAACTATATTATGGAGGGCAAGGATGTCCTAAAATTGGTTTTCATGTTTGAGGTTGGTTCAATGAGATTTTATATAACAAGATTTGACGAAGAAGGCAATATGATGCCATCTATTCCATACCAAAGCCGGGGCACACAGCCTGCGTATATTTTTGAAATGGAACGGCTGCGAGCAGAACATTTATATTATGGGGGTAGTGAGGTCACTGATAACGTGGTAAGATGTACTTGAACGATATTTAGATTATGTATCAACTATTGATATAAACATTCAAAAAATGCATACTTCGAGTATTGCATGAAACCCTAGGGCATACATTCTGACAAGCCATATTGTTGATTAGAGCATGTACCATGATATTAAGGAACATATTGCGTAAAAGTCGATGAGGAAGGATTTAGATTATACTGGCCAATTATATATAATATTGTGGCATAACTGCTAAATGTCGGTCACATATTTATAATGTTGAAAAGTAACCCTTTACCCATTAAATAATTCAACGATTCAACCCCAACATGCATAAAAAGTAGGAGCTACAAATAAAGAAGGGCTGCAATGGAATTAAACAGTACGGTGTTGGAACTTTTGATTTAGGGGTAAATACGAACAATTAGATAAAAAAATATGTATGTCATTTATGGGTACATTTTTGTTTGAGTGCAGAAGTCCTGAGGGTGGGAGATATATCGAGCAGAAGTTAATTAGATGGAGAATAATATGGTCTTACATCATTTGGAAAAGTAACATGACCATGTTATGAATATTAACTTTGTTGTTGTATAATGACATGGTGATTTTCATGTAGGTTTTCATCAGGGGTCATTTTCGTGACCAGTTACAAGTGGCTGGCATGCTAGATTACTTTACAAGTTTGTGTCCGACACATCGTTGACTATTGCACAGTGTGTTAAGTTCAAGTTGCTTGAAGGCAAATCAATTTCAGCTGTAATATTTGATCGCGAGACAGGGGCTGTAGTTACGCCTTCGGGTGGCCCTCCTAACCAACCCAATCCTTGCATTAGCGGTGTTTCGGATGCAGGTCCTTCATACGTAGTTGGTACCACTGATGACATAGAGGAACTCGTTGAAGGAGCTACTGAAGATGTGACGATGGACGACGAGGTTTGGCTAGTTGTTGGTGACACCTTTCAATTACATCAGGTTGAAGGATACCCACACTGTAAATGCAAGTTGCATGATCGTCATTGTGTAAGTTACATTCTTCACCTTAAGCGATCTACAAACAAGAATACAACTGATTGTACATTTTAACTGTATATAGAAAACTGGTGTCAATGGGAAATACGATGTATATTACAGAACGATATAAGGCATTTTGGAACAATTTCAAATTGATGAAGAGAAGCCGCATCGACTTCTACCTCATCCGGCCATATTATTTTCTGTTCGTATAAATGACGCTGTCAGCTATGGCGACGTCCTTGTTTATTTTTTAATAAGTGTATCCAACATTTCAACTTTTTTGCTTTATGTCTATGTGTTTAATATTATTATATGACCTAAAAACATATACTTATGTCATTGTATGTGAGCTGTTACTATGTATTTATAATATCTATGACAATGATATTATGTCAATTACTATATGTAATGTGTGTGAAGGGAATGACCTCGTTTGTAATTGAAAGGTAAGATTATTATTCCTGCTTAATTAAACACGGCCCCCATTTTCATAAACCATGCATGTGCTGGTGGAAATCCAATGTGCTTACCATAAAATAATGTAAGTGAATATGAAAAATAGAAATTTTTTTGTCAGAGATGAGGAAAGCATTTTGTTTTCTTTTCTTTTTCCGATATTATCTCGTATATCATCAGCAAGTTTGTGTGATTTTTAAGGTATTGAGATATTTAAGAGAATTTTGAAACTTTTAACTACATTCGAGAAATATATAGTTCTTACGATGTTAAATGAACATAATATTAAAAACATAACATAATGTTAAAGGAACATAATGTTAAAGACTAAATATAATGTTAAACGAACCTATGACATCTGACAAATGGTTTGAAGTCCCCAATTAATTATTTGTCTTTATGACGGCTGCGAACTTCCGTACTAACGGCATTCCTTACTTACTCAATTGTAACATTGCCCCAACCCCCCATGGATTTTTATTCACAGCAAATTTCTTGAACATGTTGAATCTTACATGAACACCATCCTCATAACTGCGGCCTACCTTGTCTTTTGCCTGATCGGTCTCTACAACAGGATCATCATATTTGATCGACATTAAAGCCATGTTCAGTTTCTTGGCACATCTTGGTTTCACCTCTTTGCTTGACGGGGCTTTATCCTTGTCACAACTCAAGAAAACCCGGAGATTTGCAGTTGAATTGGGCGTCCAGACATCATCAATGTCATCTTGTTGACTGGAAGAACCAACGAATTTGCTCATTTGGAGCTACAAAGAATGACACAATAAGTTTGGATAATTACAACTTTGAAGACGTTGCTATGAACTACATAATGTGAGGTTTTGGTGATGTTGTATGTCTTCATATAAAGGAATAGGTTGGATAAGTTTTCAACATGTCTTAAATATTATTTTTGGGTGAGGCAGTAAAAGGTGATGCATATAAAAGTGTATTCTAAATTGCGGACTAAATTGGCCACTTCTCATATCCTCGTGGTTGTAAAATCCTTACTAAACGTAGTCACTCTTAACCAACATTGGATGCCGATGGGTGTACTAGTATAATTATGAAATTATTGGTCATGTAGGTCCATGGACATATGGCTCACAACCTTACCATGTAAATGAAAGTCGAAAGCTGCATTGTATGATCACATCACATTGTGTAGTGTTTTGAAATATAGATTCTCACTCGTGTAGGTTGGCCTTATATGACAACTCAAATGTGTCACCAACTTTATTGTAACTTCGAGAAAGTACATAGCCCACATGATTTCAATCACTCCATACCAGCTTTTCTTGCTACCTTAATGCACGGAAGATGCATGCATGATGTTAAACTTTGGCAAAGTTAGTGAGGGTGAATCCGATATTTGATACAAAAAGGATTCACTTGGGAACGAATCTTTACTATACCCATGTGCATAAGATGGATAGTGTTCAATGAATATAAATTTTTATAAATTGTGTTGAGTTTAATGAATACGTACTTTTTTCTCCTCACTACTACCCAACACAACCTTGGTCGATTGAAAGTGACTATAAAAACCACTATGTGTAGTTACATTAGAAATAAAGACCACAAGGAACAGCACTTTACATTTGTGCACCAACAAAGTGGAAGCTGCCGATTACAAAACCTTTAAGAATATTGCATAATTTTCTATTAAGAAATCAATAATATTTCTGTTACGCGAAGACATATAAAATAAACACGTGCGAAATTATGATTGCTGGATAATCTTATTAAGTAACATCGATTTTTTCCTTGTTAGGATAACGCTATCTATACTATATATGAAATTTTTTTGGTACGCTAATTTATTGAGGACTTTTTATTAATTAATCTT
This sequence comes from Rosa lucieae, assembly GCA_024704745.1. Taxonomy (NCBI): domain Eukaryota; kingdom Viridiplantae; phylum Streptophyta; class Magnoliopsida; order Rosales; family Rosaceae; genus Rosa; species Rosa lucieae. Next base: position 24,908,862 of record CM045497.1, on the reverse strand, counting down.
GTATTATTAATCTCAGAATTCAATATTTCAATTATAATGTTGACATTATGTTGAATTAATGAATAATTCAAATGTTGATGTGTGCATAGTGAAGTGCCATTGACAAATGCTTTGTTTGGTACTTTGTGGAAGGTGGACCCAATTGCCAAATTGACTGAAATAGTTAATTGATAGTACCAATTAAGTTGATCAATCAGCAATTCCCGTTAATTCAACTTCAACTAATATATAATATTGACCGTTTTGGTACAACCACATATCCAACATATGTCCTGGCTACATAATATTAAATATGTTGCATCTTCCCTTAGTCAACCAACACGCATGCAGTGATCAGCCAAAACGGTGATAAACTTCATCGATGTTTAAACTGCACATTTACGGTCTTACCCAAAAAACTCAAACTGGACAATTACTGTCTCACAATGGAGGACCCAAACATATTACACCTTCTTTCATGACATGTGCGATTGGCTATTGAACAAAATATGTTGGCAATTCCCTCATTAGTTGAACTCCAATATGCCTTCCCATACTAGAAAGACACGGACGGCGTCCCCGGTCTTGAATTTGTTGTCATTTTTGAACTTTGGATAGCCCGTGTTTACATATAGAGTTCCATTTGTGGCAACTGTAGTTACCGCCCATTATCCACCTGTGGCCCTATATATAGTGAGGCGTGAATGTGTTCCGCCAAGATGATACCTAGCAAATGCTGTTGGAAATGTCTAATATCAATGGATCTTATCAACATGGTTTATTCAACCACAGAAAACATATTGAATTTAAAAAGATAAACAGATAAAAGCATCCCACCCTGTATATTCTATGACCATGCCACCAGTATGTTCAGCGAATGTACTACAACTGTTTGCAAACGTAAGTGGTATACCGACTCAATTTATAATTATAAATTTCGCATACAATTGCAAACATTATAATATGATTTCAACTTAATACACTTATATGCATATCACTGTGATAGTGTGTGTGTGACAGACATATTAGATTTATAGAAATATAATTATGCGTATGAAGGTGTCACACGTCTTATAGACTCTCCTGCTCATAACCTAAGCTCGTGCTGTACACCAACGGATACAAACAACATCCATTTATATTTATGGAACACAGTTGTAGGAGTAGATGAGAAGCCATTTTGCTAATAACCATAGGTTTGGAATGTCAAATCCCACTAGCGTTTAACATAGATGTGACTTTATGCAGTCTAATCAATTTCTCCTTCTTATTTAAAATCGTTCGTTACAAATAATAAATGTACGCTTATGATGAATTGTATTCAATATGACCATAATTACGTTGAAATTAGTAGATTTCATATGAAATAATGTATTTACCCCATGACCCCTTTGGATAGTCAAGAAGCACGACGGTAACGGGACCATATTTTCGGCCATTGGCATAGCTTCCCCTACTTGATTCTGTATGTCTCCAATCGCGTTCTCCTCCAAAAGCATAGCTTCCTCTGCCTGATTGGACTGGTCTCCCACCACCGCATCAGTTGAAATCGGATCCATCCCCACTTGCTCTGAACCCTCAATTCTTGAATCAACCATATTATCCCCCAGCACTGTTCCCAGGTGCAAGTCAAAAGCTATAACATTGAATGCCAAATTCCCAAGATATTTGAAGAATGCACATCTATTACTGTCTAGACCAATGGTGTTGACGAAATGCTGTCATTCATGACCGAAAATAAGTTCATCATTACTCATCATCACTTCTAGCATCCAGTATGGCCCTTTGGTGTGATACATCTCAAAAATTATCTTCCCCATAATTGCCCCATTTGATTGTAATCTCATCATCAAAGAACCATATCCGACCGTAGGCTACGCATACAAAACAATTTAGGATCATAACCGTAAAGTAAACAAGAAGTGAAGCTTTCATCATAAGCTTTGGAAAAGTGAATGTACAGGTGACTTCACCCCATTTGATTGTTTCAGATACATTTGTGGACTAAGTTTTCACACAGAATGAACAAATGAAGGAGAGTTGGAGGAATATGAAATCTTCAAAACTTGAGAACCATATCATACTTGAATAAGCAATAACAATATTTCCGGAGGTAAGGAGTATTGGTGAGGAGATCAGGTGATAAGGCAAGAAGGAAAGGGAGTGAAGTTGGGATGACAAGGAATTAGAATCACTCCGTGCATATGGAGCTAAGTGCGTTGGGGGTTGTGGGGGGGGGGGGGGGGGCACAAGTTGCCCTTTCAATATAGTATTTACTTGGTTTATGCCTTATTTTCTGTCATATATGGAATCAACGTGTATAGAACTAGGTACGAACCATGACTTATGGCTATAGTTGTCATTGAAATAAATGTTTTCCTACACTGTTTGGGTACTTTCAGATATGGCGAAATTTAGGCTGATAGTGGAAAATGGAAGCGGTTGTTGCAATGTGAGTTAATAAGTTGATATATGTGTGCACATGGTTGCTTGGGTGGGTATTTAGTAAGCAATAAGTGGCATGGTGATGAAATGAATGAGGGAGCTGGGTAGGTGAGGTTATTGTAAATAAGGAGTAGAAAACTATAGGGCCGTTGAACAGGCGATCTCCTTCAGAAGGAGCTTGTACATATGAATTGATACAATGGGTAGGGATAAGAACTTGATAACCAATAGTGAAAATTAGGAAGCAAGTGCATTAATGACGAAATGATATCAATGAAAAGAACAAATATAAATGGTTTGCATGTCAATACTGATGTCGGCGTTGTACAAATGTTATGAGTTTGGGTGGTGTAAATGCTAAAGTTGGATAATGGTGGAAAAAGGTCAAAGATTGACATAGTGTTTTCTTAAATTACAGGTTCAAGCGGAGAAGGTGGTGGACAATGGATGTCGGCCAGACGTAAGCTTGACATGGGTAGAGGGAGGCTTGGCAGTGGGTTACAACCCGGTGTCAACCCTTCATACGATGCCGGGAAGAAAGTACATAAACTGACACTATCAAAAATTGGCGGCTTCAAAGACACGGTTAAGCACCTATCAGATGCAAAAGTTAAGGTCATCGGGGAGGTGGGGTTTGGTTTTATGCAATGCATAAAACCGAACGATGTGGTTCCACAAATATTTGAGGATATACGGAAGATTGCACGATAAGTTTGAAGGAGACGGTTGTGTCATTAGACGCAGACGAATTTACTCGTGTAATGGGTATTCACAACGGGGGGTGTCCCATTGAGATTGGGGGAGACATTAGTGCAGCTGAATATGGCAATGTGGTAGGTCCGATGCTTGGGGATGGTGGCAATATTGCACTGGAAAATTTGCGGTTCTTTGTGCGTGACAGGGAAATTGTGGACGACACTTTCATTATAGCTTACGTATTGTTGGCACTGACCACTGTGATTTGTCCTGGAACAAGTAATGTGGTCCAAAGTGGGATGTTGCCTTTACTAGAGACCACAGGTATAGTAGGCAAGAATTGGACTAATTTTGCCGTCGACTACTTGATTGAGGGAATACGAAATCACAGACAACAGTGAAGCCCGATTGTTGCGTGATGTGCACTATATCTGCAGCTGGTATATTGCAACAAAGTTAGTCAGAAGTTATTGCCAAAAGAGCGCCTGGTTGCACCGTGATGGATTGGAGTCTTGGAGAGATAAATGATTTGTTGGGAGGTTAGTAGCAGACAAAAAAACCAAGAAACATGCCGACACGGGGGACAACTATAATAAGGGAAACAGTGTGGAGAAGCCGGTGAATAACGAGGAGTCTGTCGGATTCCCATTAAGGAAATCACTACATGAAGACTTGTTTGATATTATGATGGACGTCGGGAGGTTGAAAGAAGATAGGGCGGTTGTTAAGGAAATTGTAATAGTAATACCCAACAGAGTCACAGAGCTGAGAAATGGAGTGTTGCTTATAGTCGAATCCTTTTTACATGTCAAGCAAGACTGTGTTGTTGAGGTGAGAGAGGAGCAGCAATTGATGCGGATGAACAGGGAGTACGCCCAGAAATGGGAAATTCTAGACAACACTTATATGGGGAAGGAGGCTAGAGTAGAGCAAGGAAATGAGCGTCATGAGAAGGAATTGTGCATGGGAGCAGAACATATTACAAATCAGCAGGTAATATGTAGTAAAGGATGATGACCAGGTCAAACCAATCATATCAATGTCCACATTATTAGTTAATGTGAAGGAAAGTTTAAACAAACAATCAGTCAACGAAAGTGGGTGATACAATTATTATGTTACATAATTATTGCGAGTCTTGAGGCTATATGTGATTTAATAAATGGTTGACACTGACAATATAATGCATGTATGTATTGAATTTGCAGTTGCAAAAATGGTTTGCAAGTAGGTTTGTTGACAAATGTGTCTATAGTTTTACTACATACGAACAACTGGTTGGCTGCCTTATATGGCCATCATTGGGAGCTCAAATGCAATTCAATCAAATGGTTGTCTTATATAGGGTGACAACTTATGGCAGAAGCACTGCATGGCTGTCATAATTCATTGGGAGCTCAAATGCAATTCAATCAATATGGTTGTCTTATGTAGGGTGACAAACTTATAGCAGAAGCACTGCATGACCGTCGTAATGCATTTCCGTTAGACTGTAAAAGTATCCCAACAGGAGTACAAAGTCCGGATTTGAAAATGTTAGGGGAAGAAGCCAGCCGCAAAAGCAAGGGTGTGAAGCGAACTCATTCACTTGCTCTCAGTGATAACAGAAGTGATAAATACGACTACATCAAGTACGTAATGGGGTATACGGGAATGGATGATGAAACTTTTGGGACCATTTATTGCTTGTCCATACAGATTGAAGCTGCCAATACAAGATCTGGATGTCGGTATTATTGATTTTGTATTTTTGGGCAGAAATGTGCTGACAATAGACGAAATAAGGTTCATTACTAAACGAATGTATTATTTCAATTAAATTTATATGATGGTAGCGAGGTATTTGTGTACATGTTGGGAATTGGAGGATAAGTTTGGATTAAGGTTAGTGTGTAGTAGAGGCGACAAATTGACAATAGTGTAGTTCAAAACCTCCAAGTTTATGTCCTAAAAGGTGAAATCCTTAACTTGCAAATTAGGGCAATCAGAAGAAGAAAATGATTTCATCTATGTGGTTAGAATGTTATAAACATGGTAGGACATTATTAAGAATGTGAAATGTTAATATGTTATAACTTGCTGTAGGAATAAATTTAAGTTGGGAAGAAATTAAATTGCTGGTTTTAATTATGCAGAACATAGCTCGGGGTGTGCAGAGATAGGGGCGAAGTTGTTTACAGAGGCGACTTAGTGACACTATACCCTTGTGTATGGGTTTCGGGAAGTGTAAGTATTAACCTATTTGACATGCTCAAGTATAGTAAATGGAAGATGGTCATCATGAATGGGAAACGAATATGGGATTCAGGGAAGAAGTCAACATTGTTAGTAGTCATACAAAGGGACTGACCAAATTGTATGTGGGTTCAGGTGATTAATTATGTGGCAGAGTTCCTTAACAAGCGGGATGGATTCAGAAATTTGTATTCGCCAGTAGAATTTTCCGTGAAAATCCCTCGGTCCTATTTAATAGGTTATGTTAACGATATAAATGCAAGTTTATTTGTCTTTAACAATAAGCTGACACTGTTGTGCAAATTCCCCATTGGTTGTGTTTGACAGTATAGAGCTAGTCATAATGAGGATCGCTCACTGGGAGAGTGGGTGGAGCACACAAGGGAAGTATGCAAGTTGGATAGATTCAACGGTAAGATTGATAAGTGCGAGAAGGTAAGAAATGAACTTTGCTGAAATCTAGAATATATAGACATGTACAAGGATAACAAAGGTGTACGTTCATGAAGGGGTTTACACTTACAATTACAACTTGGGATGGTCGTGCAAATATTTTTACCCGTCAATGAAGGCGAACAGAACAATGGCCATTGGTATCTAATTGTGGTGGAAATGGTGAAAAGGGTAGCAGAATTGTGGGATAGTGGAGCAGGAAAGCGACTTAGTCCTGGTCGACTATTAGTAATTTCCCAAGTGCTAAGTGCTTATGGAGCTATATTATATGACAATAGTAGATAACAAAAATGTGTGTATTAGTGGCTACGATAAATATACTTTATGTCTGCTAAATCATGATTGTTTTGTTTCCATTTTTAACAGTTACAACACATTGACCGTGTCATGACGGTTGAGAACTTAAAGCAAAACGGGAGAGGAAAAACGGTATCATATTTTATTGCTGTAGAACCGCATCGTGTCCCCAAATAAAGGAATTCATATGACTGTGGGGTGTATGTTATGAAGAACATGCAATAGTATTGGGAGGATTTGGCAAATGGGGTAAGTACCATCTATCATTCAATTACATTGATACATTTGCATTATGTGTTAGACAACGTAGTAAATATGTGAGAGTTATGTGAGGAATGTTTATGTTTATAGTATATTACGAAATGAATCGCAGTATGACTCTCACCAAATACGAGCATCCATAATACAGGACTGTCTTAAAGTACCGAACAACGAGATGGCAATAGCAATAGAAGATGTCATACAAGGGAGTTACTATGGTAGGGAAGCAGGAATGGCGCAAGTAAGGGTGGAGACCCCATCAATGCCTCATCCTTTTGAAGAATGGGGGTGTGACGAGTTTCATCTATTTCATAATACGGCTGATTGGATTGGAGATAGGCTTGAATGGGGGAAGAAAGACCCTAAGGTGCTGAAAATGTCTAACAAGCGGATTGGGAAAGATGAAAGTTTAGGTTAGGGGTTTGACAATCGAAAGTACATGCAGGACAAGGAAAGGGCAAAAAGGGTATATTAACAAGCTTGTGGCAACGATATGATGCTCGGTTGATGGGTGGGGGTCTTTTGCTTTTCGATTTATAAGTTATGGAATAAAATAAGTGGAATATGTTTTTGAACAAATGTAACCTTGGTGCGAAGGTGAACAATGACTTATGAATATCGTATACTGAGAAGGTGGTCATTTTCTGACTTGTACTTTTCCTTTATAACAATACTATTATTTTACTTTAAACTAGAAAAAAAATTACAATACTATTTCCCACTAATGCGTGTCATAACTATGAACTCTGATAACCAGTAATTCGGTAAGTCCCAATTAAGCCTGTGTTAACATTGAAGTATGATTCCAAATTGTTGACAAATATGGAGCAAAAATTTATAAAGATTTGCTATGTGGAGAAGGTAGGTAGATATTAGATGAACATATTGAGGGGGCTATAATAAATAGTGAACAAAATATATATGTTAACATTTTAAAATATACATACATATATGTTGGGTTGTACGTCAAAGTAGGGTTAGCAGATAAGTAGAAAAAGTCGGGTCTATGTGACGGTTTACACTTAAAAGACAAATGAATGAATGCATAAATCATTATGTTTGGTCAAATCGACGATGATAGTATAATGGAAATTATGTCTGTCATGCTTAAAAGTGGATGAAAAATATTTGGGAGAAATATCACTTTGGTCATCCAACTTTTAAAAACTTCATTTTGGTCATCGAACTAAATCACCGTATATCCTTTGGTCATTTCGTCTGTTTTCTCTGTTAACTCCAAGGGTATTTTGGAGATTAAAAGGTTTACTTGCCATTTTTATAGCTTAATCCAATTTTTCCCGCCTAAACATAAAACTTCATCCAATTTTGCCAACTTTTCCCTCCTTTTATAATTCCTCGATGTATTAAATCAAGCTTGTTCTTCCTCTTATATTCCCTCACTTTGAATCATTCTCTGACTCGATCATTGATGAATGCATGAATAAAAGGAGGGAAAAGTTGGCAAAATTGGATGAAGTTTTATGTTTAGGTGGGAAAAATGGGATTAAGTTATAAAAATGGGAGGTAAAACATTTCATCTCCAAAATACCCCTGGAGTTAACAGAGAAAACGGAGAAAACAAACGGAATGACCAAAGTGATATATGGTGATACAGTTCGATGACCAAAATGAAGTTTTTAAAAGTTGGATAACCAAAGTGTCGAGCGAACCATAGTTTGATGACCAAAGTGATATTTCTCCCAAATATTTAAACTAAAATCTGTGTGTGTAAGGCACGGATATAGGGGTGGGCTGAGGTGTGCTGCAGCACACCCCAACATTTTGGAGGGAAACAAAGTATTATATATATGTATCATTACGATATGTTGTAGTCTGCAGATAACAAGTAGACAACTAGACAAAGAAAACTTTTGTCCTCTTTCTCTCCTCTTTTTTTGTTTATTGTCTCCTCCTCTCTCGACCCGGTTTTGCATTTCTCATACTCGACTCTCACTTCTCTAATTCTCTTTGCACATAATTATTATTGGGGTCGGTCTCTCTTCTTTCCTGCACTCATTCTCATTCTCTCAACCTTGCGAAGGTATTACACTTTAACTTCTCTTCTATAATGAAATTTTGGACGAAATTAGAATGTAATTTATTTTACAATTTGAGTAATTCAAGTTAGAATTAGAGAATTTATCGATTTATTGATGTCAGTAATTAAATGTATTGCCCTACTTGCATACCCCTCATATGCAAGTATTTTGAAGGTGTTTTGCGAAGGTATTTTGAAGGACAATGTACAGTCATTTTAGTGAATATGAGGGGTATGCAAGTATTTTGAAGGACAAAGCAGGGATGTTGCAGTATGAAAGTAGGGCAATTATTCGATATGGGGTCGGCCCTTATAGGCTGAAAGTCAAATTGTCCGAGGCTGAAGTGGGAATTATAGAGTCAGTGTATTTAAGAGGAAAAACTCTGACAGTAGAAGAAGGAAGGTTAGCGAATATTACGATTCAATACGATCTATAGTATATTAGGTTTGGTTATTAAGTGTGCTATAAGCCTATAAAGGTAAGGTTGGAATTCAATCAAGTGTTGCGAACGATATAGGCGGTATTTATAAATTGAATGACATAACCATATGTATCTGCTACGATTTATTGTATATACGGTGAAATAACCCTAAGTCATTGTTACTGTATAGTTAGCTTTCAAGTCTGAAGCAAATGTTGAACTAAAGCTATGCATCATTAATGTGACCATAATTGTTATTGCAGATTATGCTTGGGCATTTGTGGAAATGGGGCTAATTCAATTTCCCGCGACGAGATAAAATGTCTGCTGCTGAGAACAAATGTATCAGGAAGTGTAAGTATGTACAATATTTATGATGCCGTCATGAATGAATCAAATGGTATGGTAAATTTTGGAATAACAAGGCAAACAACGACAAGTATGTTAATTATGAACAAAATGACATTGTGTATGTAAAATAGATTTGATGAATCCTGTGTGATTGTATACAAATGCAGGTGATACAAGTGATGATACAAAACATAGTGAGACAGATACAATGGTTCTGTATTATAATGCTGCATGTTTTGCCCGACCATTATCAGTGACGATAATACAAAACATAGATTGCTTCGGGCAAAAGAGATACAGATAATGCCCGAAGTAAAGTGACGATACAAAACATGCAGAATTATAATTCTGCAAAAGATAATTTTGCAGAATTAATACAGATAATTATGCAAAAGAGATGCAGAATTATAATACAGATAATGCCCGAAGTAAAGTGACGATACAAAACATGCAGCATTATGAGATAGAATGGTCGAATTATATCGTCACTTGACTGACACAGTTAAAATAGACTTATTTATACTGATAATGATGTCGTTTATGTGTACAGTATAATAACTAATCTCATTGATGACCAATAATTTCAGTACGACTTCGACAAACAGAGATCAGCCATATTACTGGATTGTTTAACAGCCCCTAATAACGAGTTGGATCTAAACTCAGGAATGAGTTTCATAAATAATAAAAATGGGTGTCACAATGAAGCGACGCCACCTGACGGTTTGCACAAAAATGGACAACGACAACTTAGGGATGAATGGGAAGAAACAGACAAAGGGGAGTACTGGCGCATACTAGCAGGAAGGCGAGGGCATCTCAATATTAACGACGGGAACTAAAATCAAATCATTGTAATGCAAACTGGCCTGTGAATGACGTCCGGCTGGGGACTGAAAATGAAAGGGACCAACTAGGATTGAAAATGGTAAGAGGCAAATGGAATGAGAAGAAGGGGTGAAGCAAGTGTAGGTAACTTTTCACTTTGGATTTTGCGTGTATAATATATTGGCAACAATAACTGGTTACTTGTTTGAAACACGGTAAGATTGATCAACAGGTTAACAATGACTTGTGAAGAGAAATCATAGGCCACCTTGGTATCAACTTTGTGTGGTAGGGGATGAATGACCGTAGATGGTGTAATAAAATGTGCTGAAGACTTTCATATTACTTCATTTTGAAAATGTGTAATGTGTCAAACATTTAGGGGACATATTTATTTATGGAGGACCCTGGTGGTGATAAGTGATTTTATGAAATATGTTGTGTTTTGAATAGCCATAAAACTACCTTACTAATTGGTAATCAAGTAATTCAGACACCAGGTGTTGAGCAACCAAATTTGGGAAGCAATAGATCAAAAAAAACTCTTCACTTTTACATGTTTCAATCAAGTATGAGGTAACGCACTAAAATTGTTGGTGCACATGCTAACTTAATTACATTGTATAGGGTTCATCTACTGCTAAAGCTACGTGTATAAATACAGATCTAAGATTGTATTGGACTGAATTTCTGTTTACAAAACACAGGTACACTATCCAAAGGGGGGGGCCAAAAAAACCTACGAAATGGAGAACACCAACCTCAGAATACATAACGCAGGAGGTTTAGCACCTGTATCAACCTTCATGTCTGGATATGATCAAAGTGTAAAGCAAAACAACACCAACGGTGATGTATTCCACATAAGTTGGGTTTGTCATGCAATAAATATATATATATATATATATATGTATATCTTTTTGTTGATGGACACATAGTTCTTCAAGGATAAATAATAAAAAACAAAATGTCAACCATAAGGCAGAGTTTGATCACATTAAAATGCAAGAAACGAAAACTCACTAGCAATTAAGGAAAAGAACTCCCCGCTATAGTAATAACATCATATTACAAATAATTTAAATGGGAGATGTCAGTCATAGTTGCCAGTCAGATGTGGTCATACAAAACTTACAGCAATAACAAAATACCAACCCAAGTAGGATAACCTGTTGCGACATGCATATAATTAACAAGAGCTTACCATGGTCATAGGGATTGGGAAAATTACCACTACATACAGTTTCCACACAAGCGACTGCAAATGTGGGTGTTTATGGCTAATTAACACCCCTCAGACCAGGGGGAACTCCATATCAGGCCACATGCAATCATTTAGCTGAATTGATATGGATGGTTTTGGTTGCACAAGGCCTGGCTTCGAGACATTTGTAGGTAAACATGTGTTGCAAGGAGTTGAAATGTGATCAGTCTGCTCAGGAGAGAAGTCTGGAACTGATGGTTCCCATCAGCAGTATAAATGGCTGGAGATTGTCCATCCCCATAACCAATTATCTCAAACCGATCTTCATGTGCTTTGCATGTGCGCTTGTTGTGACCAATCTGATGACATTGTCCGCAGCTAATTACATTTTTCTTCCCTTGACTTTTAGTGCGCCCTTGTGTATTGCACGACATTCCCTTTGTTCTTGACATCAACGGGTCCCTCACAACAATGGGATTGTCTGTAAGGTTAGGAACGTTTGTGTTCCCAACTTCATGGTATTGCAGAGATTTACATTTGAAGGTTTGAAGTTCGATCATTGCAGCATTGAAGCTTTCAGTGGAGTTGGAGTAATTTAAACAGGCTTCTGCAGCTTCACTTAGCAGGGCAGCATACCTTGCACATTGGGCAGACTTATCATTGAACATTTGGGAAAGCGAAGGGGCCAAAGTAGTTTCCCCAACTAAACGTGTCCATCGCTTTAAAATGAGACACTTTGGAAATTCTGAAACCAACTCCGATTTCATAACACTGAACAAATGAGCACAAGGAATGCCGTCGGATTGATACATCTTGCATTAGCAGAACCACTCAGGATTTCCATTGTTGCCTCGATATTCAACGCACCAACGACGTTCTACTCTGTCATACTGCCCGACATAAAAAAAACAATTGCATCAACATTAGGAAACTTGAACCTTTTATGAAGGACAAACCTCCATTCAAACCTTATTTGAGACTTAATCATAATAAATATGTCATGCATTAATATTTTGCATGCCTGTTCCTCTAAGCCCCTCATGTGAGTATCGGGGTGGTATTTTTAACGTTGAAATTGTCACGCAAAACGCGGTCCCTTAACCGATGCAGTTTCCACTCCAATCGTGGCATAACATCCGACAACTTTGTATACCTGGATATCTGTTTTTTAAATTGACAATTCATACCCTCGTATCTCTGTGTGCTGCACATATCCCCGAAAAAGTGGCCTCTAAAATAGGCCTCAGCCCAACAATTCTGCTTATTATAAAGAGAAGACACCCATGCATTATTTTGAAGGCCAATCTTCAAAATAATAGATTGCCATGCAGACTCCCACTCCGCTACGGTGAAAGACGCAAACATCAAATGCCCAATAACTTTCTTAACTTCTTCAAAGTTAAGGTTCTAGCCAATGTTTCTACCGATGTGCCAGGCACAGTCTGTGACAGGTTTGGGGCATGACACACTCCAAAGCATTCTTTATAGCTTCGTCCTCGTCAGTAAGGACTGATAAAGGCCTTTTCTGTTGCATTGATTCGATAAACTGGTTAAACACTCAATCGTAAGTTTCCTCTTTCTCATCAATGACAAGTGCAATCCCAAACACAACTGTGCCTCAGTAATTGTTACACCCGACAAATAACACTATAGGCTTACTGTACCTGTTCGTCTTGTATGTACTGTCTACAATCAACACATCCCCGTAAGCAGTATAGTCCAAAAGTGATTGATGGTCCCTCTAAAACATGTTTGCAAGCCTTCCGTCTTTATCAACTGTGTGCTCGAACCATAATTCTTTCTCGGCCTCTCCTTTTGGTTTCATCCTTCTTACAGCCGTTTCTGCATCTCCCTTGTCACCATTTTTCAATATCTTTGGATGAAGCTTGTTGTAAAGATCCTTTAACAGGAATCGCATGTTATGATATCCACCAGCTTGGTAGGCAAGAAATTTATATGCTCGGCTAATGGAGACTTGTGCTTGAAGAAGGGATTCAACCTGTGCAATGTCATGTCCCTCAACATTACGGTGAGACCTAAGGAAATGAACTTCAGGCCCGATAACAAGATCGTGATTGTGATGCGTAATAAACTTTGAAACATAGTACAAATTTTGTGCACTAGACGACATTATCATCAATTGGGCAGGTCAGCCACATCTAGTTATCCTTCTTCCCCGAAGTAATCTATTCCTCGACACCTTTTTCTTCACACCATTGGGGGCTTCATTGATTCCAACACTTCCAAACTCAATGGTCTTTTGTACCAGGACATGTCGTCCAACTTTAGAACACACCCACTGCCTTCGATATATTGTTTTTTTTTATTTTGTGTACGTCATTTTTAACTTTCCTTATGCTGAATCCGACCACATGGGAGTAATACTTGTAGAACTTCTCTGCTTCATCTATCGTTCGAAACCATAAATGTTTTTAACGTCCTCATATGTGATATCTTTGAAATTTCTCCCATCCAATTCCACATTTCCAAATTCTGCCGCTAAATCTGGAACTACTTTCTTGAACTGACTACATCCATTCATCTCCATTTTTGCTTCCGATGCTATTGGGGGGCATGGTTTCTCTGACTAGAACCTCTCCAAAACGATCAGCAAAGCTTTCAAACGCAAGCGGTACATCCTCATCTCCGTCTGAAAACACTGCCTTATGATACTTGTAGTCGGTGAAACGCAGCCCGTCTTCATCCATGCTATCCATATTCCTTCTAGGTCGAACTTGATTTTCACTTGTATGGAAAATTTGGGTCGGGGGGAAATGATATGAGGGAAGTTAGCCCATACTTCACAGATTACCTGCATCAATTATTTTGAAGTAATGAGAGATAATTTCAATCTATTACTTCCACACCACCACAACAGATATGAACCTACAAACAAATTCAACAATTAAACATTGCATTGTTCATGGATACATTTCTTTTTTCCCCCTGTTCCATTTGTAACCTACATACTGCATCAAATATACATGATTGTCATTAACATGATACCTTTAATCATTCACATCATACCTTTACTGTAGACTACAATATACATCTCCATATTCACATTCATATGTCAGTACAACATAATATTTATCTACACTAACTATATATTGAACGACTTGTAACTTACTTGCAATGAAATTAATGTTTTGCCTCACTTTTATAGTTGGTCAAACATACCAACTACATAACTTTCTTGATATATTCACATACGATGTATATATCATGAATTACTATGGAATAGACATATCATGTTACTGTTACTCACAATCAGAGACATACACTTTATAGTTTCACACTTTTACTAAACATGCAACCAATGGAGATATAGCCAACTGCGCATTACCTCATAGTACCAAAGGTATAGCACAAAATTATATTATAAACACCAGATGGATCGGAACATACTTCATAAACTAAATGATGGTTTATATTGTCACGTATAGACAAACTAGGGTGACATAAAAAGGCCACATGGAACATACTTCAATTGTGTACTCCAATTTTACACTCACACATCTAGAACAACACTAGATTCCCAGTCTCGCGAATATTATTCAACAAATTTACATTTTGCCAACATTATATTTTCATATCAGTTCAAAACATACAACATATTTTGACTACTTATATACGGTCAATTCACCGCGGCTTATCCGTGTTGAGGGATAACAAGAGCGCCCTCTCGGTTAAATAAAAAATGGACTCTGAATATGGCAGCTACACTGTTACTCTGTCCTTACTTCTTATCAGATGATGATTCCCCCCCCCCCCAAATTGAAGAATTCCTATATTTACTCCAAACAACATTCCATGTGCTTCCCAAAAAAGGAATAACCACTTCATCTATTTACTTTTTCATTCCATTAATCTAATGACATTCTTCATATGATAGCTTACAACATAATGACGCTTCTACAATGTAGCACCGTTAACAGCTGTATCTGCAATGTTTTCTCTTACAGTAGGTCTAGTTTGTCTTCCAAAAGATCCCTTGCAAAATTACAAAAATCCTTATTACACAAAGTGAAATAAATCAAACGATAATGTCAATACAGATGATGGTTTCAATCATCTTCTTAGTACACAATAACTAAACGCAATCTAGGTACCTCCTTACATCTTCATAAGCTATAGAGTACACGTCTATATTACCTGATGCATCATTTTATGAAAGTAATCATACATTCGAGCTCATAATTATATATTCCTATTCACGTTACAAAACAAAATTCCTATCATCCATTTTCATATCCATGATACTCATTGTCATCATTTTGTTCTATCTCCACACACCCTAATTTAGCTACACGTTACATATACCTCAAACTAACTTTAATTACTCCAAACATTACGGATTTGGATTACTTTACAGCTAACGTTTAACTGTACCCATTTATGAGTCAAATATCAAATTCCATCCGTAATTAGCCTTATACAATTCAGCTGTTATATATGGAAATAACATACATCACATGCGTGGACACACATCTTCAAATTACTTGAAGATTTCATACTTAATCTAAAAGTTTTTTTTTTTTTTACTTCAGGATGCTTTCAAATGCCTATTTTCTTTATTTTATATTTTTTTTGTTTTTATTGGGGGTGGGGGGTGTTTAACCAACCTAGTATACCAACAATATTGTCTTCTCCAACCAACATCAAATACCTGTTACGATAACTATAATCAACTTTAATAAACAAACAAGGAAAACTTAAAATTACCTCGTCCTGCCCACTCCCCACCACAGAAATGCACCCAAACCAACAATTGCTACAACAAATAAATGCCAACAACTGGATGTCACAAAACCACTACTTCATTACTTTGACAATACCACAAGGCAACTATATTCAAGACAAATAGCCTACCCAAATGGAAAGATTGAGACTACCAAATGCTTGACGTCTAATCTGATTGCCCCAACAATTCTTTGCACAAGTGCTTTCAACTTGTGATCTTCTTTAATATTTCCTACAACAAGGGGCAGTATTACTGACGCTATGGATACAGTTGCTTGGATGATGACCACTTCTCCAATTCAGGGTTTCAAATCAAAGTATTAAGTCCATCAAATCCTGAATTACATGTGCAGATAACCACAGGGTTAGATCGACTTGCTGTTTAGCACAGTTTCCTACCTCGAATCGTATTCGTTTCACAATCCCAATAATACAACATTTCAATTCAATACTAACAAATGAAACTAAATATTTGATCCATGAACCTGTACAAACATCCAAAAGTAAAATAATTTATACAATTTTTGAACAAACCCATACCAACGAAATTTATATCTCGTAGTCAGGTGAGCCTTTCGGGATCCTCGTGTCCATTGCCGCCATCACCTTACCGATACAGCTGCCAAACCATATATCTTTTCTTCTCCTACCAAAATCAAACTGAATAACAAAAATCAATATCCATCTGGATAACAAGGATGAGATACCCACAGTCGGCGGTAATGACCCTCAATGATGCTTGCCCGATTACGGGATAGTTTTGCTCTCTCTGCTTCTAATCAGCTGCAAAGGGAAAGAGATATCGATAAGGGCAGATATTTGTAAGGCGTGAGGCAGATCTTTGTGAGGCGTTAGAGGTAGATGACTAGCTGTGTATATAGATATTTTGACGCGAAAATACCATTACACCCGGCTTGTTTCACCGTGACGGCAAAACAATTACAGTTATCGTTCAATTCACGGTCAACAAAAAGTAATCAATTCCTGAGAATGTTAACTGGCCACATCAGTGGGGCCCATTTGGTCTACAAATACCTTGGTTCATTGCAGACTCCTCCCAAGCATAATGCATTTCTTTTCTCTCTTTCAATTAAAAAACTAAATTCTATTCTCAAAGCTAAGCTGCTCTAGAAGAAACCATTTGTCTTGGTCTTCTTTCAACTTTGGCAAGAACCTCATATCATACCAAAATAGGTAGGAGAAATAGCACAGACTTATTTCTTGATTTCTCCTACAGACTAGTATCATACATTGATTCCTTTTTCTATGTAATTGATTCACAAGGACATCGAACCAATTCCCCTTAGCCCAATTCAACCACTGCACCCACGCCGCCACCCAACCACCATGTTCGCCCTTCTATCCCGGCATCATGCCCCCACTATCAGCGAGTCTCCGCTGGCCTATCTCGGTGCATTTCCGTAGAATCGTCCAAACCACCACCATCAAACTACTATAGGATTCGATCCAGGCGCCATATTCCTGCCATCGTCCACCCAATCAAGCCAACGCTCCAACCCAACAAATCCTTGATCTTGGCCGCCTTCCATTGATTGCCACAAGATACCGCTCTGACCTGTTTACAATCTAACCCCACTCTGATCCGAAACCTCAACCCTAACACTGCCCTAGATGCAACCAACACCTTACACCGAGAAAGATGGTAACGGCACCTTCCGACCCTAGCCTCCGAACAATGGACACACCTACGCAACAATCATCCCATCTGGTCGAACCCATGCACTAGCGAGACCAGCGGCCGGCACCAAGGCCAAAGCACATCCAGGCAAGAAAAGAAGAAAACAAATGCTAAGTCTTTTAGGGTTTCAACTAGTGGAGCGTGTTCGTGTTGATTTTACCTAACTGCTCTTTTACCATTTTTTTTAATTAATGGTGGTTTCACAAATAATTAAAGAATGGAGAATAGACAAATATCAAAAGCATATAAGGTGTTGTAGGATGAGATTTTAGCAAATTTCAACAAAAAATCTTGAAAAGAAAGAAGCATCTTCACATTAAGAAGAATAATTTGAATATTGAAAATTGGTATTCAAATAGGCTTCTTAATGATGGAATTAATCATAAATTGTTATTTTGGATATATCGGGATTCTAGAGCAAAATCTTGGTTGGGATTCCAATTATGTATTTGTATAATATTCTTTAGTATCTAGGATTCTATTTCTGATTTTTATTTAATGAGGTTTAATTAGGCTTTCTAGTTTTAGTCTATAATAAATTATTCTTTTTGTTTTCTAGTTGTATTACGTTTATGCTATGTGCCCTATATATAAGGCACCTCTTAGATTGTAATATTCATTCAAGTTATCAATAAAAAAACCAAATATTAGAGAAGTTTCTCTATATCTCTTACAGCTGTGCCAGTAATTGCTAGTGGATTCTAGCTCCTCTCATATGGCTTTCGACACTTGACGGAGCCTCTTACTAGCGTGTTCACGCTTCCCGTATCATTTGGTATCAAAGAGGGTATCGCCTGCTCCTTAGCAGACGACGAGAAGTTCACTACCACCCAAGGTTTTAAATATCGGTATCGTTGTATATATCGGTACTTTGAAAAAGGGAGATGTCGGAAATATCGGGGATATATCGGGGATACAGGGTAAGAAAATGTCGTTTTTGAAAAAAGTAAATTTATTAGAAATTTAGAACTACATATAAATACATATGAATGTCAACTTCATCTACATCCAAAAAGAGACTCTAGGCGGTTGAAAAGCCGCTCGCTGGTCTACGAAAATGCAATAATCAGACCAAGACATATGACCCATATAGTGCGAATTGTAGTGATGAACATGATGCTTTTTTATCATCAGTATTATCACCAATAGAGATTGTCTAGGCAATTAGGCATGAACCAGCTTTCTAGGGCTTCACCATAATTTAAAATCAATAAAAAGAGACAAACATAAGCATCTATCTGCCCCTCTTGTCCGAATGAGTGTAAATAAACAATAGTCACTGCTCACTAGTCAGCAATCAAAGACTATAAGCCCCAAAGGGAAAAAAAAAAAAAAAAAAAAAAAAAAAAGCCATATTTTTACCTCAAATTTTACAGATATTTCTTCACTTTATCGGGGATATATCGTAAATATCTAATATATCGGGGATATTTGACGATGTCGGAGAAATTTCGCAGAAACGGTGAAAGATAAGATATTTACCCCCCTAAATATATCGGTCCGTCGAAAAAAGGAGACATCGGGGGAGATATCGGATATATCGCAGATATTTAAAACCTTGCTACCACCAACCTCAACGACGCTAGTCGTATAGTATCTATCAAAGAAAGTTTCATTGAAGAGGAACAAGCCAAGGGATTTTCCCTAGGACAACCTCATCAATCCAAAAAAAAAAATATATAGAATTTTAGATATTCACAACGCCAGATTACGACGACTTCCGAACTACATGTATCATCAAAGACAAGGTATGCTCTGTAATAATTGACAGTGGTCCACGAGAGAAATTTGTAGCAAACAAAGTTGTGGATTATTTTCAATTACCGATAGTGAAGCTGAGGGATTCATACTGGATTCCATTTGGAGAGGATGAATATGCACAAGAAACACAGGTTTGTAAAGTCCTGTCTCTATGGGAAAATTTTATAAAGAAGAGATTACTTGTCATGTGATTGACATGGACGACACTGATGTGCTTTTTGGAAAACCATGGCATGAAAGCATCAAAGGTGGTTATTGCAAAGGCAACACATTTATTTAGGTGGGAGTTGCACAAAATTAAAATCAAGCCTGGAAGGAAGAACATCAAGAATGACCATCCTGAGGTGTGTGAAAAGGAACATGAAGAAGCCACTTTGAAGATCGAAGAGAAACTCATTAAGGACAAGGAAGCTGATTCATTCATCACATCAATATCCATGTCATGCATACCTAATTGTGTTCAAGATCAACCCAAGGAGAAGTCAATGCCCATTCATTTTCAAGTGGAGGAGTTCAAGTTTCAAGATGCTTGTTCTAGTCTACGGTATTGGATACATGGTGATACTTTTTAATTTCGAGAATATTGAAGTTGATGGCTTATCATGTTTTATTCCTACTGATGATCGAGCTACATATAAGAGGAACTCAAGGTCGAGTTCTTTTCAAGTGGAGGAGATTGATGTAGGACGAGATTTTAGCCAATTTCAATTAAAAAATCTCGAAAAGAAAGAAGCATCTTCACATTAAGAAGAATAATTTGAATATTGAAAATTTGTATTCAAATAGGCTTCTTAATGATCGAATTAATCATAAATTGTTATTTTGGATATATCGGAATTCTCGAGCAAAATCTTGGTTGGGATTCCAATTATATATTTGGTAATATTTTTTGGTATCTAGGATTCTATTTCTGATTTTTATAATGAGGTTTAATTAGGTTTTCTAGTTTTAGTCTATAATAAATTATTCTTTATTATATCCCAACCATGGGCATCCAAATCCGCTCTTGTAACTGGGGTAGTACGTTCGTCACCCATGGATAATCGAGGTAAATAAGAGAGACAGGAAAGACCTGCTCTCATTTAATATTTTGGTCTTTTTTAATTAATAATAGTTTCACAAATAATTAAAGAATGGAGAAGAGACAAATATCAAAAGCATATAAGGGGAGCTTTGAATTCTCAAACCATAAAGGGCTGGATTTACTTATAACTGATTTTTCTCAAACATGGAAACAACAACTGAATTTGAAATGAAAATGCAATACAAAAAAAAAAAAAAGGCTTTTTTACGTGTATGAATTTAAAAGGTTACGTAATTCAGCATAAAACTGAAGGTTGACCAAAATAGAAAACAAATAAATGTGACGGGAAATGACTTTAAAAAAAATCAATAAATAAAACTTTCATGGCAAAAAAAAAAAAAAAAAAAAAAAAAAAAAAAAAACTTGGCTGCTAACGCTAGGGTAGTGGAGGCAACTAGGGTTTCTCTCTTTGCCTTCTAAATCGTTCTCTTTTGCTACATGGAGGAGGAGATGCTGGCACCTCTTGTCGCAGGCTTGGCATTGATAAAGGAAGCAGTTGTCGAGTTCAGTAATTTGGGAAAGCGGTAGTTGCAGAGGTTCTTGTTAGCCCAGGATTCTATCTGGTAAAGAGAATGATCACACGAAAAAATGGGGATGAGCGGGGACTATCTGGAACGATTGCAGTGATATGGGGGATGAAAGATGGACTTATGATCTTAGCCCAGGATGACAAGAGATTTTTGTTTAAGTTCAAGGTGAAAGAGGAGTGTACTATTGTTCTACATGGAGGACCTTCACATTATAGCGAAAGAATGTTGATGATGGGGGAATACGAAGGGCTCAGAGATGTGTTGCTGGAGTCCCGCAACAAGAGGGACCGCAGATGGAACTGCAATTCCTAAAGGAAATGTTGATGGTGAATCCGCCACTCACTACACCGAAATCCCAAATAATGTTTTGGTTAGTTTTATTGATGCTGGGTACCTCTCTGACTCATACAAAGGTCATTCCCAAACTGGTTATGTATTTACCATTGGCAACACGGCGATATCCTGGAGATCAACCAAGCAAACTCTTGTGGCTACCTCCTCGAACCACTCTGAGATCATTGCTCTACATGAGGCGGTTCGTGAGTGTATATGGTCAAGAGCTATCATTACACATGTTCGAGGGACTAGTGGTTTAAGTTCTACCATTGAAGAGCCTACTTGTATTTATGAAGATAATGCAGCTTGCATCGAACAGATGAAGCTAGGTTATATCAAGGGTGATAATACAAAACACATATCGCCATAGTTTTTCTACAATTAGCAACAATAGGCTCTCCTCAAGATTCAAGTGAATCAAGTAAGGTCTGAGGAGAATGTGGCAAATTTGTTTATCAAATCATTGCCTAAGGCCATATTTGAGAAACATGTGAACAACATAGGAATACGAAGACTTTCCAATTAAGCTCCCTTGATTAATGTAAGGATCAGGGGGAGGTGTAGACATTAGGAGAAGTCTAACACACACATGTCATCATCAAATGTAATAGGTGTGTTGTGCTCTTTTCCTTCGACCAAGGTATATTTTTTCTCCCACAAGGTTTTTACTTGGCAAGGTTTTTAGTGAGGTAACAATTCATGCACCATTTCGTCTTTGACTTGGCAAAAAGGTAAGCATTAAAGGAAAAACACATTATGTGTCTTCGTCAAAGTAACTGATAAAGAGGGAATTAAGGAATTAGCGATTACGGCTCAATCACCATTTACTGTCATTATTGTAATTGATATTTCCATTGTAATTCTCTAGTCATAATTGATATTTAACCTACACAATAACTCCTACACCATGAAATAGTGTACCAGGTTGAAACAACAAACCCAGTAAGCTTTTGCAAGCTCGTGTGAGTAAACCCTAATAACCACAAAACACCTTTTCGACTCAAGAACAATAAATCAACTCAGTGATTATTTCAAAATCAAATCTTTTTCTTTTTAAAGAAAACACAAGTCACCACATTGACATACCAAATCATTTGAAATCTCAACAACAAATCCTAGAAATCACTTTTTTTTCCTCTCAACAGGAAGCATTTATCACCACCATGGCATAATAAAGCATTTGTCAACTCACTACGAGTCTCAACCCCAACTACACTCACAAATTAAACTAAATAAAACCAGTAATCCCTGCATAGATAATTAGTTCAAGAGTTCACCAAAAACACACAATCCAAAACCATAGAAATCCCTGCATATAGTTTAGTTTAGGAGATTACATTAAAATCAAACAATAGAAATCATAGTAATCCTTGCATATAGTTTAGTTCAGGAGGTTACATTAAAATCAAGCAATAAAAGAGAAAAAGGAAAATAAATAAGGAATTCAAACAACTCATGCTAAAGCCAAGAAATCATCATTTCAACTCAAGTGAAAACTCTCACTACTTGGTAAGAACCCAAGTCCCTCATGAACAATAAAAGAAAGAAACCACCTGAAACTCTCTTTTACAAATATGTACTCATGAGAACGATAACACAAAGTTATCCCCCAAGCAGTACATTGGCAGACAGACTAGAGTTCTAACTTATAGTAACTACTCACCCAGCCAAAGGCGTGGTTCCCGATTTTCTTGCCTCAATCACCAATGTGATAATAGGCCCTCAGACCAAAATATTTAAAAAGTCTCACATAACTCAAAATGTTGCACTCAACTCAATCACCACTATGACAATAAATCCTCAGACCGAAAACATTTAAAGAGGTCCCACTTGACCCAAAAATGTTACACCACAACTCCAAGTACCTTTCAAAACAATATAAATCAACATTCACAAAGTATATTGTTTTCCCTCGAAAACCAGGTCACAAAACCATCAATGAACATCATAGCAAAATTGTAATATTTACAATAATCAGTTTTACAATTTAAAACCAAGTCAAAATAATAATATTGACTGCCACAAAATATTGTTTCATAACTCAATTCTAATCTAAAAAACAATAGAGAAATCAATTTCATAATATTGTTTTCACACCTTAATACCCAACACAAATTGAAAAATATAACTCCCATATATGACAAGTCAATAAAAACAATTACCTTTTACAACTCATTTATTTCCTCAGGAAATCAAATCACAAACCATAACATGATCCTAATCACGAAACAAACTATTTCTACCTCACTACACAACCGCATCAAGATATATATTTCATGTAAATATATATTTATCTATGTACACACACGTAGTCATCCACTCAGGAATGCTACTAATACCAACTATAGTTCACAATACAAAACCCATGAAATTTTTTTTTATATATAATTAATATCTCATTTTACAATTAAAATCTCATTTTACTTACCTATGAACCGTAGACGGTCAAGTTCATATAATTTAAAACAAATATTCATTTCTGAAAACAATTTCACAATTTATCATATAATTCCGAATAATAAGGTAACTTGGTTCATAAATGAACCTCATGAGATTTACTCACCTCTAAATCCCGTTGCGTCTTCACACGCCACACGAGATAAAGCTCAAAACCATCAACTCCATTCAAAACGACTTGTCAAGCACCTAGTCACATCAAGGCCACAACTCATCACAACACGAAGTATGAAAACATTCAAAGAAAGTCCTAAGCATGAACTCCAACAACAACCGAGGGTTTCACCAATCGAGACGAAGCCTCATCCAAGACCACCCAAGGTCTCCAGAATACTTCTAGGATCAATTTTACAAAATTATACAACGATCCAATAGTTGGATCCTCACGGATCAGAAACCGAGAAAACCGAAATAATCAAATTTACAGAAAACCTAGCAAGCTTCATACGATCACAACATGATCCCATAATATATCAACATGCTCATATCGATGAGTAGATGACAACCATGAAAACAGATGTGAAGACCCGAAATTCTCGGTTAAATATTTCGTAATTCGATATTTGTTCAATTATATTTGATATATGAATTTTAGGCATGATTCATATGTTGTTGTATGAGAAATTTGGTTTCGAATGAGTTTATTTTCGAAACAAACGTTATTTAGGGGGTCGTGAAAAACGACTTTTTATACGTATGGAATTTGGGAAAACTTCCTTCACGAAAGTTATAAAGCTCGTCGATACGAGTTCGTGCATATGCGGAACGCAAGAATCGGAGTTCGTACAAATTAGTTATCGCATTTAGAAGAATTTCCAAATTTAGTATATATATTTTTGGAAACTTTCCCTCTTTAGGGTTTCCATTTCTGTCAGCTGACTTTTCTCTCTCTCTCTCTCTCTCTCTCTCTCTCTCTCTCTCGGCCGAAACGAACCGAAAACAGAGCAACTTTTCACCGGCCGATCTCTCCCTCCTCAGGCCACCTCAAGACGTCAGACCACCTCTATTAGCTTCACCTCTACCTTGCTCAGCTGCCAGTGGCAGCCTTGCGCCGCAACACGGCCGGAAGCGGCGGTGGTGGACTCGGCTCCGTTTTGAGCCGATTTCGAGTCGAGCTCGATATCTCGAGCTATAGGCCACCAATTCTCTTGTTTTTTGGCTCATTAGACTCGCCTCAACTTCCTGAACAAGCACCAAGAAGGACCAGACCTGGGTAGATCGATTTCACGTTCGTCGGAGCTCAACCCTTCAAGATCGAAAAACAACCTTTCGATCCGAATATCCGGGGGCGGATCCAGGATTGAAACTTTGGACGGGCTGGAATTTCTTCAACAAAAAAAAAAAATATATATATATATATATATTATAGAGAATCTCGACGGTGCGAGACAATTTTATTAATTTAAGAAAAATATACACCTAGTCAAGGGGGGACGTAGTGAGCCTTACCCCTCAAATGCATATCTATACAAAACTAAAAAACAAAATCAATAACAAAATAAACGTGCAATGCAATACAAGAACCTAAACTAACTAAATCTAACTCTCCGAGTTCCACAATCTTCAAACTCTTTGATCACCGATTCATTGTCAATAGATTCAGCATATTCCTTCTCAACATGAAGGACCATACAATCACCGAGAAACTCATCTTCCATCTTGTTTCTAACTCTATTCTTAATGATGTTCATAGCTGAAAATGCTCTTTCAGTGGTCGCTGTAGAAACAGGAATAGTCAAAACTAGACAAATCAATCTATAAAGCATAGGGAAAAATTCTGACTTCCTTGTTTGAACCAACATTCTGCACAAATCAGAAATGGATTCCAAATTCTGGAACTTTGGATCACTACACATATCTTTCTCATTAAATGCACACTCTAATTCTAGAGCAAACATTTCACTATCAACAAAATCTTCAGGATAAAACTTCTTTGCAAGATTGCATGCATCTTCAGTTTTAAAATTTATGAAGTTATCACGAGGATCCAAGGTTGAGCTAAGTATAAGAAGTTCAGATGTTTGGTTTGAGAATCTTCTATTCAACTCACTCAACTGAAAATCAATTAAAGCATTGAAGACATCTATATGGTAATAATGCTCAATTGTAATGAAATCTCTTTGTTGGCAACGACGACCTGTACCATCCTTATAACGAGCATTCATATCAGGCACATCAATATCATGCTTTTCACAAAAAGTTTCAACATTTCTTACCAAGTCATCCCAACCTTCTTCTCTCATCTCTTGAAGAAATGATTTTGTATGTCCAACAAACTTCATAGCATGTACGAAGTCAAGAGATTTTCGCTGCAATGTCTAACAAAGAACTTCAGTAATTTTCATCAATTTGTGCATTAGAAGCAAGCAGAACACAAAATCAAAAGACATCATAGCTTTAAGAATAGCCACAGCTTCTCCTTGCAATTCCACGGGTCCTTGCTCAATCATATCATTAAGAGTTTTTTTTTATTGAACTAAACAATTCAATCAAACTCTTAATTGAACGAAAATGTGAGCTCCAGCGTGTAGCAGCAGCTCGTTGCAAAGTATAGACTAGATTAGCACCAATACCTGTTTGAAGTTGGCCATAAGCTACCAAATCTGCAATTTCTTCCTTTCTCACAGCTTGTAATGCAGAATGACGCTTAGCAGAAGAATCAACAAAATTCACAATTAAACTTAGAGTTGAAAAAAATTGCCAAATCTCATACACCCCTTTAGCTGTAGCATTCAATGTCAATTGCAATCGGTGAGCAAAACAATGCACATAATAAGCATAAGGACACTCTTGAAGAAACAGTGCTTGTAACCCATTATAAATACCTCTCATATTGCTAGCACCATCATATCCTTGACCACGCATATTTCTCACTTGAAGATTGTACATAGTAAGTACTTTAGAAATCTCATCTTTAAGAGTTTGTGAGGTAGTGTTAGGAACACTCACAATCTTAAAAAATCGTTCTCGAATAATACCTTGACAATCAACAAACCTCAAAATAATGGCCATTTGTTCCTTACTAGATGTATCTACTGCTTCATCAACAAGAATACAATATTTGGAATCTCCAACTTCTTCACGTATCTTGTTCCTCACTTTATTACCAAGAATGTTTAGAAGTTGCTTTTGAATTGATGGACTAATGTACTTGGCATTTCCGAGAGCATTTCCCAAAACAACTCTCTCAACTTCTACACTCATTCTTGAAAAAGATTTTATGACTTCTCTAAAATATCCCGCATTCAATGAGTTTTCAGTTTCATCATGGCCTCTAAAAGGAGCTCCTTGATTAGCTAGCAATCTTACACTTTCTATTGAAGCCTTAAGCCTCAATCAATTGTCCTCTATATCCTTACTACATTTTGACTGAAAAATTGTTTCAATTTGTTTGGTAGGATTTCTTAATAAATCCCATTTTTGCATTGCAGCATGATGGGGAGAATTAAGGCCTCCTACATGCTTCATCAACACATTATCACCACCACAAACCCTCTTCCAAGCCTTAAACCCATCAACGGTGAATGCTAGATAGTGAGAATCTTCAGTGTCAAATAGAAAACAAGGGAAGCAATCCCTATCAAGAGCAATTGAATATTCAAGCCATGGATTATCCTTGAACCAAGAAAACTGAAATCTACGTTGTTGACTCCCTTGTTCAGTGAATGGAAATTCTAACTCAGGTTGAAATGGACCCAACAAAACATAGGCTTTTCGAATACTATCACGCTCATTCATTGGATATTTCCATATGGCACAACATAATCCAGGATCACGTTCAAGACCGTTGATATTATTTTGTGGTTCAGGAATGGAAGGTTGAGGTTCAACATCAATATGTGGAGAGGATATGGAAGGTTCAGAAACCACATTTGAACTTGAAGACTCAACATTTGTTCTTTTAAACCATGAGTCAATGAATTTTGATCGCTTCGGTTTTGGCTCATGATTTGACATGTTACTCTAACACCTATAAATTAAGAAATTAACTTTGAATCAACCACTTTTCATAATAACTAATTTAAGAAAAATAAAAAACCACAATACAAGCCACAATTATATGCACTGATGCACAATGAAACTATGAAAGGAAAAGAAAAAAGCACCTCAGATTCTCGGAAAGCAGTAGGGACATTGACTCAAGCTTTTGTCATTCACTTAATCCCTTTGTGTTCCACTTCGTATTTCCAGACTTGGAATATCAAACAAGACAACAAGTGCAGCTAAAAAAAGCAGCAAATAGGTTGGTTCAATGAAACCGCTTGACAGTTAATCAATTAATCAACTTAATCAAACATTCAAACCCACTTAATCAATTAATCTCCAGTCGGATCATCCACTTAATCAATTAATCAAACATTCAAACCCACTTACCCACATCACATTTAACCCACAGGCCACAGTCCACAACAATTAAACAATAAAATGATAAATTGCAGATTTGCATACCAGATTTTCAGAATTCCAGACGATGAGATGAAGATGAGTTCAATCCATGAAATCTTCATTCTTCAATGAGTTCAATCCATGAAATCTTCACCTGAATACAACCTAGGAACATGAATTTCACATCAATCCTTAAACCCTATAAATTGCCCCAAATTGGATTGATTCAATTAATTAAATAAAATCTTACATTGAATCATTGCCCCAAATTGATGTTGATGTCTTGGAGAAACCGAGAATGCCAGAGCCCAGAGGCCAGAGCTGCAGAAGTTTAGAAGAGGAGGAGGACTGGAGGAGTCGACAGCCGAGGCCAGAGCTGGGGTAGACGAAGTGATGAACTGGGGTTGGAGGAGCGCAGTCGAAGAATCGAACTCCCAGAGGCCAGAGCTGCAAATTTGCAGAAGTTTAGAGGAGGAGGACTGGAGGAGGACCGATGACTGGAGGACTGAGGACTGAGGACTGACGAAGTGACGAACTGGTGTCGGAAGCTGGGAGCGCAATCGAAGTCTCGAAGAATCGAAGTCGAGTTAGTCGACTAGTAGAGTGAACGGGCTTGGGTTGGAGTTATAGACAATACCCAACTAAAAAAATATATATACATCTAGTTTTTTTTTTGTTCCCAAAATCTTCGGACGGGCTTGAGCCCGCCCCACTGACATACTAGATCCGCCCTTGCAGATATCTCGAGTTACAGACCACTATTCCTTGTGATTCTTGGCCTGGTGAACTCGCCTTGAGTTTATGAAAAAGTATCCAGAAGGGATCGAGGCGTGTGGTGGAAGTTTTTACGTCGAACTGGAGCTCGCCGGTTTCTAGAAAATTTCCGGCCAAACCGGACTGTTGAGGTATTTTCCGACCACTTCTGTTCATTTTCTGACTTCGAGCTAGTTATGAAAGTTGCTCAAAATGACTAAACTAAGAGGAAAAGCTCAGCCCCGACACCATAGGCGGTGGTAGGCGGCAGATCTGTCCCTAACTCCGGCGGCCTTTTCCGGCTACCTACGGGGGTCCCAAGGGCAGTTCCTACCCATTTTTATGTTCTACATGTTTATACGATCATTTTGATATATAGCATGTAATTTTTAGAGATCGTATGATTAAGTTATGATTTTTTACAATTTCGATCGTTCGATTTGTGATCCGTGAGGATCAGGCCGTCCGATCGACTTGTAGTTTTGCTATAATGATTGTATGACTGTCCCGGTGACTTTGTGTGGTCACGGGCGAAGATCCGACCGTTGGATCTTCGTATAATTGTGAAATAGTGATTTGGAATGCGATTCGTGAGAATCCGACCGTCGGATTTTCATATAAATTTGTGGAGATGTTAGTAAAGGAGATTCATGAAGATCCGACCGTTGGTTCTTCGTGATAATTTAGGAGGATGATCCTAAGGGAGATCTGTGAGGATCCGACCGTTGGATCATCGTTTAATTTTGATCCGACCGTTAGATCATCGTTTATTTATGTTATGAGTTGTTGGCTAAATTCAAGTCACATTTGGTTAGGTGTTTGACGGTTTGATTTGGCGGACGAATTGTGTTCATATTTCGAGCTGTTAAGAAGACGCAGCAGGATTAGAGGTGAGTAAACCTCACATGGTTCATATTACGAACCGAGTACTTTAATTACTTTATTTTCTGTGGTAATCGTGTGAAAATATTTATGGAATAAATATTTGTTTTAAATCATATGGACTTGATCAACTACAGTCCATAGGTAAGTAAAATGATTTAATTATACAAAATGAATTTCCCGATTTTCTTGTGTGAACTATAGTTGGTATTAGTGGTCATTCCTGAGTGAATGATTACGTATATATATATTTACGTGATTATGTATTGAATGGTGTGACATTGGGGTGTGGAATTGTGATATCATGATTTTAATCATGTTGTTAATATTTGATAAATGTTGGTGATAAATGTTGATTTTTGTGAGTTGAATAGAAAGTAGAGAATGTAGTATTCCGAGGATCGAATGGTCCAAGGATCTTTGGTTAATGATAACCAGAGTGTATTCTGAGGACAGGGAGGTCCAAAGTTCGACCGTTAAATAATAATGGAGTTATATTGTGTTGAGGACAAGGAGGTCCAAAGTTCGAAGGTTATTAAGTTAACCTGGGTCGTTTACTTGAACCTAGGCCAAGGTGACAGGTGACGATGTGGTAAGAGCTCTAACGTAGTGCCAAAGTGGCGATAGTTGTGATTAGGTGCCAAAGTGGCGAGAGTTGTGATTTGGTGATTGTGGAAATGTGTTCCATGTTGTTTCCTGTGTGTCGGATTGATATTTCTTTGTGGATGTTGAGATTGTTGGTTGTTTACTTGAGTAAATTTAAGGACTTGTGATTTATTAAATCAATCGTTCATTTCTTATTTACTCACGAGCTTTGCAAAAAGCTTACAGGGTTTTGTGTTGTTGCAATCCCGGTACACTATTCAAACGGTGTAGCGGATAACCCTACAGGTCAGGAGTATCAAGGTCGAGATCGAGCGGTGTAGGACATCAGTGTTAAGTACTGCGCTTAACCTAGTTTGGTGTGTTGTAGACTCTTTCAGACTTAACGTTTTATCTTTGTTGGTATTGTAAATATTGGCTCGAGAGATAGTTTACTATGAGGTTTATATTATGTTTTATGAGACGCAGGTTAAGAAAAAAAATTCAGGATTTTATTTGTGTTGGTTATTATTCATGTTTCGGATTTTGAATTTGTTATTCAAAATTCGGGGTGTGACAACAGAACCCCAAAAACTGGTCGGACAACCATGACAACCCTCAAATTGGGTCTTGATACATATCCCAAAATCTTCTCAACAACATGTACAACAACTTTCACAACTAACACAAAGTCAGAATCTAAGCCATTTGACCAAAATTTACCTCGAAAGAGAAGGGGTCTATCGAAACCCTAAAATTTCAACTCTTTGATTTGACCTCCACACTTCAAATTGCTTCAAGCCACTTGGAAGGATTGATCAGCATCTCATGAGCTTCAAAAGCCCCCAAGAATCGGCGCCGGAGATTGCCGAAAATGTGAGAAATCACAATGGGCCGGAGGTCGGGCCGCCAACGCCTTCTCCGCCTTGCTGCTCCTTCTACGGCTCAAATCGTGCCACCAAACCCCCACAGACTTGAAGAGAAGAAAGAGCCCGTTCAAATGCGATCGGTGGTCGGGCCAGAGGTGGCTGGATGATGAAGAAATCGCAGGAGAAATGAAAACAGATCGGTGGCTGTTACACGAGTTGATTTGGATTTTTTGGGAGAGTTTCCGATCTTCAAAACTTCCATTTTTGGAAACTTGCAATTTCTAATTTTATTTTTGGATTTTTCTATTTATAGGGAATTTTCAAAAATAGAAGGTTGTTCCGCTGATAATAACTTCTTCATACAAACTCCAATTTTCAGGTTCCGCATATCCACGAACTCGTATCGTCGCGCTCTACGACTTTCATGAAGGAAGTTTTCTTAGAAACTCAATGAATCAAAACTCAACCCTTTGATCCCTCGAAAATAAAACGTTTCGAGTAATTATTCGTTCAAAACACTTTCGCTCCACCCTCAGCCTACAAAATCGTATTAGTGTCTCACTTTATTAATTTCAGGAAATTTCAAGAAATTAATAACAAATTTTCGGGGTATTACAAATTAAAGCTTTTAATAAAGTGCATGCAGAAAACTCGTCAAAATTTTTGTTGTAGGGTATCTATGACACAGATATTGTAATAACTCACTTTAATGACCATTTACATAAAATCCTTCTTTCTCTAACACTTGACAACATATCCTAAGGTTTTTGTCATTTTTGAAACTCAACGAATAATGCCAATTCTCATATAAATTACTTTCCATTTCAATTTATAAAATTAAACGA
Organism: Rosa lucieae; assembly: GCA_024704745.1. Classification (NCBI taxonomy): domain Eukaryota; kingdom Viridiplantae; phylum Streptophyta; class Magnoliopsida; order Rosales; family Rosaceae; genus Rosa; species Rosa lucieae. Next base: position 24,876,726 of record CM045497.1, on the reverse strand, counting down.
ACCTAACAATGATTTGGTCCCATCAGTACATGCATAAGCCCCTCATTAAATTTTACATCTCAGGCACACAATGGAATATATCTGTCTCATTTTAAGAATGAATGAAATTTTCAAATTAGGACCCCAACTCTAGTAAAATTTGATTTAGGTACCCCTTTGCAAGCTTTATATATCGCAAACTGTTGTAAATATTATTATCTATGTGGAAGTCCATGTAAATACTCATTAGTTGTGTACTTTGATGTAAACCCTACCTCTATATAAAGGAGGCTAATGAGACTGAATGATATACTTCTACTTCCTCCCTACTATTCTCTCTCCATATTCTTCCTACTTTATAACACATTATCAGCACGCTCTCATATTGTGTATAAGGGTTCCATAATTACCTATCTTTCTTTACATCCCATCTATAAATTATGGGTGTTGGCGGCTGCTGTTTCTTATGCTTAATTATACCCATTACAATAGCTTTTGTATTCAAGATTTATATACAGGAAGTGCTAATATTATTATTGTTTGTTTTTCAAGGTGCCCTTAAGAGATAGCATCTCCACGACGTGTATATACTAGTATATTAACAAGAGTTTTATTTGATCATGGGTCTCTCTTGTACAGCAAAACAAATTCCATCCTCACAATTAAACTTTCTTTGGATTACAGATCTATTATTATCAGGTACATTTTTTTTTTCATGATCAATTATTTTGCCGAATTGTGCAGTCTACAAAATTGAACTAATGCTTCCTTATGGTTTCATGTGCTTATTGCATGGTTTTATACCTTTATCGTCCACATCATATTGTTGGCTACCTTTACTGGTTGTGATTAATTGAGCCAATTTGAAGGCTACAAACCATAAGGTCTATATGCGAAAGGAACTAGAGTTCTTCCATCTATCTAGCATGTTCATATGATCCAAGGGCCTAAAAGGACCTACTGCTCCTCAACTATGGCGATTATCAGGATAAAAATTCCTCAAGGGTTATATAACATAAATTGAGAAATTGTGATATGAAATTTCTCAGAGCTATACAATGAGTTTATGAACTCACATTTTTTTTATCCCCAATAATTATAAAAGGGCCGGAAGTTCCTCAAAATGTTTGGGTATTGGGTTCCCTCCTCCGCACGACAATGTGAATTTGAAGTTCAATTTTGAATGTAAAGCTAGAAGCTACATTCTCCACAAAATCAAAGTATGTTCTTGTGTGATTAGAGGAGAGAAAAAAAATTATCATTTTGTGAAGTGAAGCAGACCAGAAGTTCTGTGTAATTTTTTCATTAATGGAACCAGAAGTTTCCACAGTTAATTTTATTGCATAGTTTATCTATTTATTTTTCTTCCCCGCAATTTTTCTATTTTATTGTATATCTTCACTGCAGTACTTTTTTTTTTGTTACTCATACGGACCAGCAGTCCTATACCTCGAACATATGAATTTTGAGTGTAATATTTTTGAACCAGAAGTTCAAAAATTTCATAGTAGAACCTAAAGTTCTAACAGTAACACTCAAACCCAAAGCTTTGAGTATAAAAGTGAACTTGAAGCTTCACTTTAGTCACCTCGAGCTTGAAGTTTCGAGCACCAAATTTATTTGAACCCGAAGTTCAAATTATGAAATTTTAGAACTTGCAGTTCATAGAAAAATATTTGAACCTGAAGCTTCGATTACACATATAATTCATTCATAGTTTATCTGACTTTATGTCAACTCGAACTAGAAGTTTCGAGTAAATTTTCATATGTCGATTGATATATTCTTCTTTATGTCTGCTTAAAGCATTCCACCTTAGAACCTGAAGTTCTAATTGTGCAGACTCGAGCCTTAAGTTTCGAGTGGATATATGGACAATTTATCGAAAAGTTTTAATCTGGGTCAACCTCAAACCTGAAGCTTTGAGGGGATTATTTTGACACCAATTTAAAAGTAAGCAGATATTTAACCGTTGGTCTATGATGAATGAGTATGAGTATACCCCAAATTTGTGATCATGGATTTTGTAATTAAAATAGATCAGAACCTGTAGTTCCTTGATCCTTAATTACATGAGGACTTGAAGTTCATCAATGATCAAACTAACTAGATGACCATCTAAAGTCCTTCACTCATAAGTTATGGTCATAAAGTTTAAACTCGATATTTCGAGTATATTATTTTGGCCAGAAGTTCAAAATGCATTTGATGTTAATCTACATCAGACAACAATACAATAATTGAACGTCATGTTTTAACTATATAACACGGACCAGAAGCTTTGTGTATATCGTATGAGATCTACCGTTTAATTCTTACAAATTTGATTTGTGTCATCTTCAAACTTATGTTTTGAGTGATTTTCAGGCAATGCAATTTTATGCATGGTGTCCAAAAAATATTATTAAAGCTTATGCTTATGAGGCTAATATAACAATCATCTCAGATCTTACATATCTGATTGATGGCTCCAGAAGAACACACATTATTGTCCCTTTGCATTCTGTGCCTCCAATATTATTAGAGATGTATAATCTCCCCGTCTCATAGATCTCATTGTATAGTAAGAAAGCCGATTGACATGGCTATACCATGAAATGCCACCAGAAGCGGATCATGGCAAGAGAAAAATCAGGAGTCAATGTAAATAATGTCCTAACATCCACATATGTGAGGAAATTGTAAATTGGGTGTGTGTCGCCTATGGTACACTATATGGTGGATGATTATCAAGCCACTTTCGAAAAGGCACTGGTCAAATTAAATTGCATTGACTAGTAAGAACATTGAGATCATCACACATCCCTGATGTCTTTTGCTTACAATAAGCAACTTGAAAGCACTATTGTGCTACGTACTCCATATATTTATTGTATCATTTTGAGTTCCCATTGAAACTAAATGTTTCTTAATCCGATTATCTAGGAACCCGATGTTCCTTAAGAGGTTGTTATAAATTGAAAAAAATTGAAACCTCAAGTTTCTTGGATCTCCAATTATATGAGGGCTTGAAGTCCCTCCTCTTTATGACTACACATTTATATGTGACACAGAACTTGAGGTTCTCCACATGATAAAGTTACTTGTTCTTATGGATTGTAGTCTTTAACTCGAAATTTTCGAGTATATCATTTTGGCCAGTAGTTCAAAATGAAGATGGTCCATTCCAATTATCAGTATTTCACAATTAATGTTTACTGAAGCTAAGGTAACAACCATATCAAGAGTTGTAGATCTTGATCTATGGCTCCAAATGCGCTACTATCATGTTACCGAATTTGGAATATTGTTGCATTAATTGCTTACTATATGGTTGGAGAAGACTTTATGCCATCAGATATATACTGTATCGAATTTTCTACAGTAAACTAAGGCATATAATGTCATGAACCTGAAGTTCCTTGAACCAAATACACTATTTAGCTTGACCGGTTACATCATGTTTTGTCTACCATGTTGCATGGCATCACTTACAAGTTTTGATGATTGCTAACCTTATATACGAGCAAATTATTTATTTACCACATATTTGCGAGTTGTCACTTTAATGAGACAATCCTCCTGCCATGAGGGGGAGAAAGATTGTTCCTGAAGAACGATATGAATTGGTGTGAGATATTTATCCACCGTCTCATTTTGACTTCGAGAAATATCAAAACTAGTGAATTGATAAAAGAAAGTTGACAAAATTATATGCTAAATGCAAAGGCATCTACTTGGGTTAAAGTCCCTGAGACCAACCATATTAATACAAACAATGTAGACTCCATTTGATTTGTGGGATGCAAGTGTATCCAATTGACATGGTTCTCCTGAAGAGAATGTCATTAAACAATATCACAGCTCCTAATATGGCTGCACATACAAAGGGTGTAGATACGCCATTAGGAAATGATGTCTTTGTGATACAATAATAAATCAATATGGTTGATGCTAATGAACAAAGCATGTTTTGACCTAAAATTTGGTTTGGGTTCGCCACCAACTAATGAAAATCTTCACTCCAAAGAAAGTGATAGATATTTGAACGCATCTTTTGAGCATGGTCATAATAAGACAGTCTTCCCTCCGTTAGGGGGAGGAAAGACTACTGTCATTTGAATAACGGCGTGAATTTGTGTGAATTGTATCGACTAGGTCTAAAGTTTTAAACTCTCAAAACAGGGAAGATTATACAAGCCCTATAATGCTCTATATGAGATTATAAGTAAAAAGATCCACATTCGCTACATAATTCATCTATGAGAGATGATTGTCCTAGAAGCGACAATGTATGCCCCAGAAGTGGCATGGGTACCCAATATCAATAAGATTATTATAGCTAATGCATGCATATAAGAATGTGTGGGATCTATGATTGTTAATCATCGATGATAATTTACATTTGGTAGCTACCAAAAATCTTTAAGGGCTGTATGAATGCTATACCACGTTTCACCATAAATGTTGACAAAGTATATTATTGGCCAAATTGGAAAGAGGCAATTCCAATGAAATTGAATATTTGAAACGTGATGAAATACTTGGACCTTTAACCCTACATGGTACAAAAATGTATTTATCAAAAGTGAAGATAAATCACTATGACACAATGTCTATTTATAGAGACATGAGATTATGATTATCTTCCCTTATACGAATGATAATTTTCTATAAGTACAGTGTTACATATAGCTGTCATATTAACGAGAGATTTATGGCACGTTGTCATGGTATATTATGAAGATCTTAAAGACACATTGCTAAAAGCAAAATCTCAAAAGTAAAGTGTCATTATAAGCACATTGCTTATCAAATCCTCAAGGGATTCAAATACATGAATGATTCAAATGCAAGTCCATGAAAGGTTGAAAAAGCCTGAAGCTCACTCATGGAATCAAAGAGTCTAAAGATAGCTCATATGTACTCATTTCGTTCTAATCAACGAGAGCTAAATTGCCTTAATCAGTACTATGACGAGATTACTATCGAATTCAAATTATGAATATAATGTTGCAACATATTCTAACTTTCGCAAAGTTATGAATTACTTAGAGCTCTTGAAGAGCTTATATGAGACATATCAATACACAAAGATATGTGTATGGCTAGGTATGCCATGATGATTTTTCAATGTTTTAAACTGTACAAAGTTAAATGTGTCAATTTCTTTATATTGTTTAGCTATTACTTTGTGTATGAATTTAAGCATATGAGATTGTTTCTAACCTTATCATATGAGGTAAGGTTTATTGAAAATCATCTAGTTTTGTTGCTATTGCTTAAACTTTGCAGGTATGAAAATTTGTGATGAGCCCCTATATGCAAAGCACACGTGGTCTCACTTCGGTGATAGACACATCAAACTACTATACATGGTAATACATGGTACATGTAGCTTATCGCATACATTAATGAGGTTTGCAACAATCAGGGGGAGATTTTCATCAGGGGGAGCATCCAGAAGCATGCTACATAGGACATATGCGCGTTGTGCTCTTTTTGTCCTTCGACCATGGTTATTTTTTGTCCCATTGGGTTTTTATTACCTAGCAAGGTTTTTAACGAGGCAACAATAAGCTCGTCCAATACCATCATTCATTATGGACATCCAAGAGGGACTGTTGTAAATATTATTATCTATGTGGATGTCCATGTAAATACTCATTAGTTATGTACTTTGATGTAAACCCTACCTCTATATAAAGGAGGCTAATGAGACTGAATGATATACTCATACTTCCTCCCTACTATTCTCTCTCCATATTCTTCCTACTTTATAACACAAACCTAATAGTACGTTCATTTCTCTGCACTCCTAGAAAGCAAAGCTATTTCTTCCTTACTTTGTTCAATCCCTAGCTTCTAACCATTTTCTTTGCTCGCTAGCGAGCCATGGCTAGAAGGAGGGTGAGATTGCACTACATCGCCAATGAGAGTTCCCGAAAAACCACATTCAGGAAAAGAAAGAGACTTCTAAAGAAGGTAGACGAGATAACCACTCTCTGTGACATCAAGGCCGCGACAATCATCTACAGCCCCTTTGACTCCGAGCCGGAGGTCTTCCCAAGTCATCCAGAAGTCCGCCAACTGCTGACGAGGTTCTGAGATATGCCGGAAATGGACAAGACAAGAAAGATGGTCGACCAAGAGACCTTCTAAAGACAGCGTATAGATAAAGCTCGTAAGTAGACTAAAAAGGTAAAAAGAGAAAATGGGGATAAGGAGATCTCTCAGATCATGTTCAGCTGTTTGAAGGGTAAAAGAGTCTTTGACCTAGAAATGAGGGATCTGCATGACCTCTACTTTATCATCGAACACAACCTCACAGAGAAAAACCAAGAGAACAAGCTTAACCTGGTGGAAGCTGCACCAGCTACGCAGGAGCTCGGCCTAATGATGAGGAGTGTATTTGGAGAAGGAACTAGTAGAGGCATGGAGTATGAAGCAGATGCAGCACCAAATGATGCAAATATAGTACCAAATGATGCAGGTTACGGCTTAGATATTGTAGCAGCAACCGTAGTTCGTGGACATCCAAAACCTACAATCGCCGCAGATGATGGACTTCTTGCACCCACTACCACCGCTTCCACTAGGAGCTAACTCGAAGACAATAGTAGCGACAATGCTACATGGCAAATAATTCTTCATTCTATTTCCCATGAACAATCTATGATTTGAGTTTTCTTTTGGTGTGTTTTTTAATTATGACAATTTACTTTTGGTTTAGTTTTGTTGCATGGACTTTGGACTGTCTAATTCTGCGGACCACACTATGTTTGGGTTTATTTTATGGTTATTTTTTTTATTTGCTTATGTTTGTGAACTGGAACTGGTTTTCCTAATTATTATTGGGTTTTTTTTTTGGACAATTATTGATTTTGGTTATGTATTTCATTATTATTGGTGTTTATTTTTTGAAGTGGTTTAATATTTTGTATATTGTTGGTGTTTTTGTCAGATGTATTCTCATATGTAACTTATAATTTTTTTTTAAATTTCTAGGTGTAGGTATTTGCTTATTTTCCAATGTTATTTAGAACAATATTTTCTTTTTTATTTTCAGATGTATTTGCTTGTTTTTCGATGTAAAAACCATATTTTCTTTGTATTTGAAAGACTTTGAGTCTGTAGAGATCCTAGTTTCCAAGTCCAATGAGAAGAATTTGTAGTTTATGTAGAAGCACTATTGTTCATGTACAACAGAAGTTCATTAACAAAGTCATATTTTTCACAGATTTGTTGTCTATTTTGCATTTACAAGCATGCTTGTTCTTCAATAATTTGAATTCAATTGATCGAAAGAGTTAATCCTAATGCAGTTCGATGGCTTGGGTTCAAGAGACTCTTAGTGGTGGTGCTTCTCTGGACTATATTTCCATAAATTCGCTTTATTCCATCCTCTTCTAATGTACCTAACTCTTTATGTTGGTGATCGACTCCTAGTTGAAAAAGTGAACCCTTTATTTTCCGATTTTCTTCTGTAAAGTCTTTCATCAATTATTCAATGGTTGGATTCTGCTTTCCTTTGTGTTCTACCTTCTATGAAATGATAGCTAGAATGCATAAGTTTTCGTCTTTGTACCTTTGGTCTTTAAAAATTCTCATCTTCACCATCAATGTGTTCATCCACTAATCTCTAGATAACTAGCAAATGTGTTGTATGATCATGATAGCATTAATAGTATTTTCTTTTAGGGATAATGTACTAATCCACCAATGAGTGGATTGTATTAGGATCGTATTGTATTAGATGTATTTTTAGATTATTGGAGTAATATGTATCTAGTAGTTTGAGGACAAATGGTAGACAATGATTGTTTGGTTGCATTGTTTGATTACTTTTATGTATGCATTGCATTGTATTTTGGGTGCGTGAAAGTAAGATGACTTTTGGTGTATATCCTAAAAGTTTAAGATTTTAGGAGCATTGAAAAACCAACAATATTTTCATGACAGCAGACCAGGAAACCTTGAGTTTTTGAGTTATATTGTTGCAAATACAATCTCCCATTATAAGTAGAATTCCACACATATGCTTGGTTTTTTATGGATTTGTGATAGGCCTGCTTGTGAAGGAGATGAAAAAAAGAATAGCAAAATACAGAAAAGTCATTGACAAATGATCATTTTACTATTATATCTATAACATTTCAATTCATGGCCATGTGTCAAACTTTTGCACATGAAGACAAGTTGTTATAATCGTACCCTTTAGATATGGATAGCTAAATATTAATTTTTTTTCTTTAATTTAAACTCTTTTATGTTCAAATAAAGAGAGAGAAATCACATCAGACACTCATCCAGTTCTGCTACTGCACTCGTACTGGTCCAGTTTTGTTACTGCTTGTGCCTTGAAGATTGAGACAATATTTAGCTGCTATTACTTCGAGATGGAGATGAGATGATGCTGAGCTCTGCTATTGTTGCAATTACGTTTGGGGATCGAGTCAAACTTTTGCTACTGCTATTGATCTTGAGCCACCACCTCCGTGAAAACCCAAAACACATTGAATCTCGCCTGCGGGGAGTCAAAAAGATTAAAAATTTAGTAACTCCAAAAAAATATCTTAAAAAATAAACAAGACTCAAACCCAATCAGAGAGAAGAAACCATAAAATATAAACTTGGGATATGTAGCTGCACAAACTCTACATACTCACACCTTATCCTCCAATTCGATTGAGAATTCTATTAAGAATCTATAAGGTTAGGATGTTGAGGCACACACACATGCAGTTCTAAAACTAATCCTAAGAAAAACATAGTCTCTTATGATGAGAAAATGATAGAGACACCTTGTCTTACAAATGTTGGGCACACTCCCATGTTGGAAGAGCATCCATTTTATCCATCTGTGTGATCATCATCCATCATATATGTTTGATTAATTAAAAACAACATTAAATCTGCATAAAAGAAAATAAAGAAAAAACAAACCCACGTCAGATAAGGAACAATCTAGCAAATACATAGTTTCTAGATAAAAGCAATGCAGCTTTTACAATTATAAAACAAAAAATCAAAGCATCTGATAAAGTCATCCCTTAGATTCCGAAAGAGAACATGAAACCAAGTGGAAAGCTTGATATACTATGACTAGTCCCTTCCCTTAGGATTTGAATTCCCATAAACAAATATGTCCTTAAGATTAGAGTAATGGAAAGACTGCTCACATAACAACATCAGAGGTCTCGATCAAACCCACTTTGAAAATGGGACTGGGGAGTTCCCATCTAGATGATATCATACCAAAACTCACAACGGAATAAATATTCATTATTTTTATTTCTAATGCAATTTTCAGAAATGGTATAGTAAAACAATTTCTGAAACTACTCCATGATCTCACTATGAAGGAGATTGGATCTGCCATGGAACCTTGGGATGCATTTGGAAACATTCTTGAATTTGATTTTAGATGAAACGATACCTCAGTGGCATCGCTGTAAATTTTTCAAAAAATTGAGAATCTTAGTAATTTTGCATTAAAATTTGGATCCAGATCTGCTCCATTTGCTTTGGGTCTGGGCTCTGTGTCCTTATTTGTATAAAACTGTCAAAATATAGATTTTTTGCTTTTCAATCTTTTGTAATGAAGTTTTGACGTAGTTTAAGGATTTGAATATAGCCTTGTTTGAGTTGAAGTATTCCCTCCCGGATTACCCTTCTTGTGCTCTTGATTCTGATCTTGGTATGAAGCTGGGCTGAGATGCAACAGAATTTTAAGACCATTAGCTGGCTATTGATGTCCAATAGCTTTTCTAAAAGTTATGTTTTGAAATTTTTTTTGGTGGTTATAATCCATTTTATTATTATTATTATATCTTTGTATTTACGGGTCTCGGTAATTAAAGAGACTAGATCAAATAGGGCAATTCATAATGCTCTCTTCCTTCCCTCTTCAGCTCTTCCTGTCCTAAATAACGTCAGTCTCATATAGCTAGAATTTGAATCAAATTCAACAAAGCAGATCAATCAAAGAAGTTGAAAAGCCAGTTCCGATCGATGATGTCACGAAATACCTTTTCACTCTTGTTCTTATCCGATTCGCCAATAAGAAGGGTACAAAATTTTGACCATATTCACAAGAGTGCAAAGATCAAGAGTTCTCTAAGGCTAAGCTATGTCATGTCACCACATCAGAAGATGGGCCTATTGGACGCCACGAGGTGTCTTGGCCGTATCCTATGATCATTATACCTAGTGGACATGCTCGTCCAAGAGAGATTTGCGCTTGTCCTTGCTAATTAGTCTGTTGTCGCTTTGCCTGACTATCCTAGTTGCCTATCTCCGTCACCAAGAAGAGGGTTTGCACCGTAAAGTGGTACTCACAGGACCCGCCCCGAAATTTCACCCTGAAATCTGATGTGGTCCTGCGGGGCCCACTTGTAAAGAAGGTTTTATCGAAAATTCAGAAGAACCTCCCCTAAAAGTAGACAATCCAAAACCTATAAGAACATATTTACACTTCTAACAATCCAATCTTATTCTCGTGAAGCCACCCTGCTCCCCTAATCCAAACAACTCCACAACCAACAAAACAAAATCACAACTCAAGAACCAATATTCCAACAAAAGATCCTCAAATTAAATTACATCAAATCCTCATTATTGGATAATAAACCCTAAAGAAAATACTACAATTTAGATAAAATCCCTAAGGTAATCAGATCAATCTAAGATAAGAAACTAAAATAAAGTTTGGTAGGTTAAACATATAACCTACAATACGAGATGGTAGCAGCAGATGCAGATACGATGCCTCAACTCCTAAATATGCCGAACAACAACACTGCGAACTGGGCATTTGAAACCAAAGGGCCCAGGGGAAGGCATTTAAAAAGGTTAGCGTGAGTGGACAAAAATAATTAATTGTAACACATGAAATAAGGGAAGAATATATACTTTCCCACATGTTCATCCTTTAAAAAAATAATCTTGAGTCATGCAAGGTTTATAAAACATATTCCTTAAACTCGAAACCTCGTGGAAACAAGCCAACCCCGCTGGTTAAGCAAACAAATAATCTGGGGAAGACAAACATCACCATACCACAAAGGAGCCCCCCAAGCTCTATCCTCAACTTCAACCCACAAACACAAAGCAAGTGAGGAGGAGCCTCAACTGCAACTCACGTGAGGAGGAGAACTAAAATAAAGCAACCCAAGTATTGTGAAAGAAAACATTCGAAAACAAGTAAATCCCTAAATCCAAAAAGTCCATAAAGCTTACCTAATATCTCGCAAATGAAAACACGAGTACGATTCTCAACCGTACTCGGTAATTCTCAAGATAAAATAAACAAATCATCGACGTGTCCCATACGCCAAAATATTCTCAATTCAATAACAAAACATAAATTGAAATGATAACCATTTATCAGAGATAAATCATCGGAAACTCAATATCAAATAAAAGAGTAAACACAAAATCATTTCCGAAATGATAACCGAGATAAATCATAATCAATCTCCAAAAATCATCATTAAAAACAAATCCATGAGATAAACCGAAATCAAATTTCCAAAAACGATTCATATGCTCAAGTTATAATAAAATGATAAATAAATAAATGTTTTAGAGAAACTGAATTTGAGAGGAATTTGCTGTGTATTCTCATTGATAATAGGGGCCTCTTTATATAGAGGATTACAATGCATAGAATCTCAATCATACAAGGAAAGTAATTCTACATTGATTAGGATTCTAGATCCTTCTAATTAAATCCTATTACCACTAGGTCAAGTAACCTAGAGTTTGGGCTAAACACAAATTAGGTTTTCCTTCAACACTCCCCCTTGTGTTGCCCAAACGCGGTGCTTCTCTCGTTGCCTCGATAAAACCTTGCCGAGTAACAAAAACCCAGTGGGACAAAAATAACCTCGGTCGAAGGGGAAAAAGAGCACAACACACCCTTCACGATTCGAGACGAACATGTAAACATCTCCCCCTGATGTCTGCACCTCCCCCTGATGACTACGATCATGGGAGTTCAAATAATTTCCGCAAGCCAATTCTTGCCACATGTTTCTCGAACGTGGAATTGAGCAATGACTTAGTAAACAAGTCTGCCCCACTGTCCTCAGATCGAACCTAGTTCACTTTGATCTCGAGGAGTGTCTGTTGTTGCTGATTATACTTGGTGTTGTCACTTTTGATGTAGCCTTGCCTCATTTGTCCAAAACAAGTAGCATTATCCTAAATGCTCGTAGGCTCATCTGTGGTAGACTTCAAACCACAATTGTTCGAACATGCGTAATTATAGATCCAATCCATATACATTCACGAACCACTTCGTGAAAGAGCAATGATCTCTGCATTGTTCGAAGATATAGCGACTAGAGTCTATTCTGTAGACCTCCAAGATGTCACGGTCTTTTCCCATGGTGAACACTTAACCGGATTGGGAATGACCATTGTGTGGGTCAGACAGATACCCAACATCAGCAAAACCTTCCAAAACATATTTCGTTTTGGAATGGGGATAGAGAACGCAGGCCAGCGTTGGCGGCGTTTCTGGTGTGTGATGGGTCTGAATCCATCATCTCTTCGTAGGGATAGAACAAGCCCATATCAATCGTACATCTCAAATATCTAAAGATATCTTTTACACCAATCCAATGGCGTCGCGTTGGCGCAGAGCTATATCTAGCTAACAAGTTCACAACATATGAGATGTCCGGTCTTGTGCATTGAGATAAGTACAATAATGTGCCTATTGTACTAAGTAAGGCACTTTTGCCTCAAGCACATCTTCGTCATCATCATTTCGACGAAGAGGATCCTTTTCAGGATCAAGACTACGGACGATCATGGGGGTGCTTGAAGGCTTGACCTTGTCAAAATGCCTACGCATCTATCGACACGATGCTCAAGTTCCAAACCTAGACATAATCGTGTTCTCCCAAAATCCTTCATCTCAAACTCGGATTCCAAGTGTTCAGCGGTTTCCCTTAATTCTTTAAGGGCTTCTAATGAAGATCATGTCCAACATGAACCGCGATAGAATCCGAAACTTGTTATATAAACACGTGGGCACATCCCTTCCCAATCAAGTAGTCACTTTAGAGATACGTAGTGACCACATTTGTAAGTTGCATGTTCAGTTATTCAGAAACTACCAAACTGACAGGGTAGTGGAGTGCAATGACATCCATTACGAGAGAATATGTCTCATCGTAGTCGATTCCAGGGAATTTTGTGAGAAGCCTTGCGCCATAAGGCGAGATTACCATATCTTTTTCTCACTACTCTTTCTAACGAAGACCCATTAGTCAACAGGTTTTATGTTTAGGAGGTGTTGGCATCTCTAGCTCGAAAACCTTCCTCTTCGTTAGAGAATCCATCTTAACCTGGATCGCATCTTTCCATTTAGGCCAAAAACTCTCTACGTTGGTATTCATTCATCAACGGAGCGTGGTTCGATATCATCTGACTCAACAAACTCATGCGCAATGAAATACGCAACTACATCATCAATTATGATGGAGTTTCTATCCCACGTCTCATGTACACTAGTGTAAGTTTCATAGAGCTCTATATTCTCAGGAATAGGTTTTGACGTTGAGGCATCCCCCAACGGTAACCATAACCCGGAAGATACTCATGAGACGGATTTTGAGTCTTGATGATCAAAGGATTGGAATGTGGCAAAGTATCCTTCGAACCCACGGGCCTTCCACGCATCCTAGCTGGGGCTATGGCCTGTAACGCCAAAGTGCCACTCTCTTTGGCATTGACGCCATGCCTACCTCCGTGTAGGGTGGCGCTACGTCCTCTCGTAGGGACGTCCTTCCTTGCAGGCATGTTTGCAGCATATTTGTGTGATCTCGTCACTTTAATAGGGATCAAGATGAGACATAGTGGGGACAGACCACGACAAATCCTGTCGTTCCTGTTGAACATCTGTGTTCTTATCTCCCCCTAACGACGGGAAGACTGTCTCATCAAAGTGACAACCCGCAAATCTAGCGGTAAGGAGATCGTCTAGCAAGGGCATTTAAGTGGCAGACGATTGTTGGAAGCTCAAATCCAACGTAGTTGCCCATTCGTCTTGTAAGGACCCATCATAGAGCGCTGTAGCTGCGCAATTGGCACATAAATGGCTCACTCAAATGTGTATAAGTTCAAAAGACGTGTACCCAGTCACTAGCTGTAACGCAGAGGTACATTGAGTGGCGGTAGGTCGTAGACGAATTAGCATAGCTGCATGCGATATTGCATCACCCCAAGCGGATAGTCGTTTCCACGAGACCAATTGGGTGTGCTCATGGGAATATGATGTCCAACATCAATCCCAAATGCAATAACCATCGAAAGTCTTCAATGTAAGCTCACTAGCATAGTCAAATCCAATTGACTGAATAGGATGATTTGGGGAGTGAGCCCATTGTCATATGATATGTGCTAGGAGTGTAGCGTAAGCAGCATTTATATGTGGACAATGGCACAACACGTGACCAGCGTGTTTGCGTGTCAACCAACATCATAAAATATTTAAGCGTCCGCAAGTTGGTTGAACCAATCCACAAAATCCCTACGGATTCTTTGTAAGAACAGAATGAGTAATGTCATATCCTTTGCATAGGACGGTCTCAGTCCTAATTTTCCTAAGGAACAGACTTAGTAAAACGAGCGAGAGGCATTAGAAGCAACCAATGATAATTTTGGTTAGGCCTGAGCGTCTAAAACACGATTTTGAAGCAAGTTGGTGATTGCAGCATCACCTAGGGCGCCATCACCATGATGGACGCCATCCATGGAGTCATGGATAGGGACTACGCTAGCCCTAGGCTGGTGGTGGACGGAGGCGGTGCCCTAGGCAGCAACGTCGGTCACACTTTGTCTAAGAATCAACTTTTGATTCATGCTTCGTTTCGCTCGAAAGAAAAGATGTTCGTGTGAAGTCTTTTGTAGACGGATCATCATATCATGACTAGGATGATCTATCATGTCGTGACAAAGCCAATATGTGTCTAAATCCAAGAGATCTTCTCTCAAAACTTTATTGGATTTAATAGCTCGAATAGTGACATAAAGTCCACTAGAGAGACACATAAACGTCTCTAAGATGCGTCTTTGTTCTCAATCATTAGAGGTAATGCAAAGGAACTCATTTCCGTTCTCTACATGCATTTTCCCATGGAATTCGTTGGCTATTCATAGGGTACTATTTGCCCTAAGAGCGTAGAGAGTTTCTGTGACAACTGTAATCAAGATGCCATTTGGCAAGTGGAACTTGGGCTATTCCATGTCCTTGAATTAATACCGATGGTCTAGCCATCATAGTCACAAAGTCATATGCTCAGAATCAAAATGGAGTCATGATGAAAAGAACTCGAAATTTTATTCATAAGCCAACGGAATACATCATTGTTTCTATGATCAAAGAAAATCTGATCCAATAAAAGTAATATGGAAATCGCCTACATCTCTTGGAGAATAAAGACTTAAACAGAATTGGCGATCTATGAATCCCAGCCAGATTTGTAGTCTTCAACCCTTCAGTCTAGATCATCTTCTTGATCTTCTTGTTCCACATAGTGAGCTTCTCTTGCTTCACAATATGCTTTGTAGGCGGTGACAAGTTCTTCACGAGCTCTACAAATGTGTGCCCAATGCTCAGACACTCCACATCGAGAACATACATCTCTTTGCTCAAACTCCATTGATTGAGGCGCTTTGAAAGCGTCATTTAGATGGCTCTTAGTGTTAGTGGCGCCACCAACATGGCCAGAGGCATTGCCTCCCTCTCTCTTTCCACGTTTACCTCTTCGGTTCTGTGTTCGCCTATTTTGGCGGTTACCTTCCAAAGTAGAGCGATTATATGGATCAGAATGTCCAGAAGTATACCTAAGATTAGGGTTTCGCTCTTAGCGCCCTCTCTTAGAGGTGCGACTATAATTTGATTCCGAAATATGCTCTGTTTCCACGGATCTCGAATTATAGTTCTTCACAAGGATATTGTCATGCTTTTCAGCGACATTCATAGCTCCAATGAGCTCATGAAACCTTGTGATCCGTCTTGCATTTACATCGATTCGATAGTTCTTAGCAACCATCAATGCAGAGACGGGGAAGGTAGAGAGAGTCTTCTCAATCAACATCGCATCTGTGATCTCTTTACCACAAAATTCCATTAAGGATTTAATGCGAAGTGCTTCCGAGTTATAGTCAAGAACTGACTTGAAATCACAGAAGCGGAGGCTATGCCATCTCACTTCTAGGTCAGGAAGTAAGGAGTCACGGACGTTGCCAAATCTTTCTTCGAGTGAGACCCACAGCCTTCTGGGGTCTTCTTCATTCATATACTCGTACTGGAGCGAATCATCCATATGACGAGTCATTAGGATGATGGCTTTCGCCTTATTTGCCTCTAAGGCTGCTCTATTTGCTTCCAAAGCTTGAGCTTGCTCAATAGTTAGCACGTCCTGGCTAGGCTCAAGAATCATATCCAGGATTCTATCAGCCTTGAGATGTTGGCGGATATCACGAACCCACCTGTGATATCCAAATCCAGTTGTTCCTAATTGAGCAAAGTCCAATTTGTTCAGGTTAATCATCCTGAAAGAGAACAAGAAATTAGGGTTAGTTTCGGAGCGAAATAGGCTACCACGAAAACATATGAAATTTCTTAGCGTAATCACTTCCAAGAAATTAGGAATTTCCGAGCGTAGTTGCTTCCAAGAAATTCGATTCCAAGAGATATTGGATTAGATCGAAACAATGGTGTAAGTGGTCGATCATAAATTCTCTACAAACTCTAAGTTTGGAGATCTCAACAAGCTCTAAGCTTGGAGTGAGCACGAACCCCCACAGTTCGGCTTTTGGTCTCCCCTATGAAGAAGAAACGGGGGTAGAAGAAGGGAGGTTGCAAGTCCCCGAGAAAAGAAGAAAAGAATGAAAAAAAACTTCAAAAACGGGAACTTTTAGAAAAGTTTACCTTAAAAAATGGTCGGAAAAGTCGTCGCCGGAAGCACTATAGCTGCCGGAGTCACTGTAGATGATCGGAAAGTCGCCGGAAGTTGGCCGGAAAATTCGCCTGAAAGTGGCCGGAAGTCGGCCGGAAAAGTCGCCGGCGGTGGTTGACTGTGGTTGACTGGCTTGCTGACGTGGCAGGTTGACTGGTGCTGACTGGATGCCTGCGTGGTGCTGACGTGGCTGTGGGCTGCTTCTGGGTTTCTAGGCCGTGGCTGGTTCTTCTGCTTCTGGGCCTAGGGTTTATCCTTTGTTTTGGGCCGAAGCTGAAGATGGGCTGCTTCTGCTCGGCTGGGTTGACTGAGGCAGCGTTGACTGAAGCGAGAGGCGGTTCGGTGGTGCAGCGTCTTCAGGCGGCCGGTTAGGATGTTTCCTGGCCGGTTCCGGTGAGGTTTTTTCCGGTTCCCGGAATCTGGGGACAAGGTGCAGATGCTATCAAAAGATGGCAGTAGAAGGTGGACGGAAAGATGGCAAACCGAGCATGAGATCTTCGGATTCTTCTTGGAGGCCGGTTTGGTCACTTCCGGCGGCCGGTTCAGGTTGATTCCGGCTGGTTCTGGGGGCAGCGCCGCCGGTTCCGGACTCCTGGAGGTGAGAGCTTCAAGGTGGGCGGCGGTGGTTTCTGGGATTTGAAGGCTACGAATTTAGGATTTTAGGGTTAGGGCTTCGTGATGATAACGTGTTTTAGAGAAACTGAATTTGAGAGGAATTTGCTGTGTATTCTCATTGATAATAGGGGCCTCTTTATATAGAGGATTACAATGCATAGAATCTCAATCATACAAGGAAAGTAATTCTACATTGATTAGGATTCTAGATCCTTCTAATTAAATCCTATTACCACTAGGTCAAGTAACCTAGAGTTTGGGCTAAACACAAATTAGGTTTTCCTTCAACAATAAATCATTAGTTCGGAAAAAAATAATCGCATCCATCACTTAAAATCAAAAGTCCACTCACAGTATATAGTTAACGTGGCCAAGCGTAAGGATCCTCGTCGAGCAACGGATCGGTACCTCGTCCTGTACAAAATTATATTTCGTAAACTACAATTCAAAAATGAAATACAATTCTAAAACGAAACCCGAAAACCCCTCGTAAACCAACATCTCCATTTCTTCTCGGATTCATCCCAAAGTTCACTACTAAGATCAATTCGTCGATTTAAATATTCTATAATATAAACGAGGGATATCCAACGATCGAATTCCTGGAAATAGACAACCGAAACTCCACACTTCGGAAAAATCACAATCGATACTAAACATTCTCCAATTTTTATAAAACACACACCAACATGCTCCACAAGTTACAAGAAGTGCAACCAGCCAATTTAGGAGGCTAGAATCGGCTCCCCACGCGCCCCCAGGCCCAACAGTGGCCCATGCGCCACCGACAAACCCCCTAACAAGAAAACAAAACAAGTTGGTAGGTAGATCTCCTAGTGTCCAAACACATTGGTTGGGTTGGATCTGACCTAATAATACATTGCCAAAATTAGTAGGTAGCGCCACCTATCTGATATTTCAGAAACAGGAACTTGTACTTAAACAGAAATTTGAACTGACCCACCACCCACATCGACTTCTTCTCCGGCGGAAATCCCAATGCTGATTCTCACCCATAACTCAACAACCTAATTCTGCCGTGCTCCAACCATGGCATGCTCGGGCACGTCACTATACTTTTGGTCCATTGATTTCATTGGGACAATCCTAGCCATTCCTTTGGAAAACCGGCTGACTTGCATAGCTTTTCTAAGTTGAATAAAATTATAAGGATCCCACCATATAAGAGGAGAGGGTAAAAAAAATAACGGTGTGTAAAAAATTCATACAATTTTTTTTTTTTTTTCATATTGTTTATTTATCAGTTGGGTCCGTTCTTGGCGGAGTACTCGACGAGCTTGTCGATCCGTATGTGGACGGAGGACCAGCCACAGGAGGAGGGTCAGCGTGGAAAGGCGGGGGGACGAGGGGAGGGGGAAGGTGCGGAGCGAAGGCCGGGGGAGGGGGTAAGTGGTGAGGGTGAGGCGGCGGCGCGTGAGAGAGAACCTGCGACAGCGGTTGCTGCTGCAAGTGGGGGTGGTAGGGGAATTGCTGGAGGGGTGGGTGTGGGTGTGGGTGTCCGAATAGAGGCCTGTGAACCTGAACCAGAGTGCTCCCTCTTCGGAAACCTAAACCAGAGAAAGCTCATAATAAACTCCGATGAGGTTCCGGGCACTCCGTTTTTCGAAGCCTTCGTAGAAATGTCGATGCAGGCTTTGCTTCTACACTACTTGGCCTTCTCGTTCGGTCAACAAGTCTCGATCTTTCAGGTCAACAAAAACCGCAGATTTTCAGAGGTCTTCATGGAGTCCGTCACTGCAACGAAGCTTCACCGTCGTGCCGGGGTTCAGAATGGAGAAGAATGTGTTTCAAAGCCTAGTCTACTTTAAGAACCCAACTTTAACGAGATCGGGATCTTCTGGCTTGGACCAAGGATACTTCATGTTTGGATCCCTCGGGAACTTCCTGAAGTTCAGAAATGGTGCCCAAAGAAGTACACTGCGTAGTAGTATCGAAATGAACTCAATTGTCTACACAATTCAACATCAAAACTCTTAGAAGAATGAAGAGATTCAAGTGAGAAAAAAGCCACTCACCCAGGAAAGAAGAGGAAGACAAACATGAACTGAAACTACATCTCTAGACTCTAGGAGATTTCCCTTCAAAATAAAAATAAAAAAAAATTCAATTTTAAAAATTATTCACCAAAACAAGAAGTAAAATTTACTTAATTAAATAATAAAATAATTAATATTAATTTAAGCTTTTTGTCAAAAAAAAATTTAATTTAAACCATTCCTAGGGCATTGAATGCTAGCGTACTGCATATATTCAATAAGTGTAGGTAATGCAACTAGTGTAGAAGCCCAAGCAGTGTAGAAGCAAAGCCTGCATCGATGCAGTACGCTAGAAGCCCAAGCAGTGTAGAAGCAAAGCCTGCATCGACATATTAGCGTACTGCATCGATGCATGCTTTGCTTCTACACTGCTTGGCCTAGAGCATTGAATGCTAGCGTACTGCATATATTAAATACTCTGAATCACTAAACCCTAAGCCATATTAGCGTTCATACGACCCACTCGGTACAGTTAAATAAGTGTAGGTAATGCAACTAGTGAAATTTTATAGTGATTCGGAGTATTTAAACTTCGGAGTCGGAAGCTATTAGATTAGTCAGTGTTTGTCAGCAATGGCATATGCCTCAGCTTCAGATCCAATACTCTTCATCTTCTCATTCTAAATTGCATTAACCAAATTAATACATATAGGTAATGCAGGCAACCTTCAAATTGTATCTCACTTATTATAATCTTTTTCTTTTTTTTGGTGTCAAATAGAAATTGAAGGCATAATTTGGATTATGCGAAAGGGTGGAAGAAAGAAAAACTAGAAATCAATAAATTTGTATGTATACAAAGATTTTGTACGATTCAAAAAATCAAAATAGAAAATTGATAAATTTGACATTACCCATCTATTTATAGCATATTAGTAAGTATTGTGTAAAAAAATTAACCCGATTCGCCTTCATTTTAACAACAAACAAAGCAGTCAACCCTTTATACATTTATACTTCCCTAAGGGGAGCTGAATCACGAGAAGATAAACTTTCTAAATTTTTTACATTAGTTGATATAGCTCGTACCGACGAAAGTGTAAGAGCTGGCAGATCGAAAAAATAAGTTGCGAATGAGCGGTTATGAGCATATTAGTTTTATGTGGTATTAAGAGTTTAAGGTTGACCTAATAGATCGACACCCAAATAACGACAAAAATAGATGAAATTTTGACCATAATTATATCTTCTTATCATGATAACATCTAACGGTTGATTTTGATAAAGTCTATTTCCTCCACATTGTTCCTCATGAAATGTATACTATTTGATACAACTAATAACAAAGACCACATTAGTAGATATATAAGGATTTTGTGCAATCTAAATAATCAAAATTGAAAATCGATGAATTTGACATTATCCATCTATTTATAGAATATTAGTAGGTAATGTGTAAAAAAATTAACCTGATTCGCCGTCATTTCGACATTAAATAAAACAGTCAACCCTTTATACGCTTCTATTTCTTTAAGGGGAACTGAATCATGAGGAGATAAACTTTCTAAAATTTTTACATTAGTTGATATAGCTCATATCCATGAGAGTGTAAGAGTTGGCAGATCGAAAAAATAAGTTGCAAATGAGCGGTTATGAGCATATTAGTTTTATGTGGTATATATATAGGGTTTATGGTTGACCTATTAGATCGAGACCCAAACAACGACAAAAATATTTCAAATTTTGACCATAATCATATATTCTTATCATGATGGCATCCAATGGTCAATTTTGATAAATTCTATTTTCTCCAAATTTTTTCTCATGAAAGGTATACTATTTGATACAACTACTAAACAAGTTAGACCACATTAGCAGACATATAAGAATTTTGTGCAATCCAAAAAATCAAAATTGGAAATCAATAAATTTGACATTATCCATCTATTTATAGCTTATTCATAGGTCTTAATCCCATCCGCCGTCATTTCCGCATCAAACAAAGCCCTCAACCCTTTATATGCTTATATGCTTATATTTCCCTAAGGGGAGCTGAACCATGAGGAGATAAAATTTCTGAAATTTTTACACTAGTTGATATAGCACATACCCAAGAGAGTGTGAGAGCTGACAGATCGAAAAAAGAAGTTGCGAATGAGCGGTTATGAGAATGTTAGTTTTATGTGGTATTTAGGGTTTAGAGTTGATCTAGCAGATCGAGACCCAAACAATAACGAAAATAGCTGAAATTTTGACCATAGCCATTTCTCCATGTCATGATGACATCCAACGGTTGAATTTGATAGATTCTATTTCCTCTACCTTATTGGTTATGGGAGGTATACTTTTCCATAAA
This sequence comes from Rosa lucieae, assembly GCA_024704745.1. NCBI lineage: Eukaryota > Viridiplantae > Streptophyta > Magnoliopsida > Rosales > Rosaceae > Rosa > Rosa lucieae. The sequence continues at coordinate 24,854,821 of CM045497.1, read as the reverse complement.
ACTAATAATTAAGTTAACTACATTAGTAGACATACAAGAATTTTGTGCGGTCCATATAATCGAAATTCGAAATTGATAAATTTGAGATTACCCATGTATTTATAGCATATTAATGAATATTGTGTAAAAAAAAGGGTTTTTGTCTATTTACCCTAATTTTAGAGTCAATGCTCCCACTTACCCCATTAAGTTTTTGGAGTCGTGACCACTTACCTAATTTTAGTCTAAAAATTGCCCACTTGCTCCACTAAGAGTTTTCTAACCCCATTTACCCAATCTAATATCTATTGACAGTTTAGGGTTAGGGTTTACCCATTTACCCATTTACCCTAAACCCTAAACTCACCAGTCGCCAGAGTCCGCCACCGGAGTCAAGCAAGGTCTCCAATGACTTCTTTCTCAAAGTGACAAAGAAGGAGAGGGCAAAAATGTCCCAAAAATAAATAAAAATGAATTAAAAAAAACTTAGTTGGGTATTAGGGAAATAATCTCTTAGAGTGTTTGGGTAAGTGGACAATTTTTAAGCAAAAATTGGGTAAATGATCATTTCCCCTTTATTTTATTTAGCATTTAGTCTCCTCGGGCTTTTTCATGTTTCCTCCTGCCATGTTCATGTAAGGCAGATATGCTCTTTGGAGAGGGGTTCCTAGTCGGCATAGTTTGGACTACGAAACTAGTATAGGTAAGCACATGTACTTTTGCCTCTCTTGCCGTCTTACCATTAATAAAAGAGGAATTATTCAATCATCTGTGTCCTGTGAGATTGCTCTTTGATCTTTCCTTTCGATTATTCATTGTTCTTCGTGGTTGCCCAACATTCATATAATTGTGTTCTTGCTTGTCGCTAGCACTATTTTAATATCATGTGGCTTTTATTGTTCCTTGCAAGGTACTCACTTGGCTGACTTGCTTGCTAGCAAGTGCCGCACGGTCCGCTTTGCGCACTACAAAGTTCGGCCCGTGACAGTTGGTATCAGAGCCAACTAGGCTTAAGAAGCACTATGATGACAGGGAAGAATGTGTTGGATCGCGTCAACCTGGGTGGGTTGGCGGCGCGGATGATAGAGGTGGAGAGCGTAAAGGACCGAGTTGTGGCCCTTGAAAAATGCAAAGCTCGAGGAAGCGGAAGGGAGAGAAATGAGGAAGAAACTCCCGTTCCGAATGAGCAAATGGGGGCAATGAGTGATGCCCTTGATATACTCCAGGTGACAGTGGACAATATGGTAGAAGATGTCCGAGCCACCATTGATGCTTTTAGGAATGAGCTAGTGGAGATGAATACTAAGCTCAACCTGACCATCCGTGCGATGGGAAACCAACCTGTGACGGACTACAGGAAGCTAAAGATACCGGAACCTCAAGCTTTTGGAGGGGCGCGAGATGCTAAGGAGCTTGAGAATTACTTGTTTGATATGGAACAATACTTTCGAGCAGTTAAGCCAGACTCGGAAGAGGTGAAGGTGAACATGGCGACAATGTATTTGTCGGGAGATGCTAAACTATGGTGGAGAACCAAATATAATGACATCCAAAGAGGAGTATGCACCGTTGACACTTGGGAAGATCTTAAGAAGGAGCTCAAAGCTCAATTCTTCCCCGAGAATGTAAAATACATTGCCAGACGGCAACTAAGGGAGCTCAAGCACACCAACAACATCCGAGACTTTGTGAACAAGTTCTCTGTGCTCATGCTTGACATCCCGGACATGTCAGAGAAGGATCGGTTGTTCTATTTCCTTGAAGGCTTAAAGCCATGGGCGAGGACAGAACTTCAGCGGCAAAGGGTCCAAGATTTGGCCTTCGCACATGCTGCTGCTGACAGGTTGACTGACTACACATTCAAAGAGAACTCTACTAAGAAGACTCACCCGTTCTCGAATGCGAATGTCAACAGAAATTTAAGGCATGGACTGAGTAGAAGTGGGGGAGCGGAGTCCAAATTTTCCAACTCAGGAGGAGGGGACAGGAGAGCAGCGAATGCGAGGGACACGGCAACGTCCAAGTCTGCTGCCTCAACAGGGGTCTTCACCCCTTGACCTTTTAATCCTTCAGGCTATGCTCCAAAGCCACTAGCATGCTTCTTATGCAAAGGACCTCATAAAGTGAATGAATGCCCCCATAAGACTGCCCTCTCTGCCCTACAGGCTCATATTCAATTGAAAGAAATGGAGGATCAGCAAGAGCCAGAGGAGGAACCTAGTCACATGGGAGCTTTGAGATTCTTAGGTGCGGTGGAGAAGCGACCACAATCACCTAAGAAGTCCCAGGCTAAAGCTTGATGTTTATAAATGGTAGTATTAATGGGACAATAGCCAAGAGCGTGATGGTTGACACAAGGGCCACTCACAACTTTGTGTCAGAAACTGAAGCACAAAGGTTTGGACTGAAGTTGGAGAAGGATGTTGGCCACATGAAAGCTGTGAACTCTAAGGCCTCACCAACAACTCGACTATCTCGAGGGGTATCACTCAAGTTGGGTCACTGGCAAGGGAAGACCGACCTCGTAGTTGTTCAGATGGATGACTTTGATGTCATATTGGGGATGGAATTCTTGTTGGCGAACAAAGCTATTCCCATTCCTAGTGCCCAACACTTGCTCATTATAGGAGAAAGGCCATGTGTGGTTCCATCAAGAATCGAACAATCAAGTGAACCCCGTCTCTTGTCGGCCCTCCAGTTCAAGAAAGGCGTGAAGCGTCATGAGCCTACCTATGTAGCAGTTCCTCTGATAAAGGATAAGACTAAAGGAGAAGTGATTCCGAAGGAGATTGAGGGGGTATTGGAGAGTTATGTAGATGTGATGCCTCCTGAACTTCCCAAAAAATTACCTCCAAGGAGGAGTGTGGACCATGAGATCGAAATGCTTCCTAGGGCCAAACCACCTGCAAAGGCACCTTACAGAATGGCTCCCCTAGAACTGGCGGAACTTCGAAAGTAGCTCGAATACCTGCTCAAGGCATGATTCATTAGGCCATCTAAAGCCCCCTTTAGTGTGCCCGTACTGTTTCAAAAGAAGCACGTGGAAAGTTGGAGATTGTGTGTGGACTATCGGGCTCTCAACAAAGTCACTGTGCCCAACAAGTACCCGATTCCTCTTATTGCAGATCTGTCTGACCAACTCAGTGGTGCCACGTATTTCACAAAGGTAGACCTCCGCTCAGGGTACTATCTAGTTCATATTGCAAAAGGCGATGAACCCAAGACCGCATGCGTCACCCGTTATGGCTCTTTTGAGTTCCTGGTGATGTCGTTCGGGTTGACCAGCGCGCCAGCCACATTCTGCACTTTGATGAACCAAGTCTTCCATGAGTACTTAGACAAGTTCATGGTGGTCTATCTGGATGAGAGTGTGGTGTACAGCTCTACCCTAGAAGAACACGTAGATCACCTGAAGCTGGTGTTCCAATGGTTGGGGGACAATCAGTTGTATGTCAAGCGTGAGAAGTGCTCCTTCGCGCAAGTGACCATCAAGCTTCTAGGTCACGTTATTGAAAGAGGTCAAATCAGGATGGATATGGAGAAAGTAGAAGCCATAAAGGAGTGGCGAAACCCCAAGAATGTGAAAGAGCTACATTCTTTTCTTGGGCTGGCTAATTACTACCGACGTTTCATTGAGAACTACTCAAAGAAGACAACCCCCTTAACTGAGCTCTTAAAGAAGGGAGTGACATGGGATTGGAGTAGTGATTGTGAGAAGGCCTTTCAAGATTTGAAGAAGGCCGTGATGGAAGATCTGGTCCTTGCCTTACCCGACCTGAATCAGCCATTTGAAATCCAGATAGATGCTTCTGACTTTGCCTTAGGAGGTGTCCTGCTGCAACGGGGGCATCCTGTTGCATATGAAAGTCATAAACTCTCGGAAGCTGAGAGGAAGTACACGGCTCAAGAGAAAGAGTTGCTAGCCGTGATTCACTGTTTGAGGACGTGGCGACATTATTTGTTGGGGTCAAAGTTTCTTGTGAAGACAGAAAATTCTGCCGTTAGCCACTTTCTAACCCAGCCAAAGCTAACTCTAAAGCAAGCTCGATGTCAAGAGTTTCTCGCAAAGTTCGACTTCCAGTTCGAACACAAGGCGGGGCACACAAACCAAGTTGCTGATTCTTTGAGTCGCAAGGCCGACCTTACCACCCTCAAGGTGTTGGCCACTTTGTCGAACAGTATCATTGCCACGGACATCAAGCAACGTATCAAGGAGAGTTTGGAGAAGGATCCCATAGTGCAATCCCTCATAAAAATGGTGAAGGAAGGGAAGAGCCATCAGTTTTGGATGGAGGATAGCATATTGATGGCCGAAGGAGGACGAGTGTTTGTTCCGCGAGCTGACGGACTACGAAGAATGCTCATGAGGGAGTGTCACGACACCCTGTGGCTGTGGGCAGGTCACCCTAGATGACAGAGAACCCACGTATTCCTCAAGCAGGGTTACTATTCACCCAGATGTGGGACGATGTCATAGAATACACCAAGACTTGCTTAACATGCCAGCAAGACAAGATTAAGCGTCAAAAGACTCCAGGGCTATTGGAACCACTATCTATTCTGACTCGCCCGTGGGAGAGTGTCTCCCTTGACTTTATTACTAACCTCCCGAAGGTGGGAGACTTATCAGGTATCCTAGTGGTGGTTGACAGGTTTTCGATGTATGCCACCTTTATGCCAACCCCAAAGTATTGCTCGGTGAAAGATACAGCAAGCCTCTTCTTCAAGCACTCGGTGAAGTATTGGGGTGTGCCTCAGAACATTGTCAGCGATCGGGACACTAGGTTCACGGGAACATTTTGGACCGAGCTATTCAAGCTGCTCGGGTCTGAGGTCAGCATATCTTCAAGTTATCACCCACAGACTGATGGGCAAACAAAAAGGTTCAACGGGATGTTGGAGGAATACTTATGCCATTTCGTTCATGCCAATCAACAGAATTGGGCGCAATTGCTAGATGTTGCACAATTTTGTTTCAACTCGAAGAAGAGCTCATCCACCAACAAGAGTGCTTTTGAAATTGTCACTGGTCAACAGCCTCTCTTGCCTCATACTGTACAAGAAGTCTACAAAGGGGCGAATTCGCGTGCTTTCAACTTCACAAAAGAGTGGAAGACCAATGCCGAGATTTCTCAAGCCTACCTGGAGAAAGCGGCAGGGAGAATGAAAAAGTGGGCAGATCAAGGCCGCAAACCCAGGGAGTTTACAGCAGAAGACATGGTTCTTGTCAAGCTGCTTCCGGAACAACTCAGGTTCCTGCGCTCTAGAGACAAGCGACTATTCAAGAAGTATGAAGGACCACTCCCCATCATTGCTAAAGTGGGGAAATGCTCCTACAAAGTCCATATTCCCGCCTGGATGAGAGTTCACCCCGTCTTCCACGTCAGCAACCTCAAGCCGCACCAGCCAGACCGTGAAGATCAAGCAAGCAACCAGCCTGTTCGGGAGCACGTCGACATCAGACCACCCAAGACGAAAGAAGTGGAGGAGATCCTAGCAGAGAGAGTAATCAGAGTGTCAAAGCGCCCATGCCAGCAGTTCTTGGTCAAGTGGAAGGGTCTTGGAGATGAAAAAACAAGTTGGAAGAATACTGAAGCCCTAAAGAAGAAGTTCCAGTAGAAGATTGAAGACTTCAAGACCAAAGCCGTCGTCGAGAGCGCCAACAGCTTAAGTGTGGGAGGATGTTAGGGGCCGCACTTGTAATGCCGCAAGCAACCTTGTCCAGGGTCATTAGTCAAGCCTTTGGTTGGTTTGCTTGTGTGCTAGGGATGTTTTGGTAATTTACAAATTATGTAATTTATTTTATTTAGCATTTAGTCTCCTTGGCCTTTTTCATGTTTCCTCCTGCCATGTTCATTTGTAAGGCAGATATGCTCTTTGGGGAGGGGTTCCTAGTCGGCATAGTTTGGACTACGGAACTAGTATAGGTAAGCACATGTGCTTTTGCCTCCCTTACCATCTTACCATCAATAAAAAATGAATTATTCAATCATCTGTGTCCCGTGAGATTGCTCTTTGATCTTTCCTTTCGATTATTCATTGTTCTTCGTGGTTGCCCAACATTCATATATTTGTGTTCTTGCTTGTCACTAGCACTATTTTAATATCGTGTGGCTTTCACTGTTCCTTACAAGGTACTCACTTGGCTGACTTGCTTGCTAGCAAGTGCCGCATGGTCCGCTTTGCGCACTGCAAAGTTCGGCCCGTGACACCTAGCCAAGCTCTACTCATATTCCCATATTTGTCTGTTCGTCCGATGCATAAATGACATTATTGCCTACATGGCACTAATGATTTTCTGCATCATATTCTGAGATTCTGTGACTTCATTTTCAAGCTTCGAAATGTACTCTCTACTATAAGCAAGTAAATACTTGATACCTTCCCTTTTCTTAAGCAAGGATAAATAAATAAATAAGTCATGCTGCTGTCCTTAGAATATTTTTATTTTATTTTATTTTTATGATCTGGAAAATTCATTTAAGAAAGGCAAAAGCCACTAAGTACAACACAGAAAGAACAAGCAGAAACTGCAGTACGAAGGAACATAAAACCAAACAACAAAAGTCCTGGCGAACACAATAATCTGGAGGACGAGGGAGCTCTTTGAAGAACAGCAGGGAGAGGGGTGGTGGCTTTGCAAGCTGTCCATAGAATGTACCTGTTCCCAATTTAAATGAAAAGAATATGAGTAAACAGATAACAGTACTAAACATCAAATGTAAAAGTTACCCAAACTAGCTAAAAAGACAATTGATAAAACAGAAATAAGGTCACATATACCTAATCCCTTCCCTCAAAAGAATTGATCAACAGATTCAGGTATTGGATGTACTGTAATAATCAATATAGTTACATAAAAAACATCTCTAATTGGTGTTATGCAAATGCAATTTGGCATGGAAAAACCAGAAAACTCGAATAACAATGTAGCACAATGAAACACCAATAATGGAGGCAAACAAACAGTGAACAAGTATATATATATTGAAGCATGAAAGTTTTAGCGTCTGGTCCTTTTACTATGATCATACCTCATTCTCCACGTCTTTTTCTCTTGTTTGGCAATGTCAATGGCAATGATGAGGATGGACTAACAGATTTGTGTACACTAGTTTAGTTTATGTTGGCACATGCAAAAGCCGTACAGAACACATTGTCCTCGAAGAAATCATAGTATTCTGCAGCTTCAAGGACTGCGGAGAGGACTGAATTGTCATCAGGGTCATTTTCAATGAAAACTCGGAACAGCAAAAAAGGCATATGGCAATGTAGATCCGCTTCAACACCCTCAAAAGAATTTACTAACCAGATAAAGTTGTCCTCACCATCGTCAAATAAGCCCATAAAAACTTGATCCAACTCTAAAAAATAGGGACCCTTGAGATTGAAGATCTCAAACAGGTCATGTAGCACCTTAAGTGGGCGCTCAGGATTTCCATTGGAATCCATCCGAGAACAAACAAGTAGTCCAGTAGGTAAGAGGCCAATAAAAAAACCTTTATATTCAACAGCAGCTCTAAATTGATCAGGCCATTTATCCCATTTTTCTTTGCACAAGTCAAAGGTGTATGAAGTGCCGCTACTAGTGAATGGAATGCAGAGAGTAGTAATATGGATCTTGTGTCCCCAACTAGTGTGGTTCGACACTCTGGAAACGGGCGGATTAGGTAGGATTCTTTTGGTGCATCCGTCAGTTCCTTTGGGTTCAAGCACATAAAAGGTGATGCCCTGTGATGCGTCCAGAATATAAAATGAAGACCCAACTTGAAACAAGGTAGCACTGGATTTGCTCAGGGCAGACAACAAGTCGGGATAGTCATTAGGAAAGGCAGCGGAGGTAACACATGTGGTGTTAGGGTTAATGGCATAAGCATCAGTTATGTTGGGTTCATCGTTAGAATAATAACCCCCCACCAAATATACTTGAGAACCCACAATTATGTGTTGCGTATAATATGGAAACTTACCATCAGGCGAAAGGAGCTCCAGATCTTCAAACTCTACCGGTGGAGGCTGATTCAGCTTTGGAATTCTGTTTCCGTTTCTCAGTTTTCGGATATCCAGTTTCAGACGATGTACTCCAATATCTGTCACCACATATAAAAACCACTCTTTCCCCATCTATGGAATTCTAGGGTAAATCTAACCTGACGAACAACTCGATCTGTGGAGCTTCGAGCAGAGGGTTTCGGCCATGCCCCTATCCGACCTCTTTATATGTACTAGCAACGTGCCCGCGTTTTTCGCGAGTGATAATGTGATATTAATGGAAAATAGATCAATTAAAAAGAATAGTGGTTATTTATTTTTTAGACATAGAATAGTGGTGGTTTTGGTATTTTTTTCAATTTACTCTTTTATTTATTTATATTTTATTAACTTAATTTAATAATTATGTTATTGAAGGGTATTATAGACACTTTCAAAATTTGGTGAAGCCTTTGACACCAAAAGAGAGCCTCCAATTATAATAGTAGAGATATATCCCCAACTGCCCTCCCTTCTTTGGGCTTTGGGCTCGCTATTTATGAGTTTATTTTATTTTAGCTATGTGGAACAGGCCCATCTACTGGGTGGGCATGGACCTTTAATGCCCTTTCGTGTTCGAGTTGGCCTATGCGCACCAAAACTGCTTTTCTTTTTCCTCCGAGATTTGTGGAGTTCTTCTTAAGGATAAGTTAAATTAATACGACTTGTGTATTAAAGTTATTCAATACCTACTTCAGAAATAATTAAGAAACCTAGCTTGCAGACCAAGAAAACCCATATGCCTTGTCATTAATACCTTCAATCTAGGGATATCACAATACAATTAATATTACATACAAGTGTCATTTTGAAACTTTAATTAGCCATAAGGCCACCTAATTTTTTTTGTACACATAAGGCCACCTGTATTAACAAATTACTTCGTTCCAGACAATTTTACCCTTCTACCTAAGCCCAATCCCACATCAATTTTACATCGATCACAAATCCATCTCTCTCTCTCACTCTCTCCCCCCTCGATCACAATCTCTCTCTCCTCGATCTCAACCTTCGATTCCGGCGACCAACGGCACAACGCTCTCTCGGTCCCTCTCTCTCCTCGATCACAGATCACATCTTGGTCTGCACCTCCGATTCCGGAGAACACCGGTGCGGTGCTCTCTATCTCTCACTTTCATCGATCACGGATCTTCGTCGCGCCGGCGTGATGGTGCTGCTCCACTCTAATTTGCCAAGACTCTCGAGGCCAGGGACATCATCGAGATCAAGAACGCGGTGGTTCTGAACCAACTAAGTACCTTCCGATTTGCTACCAATATCTTCCGATTTGCCAGATCTCCTACCTCCGTCGCTCAAAATCTTCTGGTGAAGGTACTTCATAAATGGATTCCTATATACTTTTTTCTATTCTGTAATTTGAAATTGGAGCATGAATTGGAAAGTTGAGTTTTAAAGTTGTTTGATTGGCATAGTAAGATTGATCAATCTGATGAAATTTTTTGTTTGAAATTGTTGCAAGGTGTTGAATCGGTGCTGCTATTTCTTTGTTTTCAGAAAACATAGAAAATCTCAAAGTTGCAATTGGTAGCTGCTCCAGAACCACAATTTTTCCCAGCAGTCCACTTGCATCATGCATGATTTTGATAAGAGCGGATAGCATGATTCATATGCCTAAATTCTTAATTGACTTTCCTACTTGTGTTGTGGGTTAATTGGTCACTGACTCATTGTAAAATGCAAAGATCTACCTATTTGCTTTATAAAATAGCAAAAGCCTTCAACACAACGAGAAAACCTATGTTAGTATCTTTCAAGCAGATGTTGGTGGGTTTTCTGTATTTATTTTGATTGATTTTAAGTCAATAACTCTCCATAATTATTATAGTGACTTTTCAATATAGTAATAGTAGCTTTCTATGCCTACATTAGTATCTTTTTAAGTTAATGTTAATAGCTTTTCTTTTTTCCCAATGGCAGTAACATTTTAGTTTTGATTTTGATTGTATCTTTTACATTTTCACAACTTTGTTAGTCTCTGAGAATAGCTTTCTCAGTCTCTGGAAGTAACTTTTGTTATGCTTGGTAGTAGTTTTTGTTCTTCTTGGTAATAGCTTTTGGTGCTAATGAGAGTAATTTTTTGTGATGGTGAGAGCAACTTTTGTTGCTAATGAGAGTAGCTTTCTAGTGTTGATGACAGTAGCGTTTGTTGCTGGTGAGAGTAGTTTTTGGTGTTGGTGACAGTAGCTTTTGTAGGTGGGGATAATAACTTTTGGTTTTGAGGAGCGTAGCTTTTGTTGGCAACAGTAGCTTTTGTTGGTGGGGATAATAGCTTTTGGTTTTGAGGAGCGTAGTTTTTGTTGGCAACAGTAGCTTTTGTTGCTGATGAGAGTAGCTTTTTGTGACCTCACCGGAGGTTACCGGAAATCTCACAAGAGTAGTTTTTGTTGCTTGCGACAGTAGCTTTTGGTTTTAGTGACAGTAGCTTTTGTGGTCGCCGGAGTTCTCCGAAAGTCGGCCGGAGACCCACCTGAAGTTGGCTAGAGACCCGCCGGAGTTGGCCGGAGGTCGATCAAAGTTGACTGGAGACCTCGCCGAAGAGGAATGAGAGAATGGTTGTTGACTTTTTACTCTAGTGGCATTTATGTAAATATGTTGGTTTTTATATCCAAAATATAACACCTTTTTTAATTTAGTGGCCTTATGAGGGAAAAAAAATTAGTTGGTGGCTTTATGGCTAAAAAAACATTCAAAGATGCACTTATATGCAATTAACTCTACAATTAAATTGGGTGGATAGACTCTCTTGTTCATCTTTCAGTATAATCCTCAATATTTCATTCTCCACTAAGCATGGAACATCTGCAGGCAGAACAGAACACAAACATCGAAGCTAATATCCCCCAGCTCCTTTCTGAAATTTTATACTTTAAGATATTGCCAAGGCTAGCGATCAAGGATGTAATGAGTTGCAGGTGTGTATGCAAGTCTTGGTCCTCTCTCACCCGCAGCCTTTCTTTTATCCACGCCTAACAAAACTTCAAGCGCCACAATAACAGCAGCAACAACAACAACAATACTCATGACGTCCCCATCCTCGAAATCTTGTGCTTTCAGATATTCCCAAGGCTACCTGTCAAGTCCCTTTTAAGGTTTCCAAGCGTGTGCAAGTTGTGGCATTCCCTTATTCGAAACCCTCTCTTCATCCCCCTTTTTCAGGGGACTGCCCCCCTGCTTCAGTATGTGGGGAGAGTATCAACAGCTTGGTTTGTATGTATTGTCAGATCCCAAATGGGAACTTGAATGGGAAAAAAAATCTGTTTCCTTGAATGTGTTGAGAAGTCACAACTGATGAATGACCATCGGTTGTGATTCTGATAATCTTCGATTTCGAAGTTGTTTTGGTTTCTTCTTTTTTAATAATAGACATGTGTGTATTGTGTGCTACTTGGGTGATATATTTTATACCTATCAAACTGATCATCTAAAGCTTGTTCTTGTGTTAGAGAAGCAAACAAACTTTATAATTGCAGAAGTGTACATTTGACTATTACGACTATTAAACATCAAGTGTATATACTTCCTCAGCTTGTTGAATCTAGAGAACATGGATGAAGAAAAGAGCTTGGCTGCAGGCTTGGTGGTCTCAGTCTGGCTGCATATAACATCCCTTTTTGTACTGTCCCATCCAAAAATGTTAGCAATTCGTGTCTGTAAAATGAATTGATAATTGTTATCAATAGGAGGTAGGGATGGATGTTTTTACAATAGGATATGATTTCTCACAAGCTAGAGTTCATAACTGGAATCCATCTCAGTTCTTCTTCGCCAATAGATGTTTCTACACTCATGGCACGTTTACTTACTTGGAATGGAAAATAATCATGAATCAGAGACAAGTGGAATGGTAGAAGAAAGGAATCGGTATTGATTCCGGAGGAATGATTCCTAAACCCATCTCCCCCCTTCGTAATCGAATTCCTGAGTATTCAGGAATCGATTCCTGATAAGGAGGTGGGACCTACATCCATTCCGATTCCTTCATGTGTTAGTAAACGCAGGAATTCTTTTACCCGGAATCATTCAGATTCTTTTATGTGTCAGTAAACGCAGGAATGTTTTTACCCCGTAATCATTCCATTTCCTTCCAAGTAAGTAAACGTGCCCTCAGTCTCTCAATCGATCAAAATTGGATGTCAATATTAGGTTCCTTATCAGCAAACAATAGGTAGGAAAATCAAAAACAGAGGACCCATAAAAAAAAAGGGTCCTTGACCAAAAGCACCAAAATAAGCAATAATTATCTCACTTACCCCAGCAACAGATTTTTATTCCCACATACACAATCTAACAACAAATGACTATTTTTCCCTAAAAAAAAATTAAAAAATTACCAACATTCCCACTCTGTCTCTCTCCTCCATCTACAGCTGCGATCTTTTCTCTCTCTCTTCTAGAAAGTGCCGACCCGTGCAACTCCATCATCGCCGGCGCGCCCACCGGTAGTCTCCTCCATATGTGACCTCCGACGATCTGCTCTCTCTCTTTCTCTTCTCCAGAAGCCAACGCCTGCGATTCCTATTGAGATTAGAAGAGTAATCTCCTTCTTCGCCGAGATTGATCTCCGTCATCTCCGCCGAGATCAAGCTTGTCCTGGCTATATAAAATGAAGATTGTGATTGTGATTGTGATTGTGAACATATTATGATGGAGACTATGATTGTGAAGTAGAACCAGAAAGTGAACGAACTTTGAACATCTTAGGGTGATTTTTATGGTGGCGAACTCAGAGTCGAAGTCAGAGACGACGAACTAGGTTTTGATTGTTTTGAACGGTGGGTTGGTTTGGTGCTTGGTGAGGGTTTGGGGTCTCATTTTTGGTCGTCTTCTTCCTCTCTAATGATAGTCGCCGCTCCGAAGTCAAGCCCATCTGGGACTTCGCCAGTTGCAGAGACTCCCGAGATTGCGGCAAACCCCATCTTCCTCGAGCATTCCTTCGTCTGAAACTCTGTCAGAGTCGCCGGCGATGTTCTCATCGAGCAGTAGCCCACCAAGTACGACACCAGCAGGTTTGTCGCTTGAGGGTGCTTTGGTCTTGGGTGCCCAAATCTTTTTTCTTTTTTTTTTTGTAAACTGTGGGAAGAAATCCGAGAAGGAAAGGGAAAAAAAAAATAGTATTGGGGGGCAAATCAAAATGGTGCTACTTCTGTTTTGCAACAGAAGGCCCGAAAGGAAAGAAAACAGGAAAAATAATATTCTATTGTTCCCCAATAGACATCTATTGGGGGGCAATATACTTCTATTAGGGAGCAATAGACATTTGAATTGCTGTAATCTACTTGTTTTTTTTGCTTAATCAAAGTTTTATTTATCTAATTTTATGAAGACTAGTTCCCATTCCGGAGATTGAAAGTTTTATTGGGGGGCAATAGACGTCTATTGGGGGCTAATAAACCTAAAGTTCTATTGGGAGGCAATAGACGTCTATTGGGGGGCAATAGACGTATATTGGGGACAATAAAGGTTTTCAGAAAAATCCGGTGGGCGGCGGGCGGTGACCGGAATCCTGCGAAAGTTGGCCAGATTCCGGCGACTGGTGACCGGATTCCAACGACCAGTGACGGGCTCCGGCGAAGTCTCCTATGCTCTCTCTCTCTCTCTCTCTCTCTCTCTCTCTAAGTAAACAAAAGGGTAAAATGGTATTAAAAAAAATTAAAAACAAAAAAAAAATCTTAATGAGGTATTAGGGAAGACTTCCTTAGAGTGTATTAGGTAAGAGAGAATTAAAAAAACTTCATGGGGTTAGTGGGAAAAAAAATCCCTAAAAATGGGGTAAATGGACAAAAACCCTTCAAAATACTTTGATAACTAAATGAAGAATTCTATGGTTACTTTTTGAATGAACTAGCTTAATCATTCATTCTATCTTGTGATAAATTTTTATAATCTGAAAGTTCGATTGTTTGATAAGTTAGTCTTCAAAAATCATTTTTGCAAAATTATAAATCAAATGATTGATGCTAAAATCATCCTGACAAACTGTTTATTTATTTGATAGAATTAGATGGTTAAGTGCTTTTTGTAATTGTATAGTTATTTTTTGGAAAAGAAAATATCGTCGCAGTGTTTCACACATGAATAGTTTCCACTGTAATGAATAGTTTCCATTAATCTCTAAGGATTATTACGTCAATAAAGTTTGTGCAACAACTCACTAGGCAACAAATTGTTGTTTTTCTTGCATCTCATTTCCCACATTCCATTTCTTTAATTACCTTGTTTGGGTAACAAGAATTTGTTTTCAACAATTGTTTAATCATCTCTAGTAATGTATGGTTTTCTCCAGTCATGTTCACCTACTTAGTTTATTTCTTACTTAATTGTGTTAAACTGCCATTAGATTTAAATTCAACGGTAGAGAATAATGAGAGTCACACGTTGAATCTAAATCAAATGACAATTGAGTACTATTGAATAAAAAACTAACTAAATATGTGGACAAGACTATGATTTCTTTTATTTAAAGAATCGGATTGCCTAGGGGATGAATGTTGCTTACCTTTCTCATCCAACATTCCCCGATCATTAGTTGCCACATGGATTCTGCATCACTCAAATTTATAACTCTAACGTAATCAAATTTACAATTTTTCCGAGTTTACCCATCACAAAGGAAAATTTGTTTATTTTTCCATACAAAATTAATTTATATACAAACATCTCTCTCTGTCTCTGTCTGTCTGTCTCTGTCTCTCTCTCTCTCTCTGTCTCTGTCTCTGTCTGTCTGTCTGTCTCTCTCTCTCTCTCTCTCTCTCTCTCTCTCTCTCTCTCTCTCTCTCTCTCTCTCTCTCTCTCATGTTTCAACAAAATTTTGAGAACAAAAATAAAATAAGTAGAGAAAGAAACACAGCTACACACATTGGAGGTTTAAATAAAAAAAGTTCTCTTCGTCTAGCAATGCATCCTTGGAACGTTATCATCGGATGGGATCTAGTGGATTAGTATGTAGCTATGGTGGTCTCTCTGTAGCTCTCACTTTGGATCGATTTGATTTGAGGAGAAGATAAAGTTTCAGCGCAGTGGCTGGCGAGTGTTTAGGGGTAGACTTTTGGCCACCGAAAAACTGAAAATTGGTTAACTCTGCATCGAACAGCCACGAGAGAACCAAAACCAGACCGATAGGAAAGGTTGGTGTTGGAAACCGCACTAAACCGATCACTTCAATGTCGGTTTTCAGTTCAACCATACAAAAAAATCAAATTGAACCGAACCAAATTGTTTTTATGAATTTCTATTGGTTTTGAGAATTGTATACCCTAGGCTTGCACACACACCGCGCATTCAATTGCTATCTTTTTTAATTGAGGTGTCAGCTTAATATTGGTAGTAATATGCTACCCTAGACTTGCATACACTAGATTATATCCTTACTATTACATCATAGATGCATTTCTATCTATGAAAAAGAAAACCTAAATGCATTTCACCTTCAATTTCAATTTTGTTAAGCTACTGCTCCTTGCAATACTTTAAGCCTTTTAGTAGTGCCATGGCAAGACGGCTAAGTGAAGTTGCAACAAATACAACCACAGCTCCAATTAACTCCCCTGTTTCATTTCTAATCACATCCTCGGCTCTCACTTTCCCAACTTTCAAGTCACAAGCACCATTGAAAATTATGACGCAGCGGTGTATTTTAGTTTTTTTATTTTTTTTATTCCATTCACTGAGATTTACAACTACTAGTATTCAGTGAGTCGAACTCACAACCTCCCTTACGAAGATGAGACTTATACTACTAGATTAAATGGTAAAGGGCCGGTGTATTTGAATTTTCACGTAATAAAAAAAAATTTAAAAATAGAAAATCTAGTTATTTAATTCATTCAAAGAGATCATGCTCCTTGTTTCTTTTCTTATTGTCATATTGATTTGTGATGGATTTGAACGTATTATATTGAAAAAATGATACATTCTTCCATAAATTTTGATAGCCATATTTGGAGATTGCATTGTTCCTCAAAATCAAACAAAAATCGAAATCGAGATTGGTTCAACCGACTATGTCGATGTTCAAAGATTCCGACTGGTTTTGGTGCCTGAAATCTAGCAAACCGACTAGCTGGTTCAATTGTCAGTTCCAACCAATTAATCACACTGAACCAATTGAGTCCTGCCTTAGGTGGATTTTATTGGTTATGTGAAATCGATGAGATGTCGTGGGTTTGGGATCATAGATGTGGGTCGACCCTGATAAGATTTGGAGTTCGTGGTAAGCGGATCAAATCGATTGCCATTCTTTTGCCCATGATGTTTTTCGTAGCATCTCTAGGCTTTTTCTTATGTGCAACTTGACAAAAGTTTACTTCTAAATATGGAAAGAAGCTGCCCCTAACATGGTCACCCTTTTTTTTCTTTTGTGAGCCATCACATTAAGCATGAGATCCATAGTTCTTTATTTACACACTAATTCCAAACTATCCACTTTTTATATTTACAATTATGTCATACAAGACCAGTAGTCCTAGGTAATATAGTGTCCCCTTTAAAACGGATTATTATGTGTAATTTTATAGGGTTTTTGTCCATTTACACCATTTTTAGAGATTTTTTTCCCACTTACCCCACTATGTTTTTTTAATTCCCTCTTACCCAAAACACTCTAAGGAGGTATT
This sequence comes from Rosa lucieae, assembly GCA_024704745.1. Lineage (NCBI taxonomy): Eukaryota > Viridiplantae > Streptophyta > Magnoliopsida > Rosales > Rosaceae > Rosa > Rosa lucieae. Next base: position 24,838,178 of record CM045497.1, on the reverse strand, counting down.
CCCTAATACCCCATTAAGATTTTTTTTTTGTTTTTATTATTTTTTTAATACCATTTTACCCTCACCTTTGTTACTTAGAGAGAGAGAGAGAGAGAGAGAGAGAGAGAAACCATAGGGGACTTCGCCGGAGTCCGGTCACCGGCCGCCGGAATCCGGCCAACTTCGCCGGAATCCGGTCACCGACCGCCGGATTCCGGTCACCGGCCGCCGGATTCCGATCATGGGCTACCACCCACCGGAAAGTTTTTTTGCCCCCAATAGACGTCTATTGCCTCCAATAGACATCTATTGCCCCCTAATAGAGGGGCAATAGAAGTCTATTGGCCCCCAATAGACATGTATTCCCAATAGACGACTATCAGCCATGTATTGCCCCCCAGTAGACGTCTATTGCTCCTCAATAGAACTTTTAGTCGCCAAAATAGGAACTAATTTCCCTAAATTTAGACAAATAAAGCTTTGAATACAGAAAAAAAATAAAAATATTACATCAATTCAAAACGTCTATTGCCCCCCAATAGATGTCTATTGGGAGACAATAAAACAATTTTTTTTATTTTTTCTTTCTTTCACTACACCAATTTTGTTATCAGACAACACTTTTTGCACAACGAAAAAAAGAAAAGTGTTGTGTGATGAAGAAAAGTGAATCACACAACATGTTTAGTAAACTTACGTTGTATAAGGTGGTTAAAATTCTGAAGTTTTTGTTTAGAAGGTCATTGCACAACGGTTACAAGAATAATCTGTTGTCTGAATCATAAAAAAAAATTGCGGCAGATTTCCCTCCCAGATCGACTCAAATTTGGCTCCAAATTGGTACTATATAGCACAACAGTATAGTTATATCTGTTGTATGAGAGTACCATGCAAAGCATGATACAACGGTTTTTGACTTTTTGTTGTGTGATGAAGTGGGAAATATTGAATGTGCCTTTATTTGGCCCAAAATGGCACTCGAGCCCCCCAAAAACCTCCGACTTTTGATTGAAATATAGCACCAAATTGATAATCAGACAACCAAATGAGTTGTTTCCGTTGTGTAAATGAGCATTGGCTAGCATGTTACTTTGGTAGCATATTATAGCGGGAACTTTTCCCTCTTTGGAACCTTAGCTGAGATTTAATTTGTTCACAATCAGACAACAAAACTTCATCTTTATGTTGTCTGATTCATAAAGCAAAAATTAAAAGCCCGCCACAACTTAATTAGCTAGCTAGCTAGGTTTATTGGATTTGGTCTCCCCGCGCGTCTAACACTTTGTCAAAACAGCCGTTTCCTCTCGTCGAGTAGCTCTCTTCTCAACTTCATCAAAAACCATCACTCGATCTCTCATCAAAAGACCATGGCTCTCTCATGAAAACACCATCCGTCATCAAAACACATGCATCTCGATTAGGTCTATCTCTGAGAAGCCATGCCAACCCATTCCCTCTCTCATCTCCCCTCAGCTGCAAACCAAATACGAAGCCGCTTGGAGGTTTGATTCTAGGCAAAATCACCACGAAGCACTGACCTTGTTGTTCTTGCGTAGCCCACTTGAAACCACTGAGCAGATCTCTCTCTCTCTCTCTCTTTCTCTTTTCTATCCGTCACTCGCTATTAATGGTGCTCCGGCCACGAACCCGTCTATAGTGATCAGTTTAACGGCGAATCCTACCAGACTTAACCTCCACTGTGATCTGTCGAAGCTTGTGGGTTCAGGTAAGATTCCAATTCCACCTCTCGAATATGGGTCATCTAAATTCGTCTAATTCATGCTTATTTTCATTAGTTATGTGATTGTATTGAACTAAGAAAGCAAAAACAAGCATGCCCACAAAGAAAAAAATAGATGTAGTTACTGTGATTGTGTGAATGGTTTCCCACGAATTCTCCTTCTCTAGATTTGGTCTGTTCGCCCCATTCTACCATGTTTGGATTTCCTGATTTTGATTTTAGGGTTTTTTGGGGATTTTTTTTCAACGGAAAAGACTGTTGCTTTAGGAAATTGGATAACTGATTTGTCAAATTGGAGATAAGGTTTTTGACATAAGTAAATTGCTCAAGTAATGTCGTAACAAATAGCAACTCTGTTTGATTAGAGTCCAGGGAACAAAATAGTATTTGATTGGTTTAGACTTACAATTTAGATTATCTAAATTGGTGGTGAGTTGATGGTGTTAGTGTTTGGAATATGATTTGATCTTTTCATGATATTGTTAGATCCCAGAAAGTGAATTTAGTTTAGGCTTAGTAGATTCAGTGTTCTTTTTGCATTTGCCTTGATTGAAGATGTTTATTCTGTGCAGTAAAGTGATTGTAAATTCATGGAAAAATAGAGGGTTCGGTTACAATATTGAAAGTGTGGAGTATCATGGTGACTTTCAGTTTCCATTGGCTTGTATTGCTTGAATGTTGAATGTGAATCTTACTTTCCAAACCGAAAATGTGGTGATTTTTCTTCAATTAGTATTCCATAAGTGAAGGACAACATTTCAAAACAGGCCTAATTGTTTTTTTGTGTACAAATATCGTTTTGAAGTTTGGATATATTTGTTTTTCACCTCAGGTATGATAGTGTACGAAAAGCAAGTTGTGAATATGCACTTTAAAAACATGTATCTATTTGGTTGGAACTAGTTTTCTGAGTTTTTTTTTTTTTTTTTCAGTTTCTTCTTGTGGGGACAGGGAAGAATGAGTTTTATTGGCTTGCAATGAATTTTTTCATGCTAATCTTGCTTATAGAAAGTGATGTGATTATTATTAACGGGAGGAAATAATGTGGTAAAAGCTAGTTTTTAGGGAAGAAGGGAGTCCTATGGTATATGTGCTTAAGACCTTTCTTCCTACAATCATATGAAGAGTCTTATCCCTCTTGGGAATTGATAGGGTGGAAGAGGAGAATGTCAAAAGACTCAAATACCAACAGAAGGGTAAAAAAAAAATGAAATTAAGTGAATGGTTGTTTTATGCATGCATTCAAGTGCTAGTTAGTTACCCCACATTTTGACTCTACAAATGTTTCAGTGATGTTATGTGTTTATCATCTACTGTTGTGAAAGATGCATGAGGATAGTGTGATCATGTGCTGCAATGTTGAACATGATGCAAATTTGTTTTAGCTTGTCGAGACATAATTAGATTACTGAACTTAGAAGACATAAAAGATGTAGAACTGTCATCCGGTTACCAAGAGTGGTCTCATAGACTATACATCGAAACTGTTTCAGTCTAGGGTCAATGTTGTTGCTTTTGAAAGTTCAATATTGTGACTTCAAATGTTAAATTTAAGCCACTTAAACTCTACTCCCTCCCAAGGCCGTTAGGGAGCTTGACTGAAAGTATTTTCAAAGTCCTCATTTAAAGAAACAACAGCTTAGCAACACTACTAATATCTAGAATTGCCAGCATTTAACAAAACATGTTGTACAAGCTTCCAAATCCTGCAGATTCTAGTCTTTATTCAAGAATGCCAATAGGTTACAAAAAAACTATAGCCTTTGAGTAGTAAGCGCCGGTGGTTTTTTGAACAAATTTCATTTAGGTCTTGTCTAGTCATGCATTATGGAAGGTAGGAGTTGTTGACCTTTCTTCCTAAATCTGATGGCCTTGTTTATTATTCTCAGCAGCTGCACAATTAAGGCATATCTGGTGGAGTTGGAAGAAGCTGTAGAGTGAGTTGGACTCGTGCACTGAGCTTCACTGCTATTGTTTGTATTCATTGCTGGAGCTGGATTGGTGAGTACTGTGAGCTTCACTGTTGAATTTGTGGACTGCTATTAAATTTGTTTTGAAGCTTTAATTTGTTGAAATCTATTGTTCTATGCTTAATATATATCATGGTATCATTGGATTTGTTCAGGTGGAATGTGTATAGGACTGGTTTGGTTCATATATACTACATCTGCAGTTAATGTTCTTATTGGAGAATTGTTTGGATGTTGTTTTAGCATAGCTTTTCCCAATGGAGAATATGATATGTGTTTGTTCATGGACCTCCTTTAATATTTTTTTTTTTTTTGCATTTTTGTTTTTGGATTTGCTTAGCCTAAATTTGTATCGATTTGTTTTTCTTCATATATTGTGGTATACTGTTCTGTCTTGTTATTGGATTTTCTTACCCTAAATGTCAGACAAATTTGTTTTTATTTATATATTATGCTATTCTGTTTTGTCCTTGTTATTGAATTTGCTTAGCCTGAATATATGTTGATATTTTTTTTTCATTGCCTGATATTGGACATGTATATATGTAAATAAACTGCTGTCAGTGATTAAGAGTACCAGAGTTTGAATTGGTAGAGTTTATGGAACTTAGTGAATGCATGCAGGATATGTGATTGGGGTTTTGTTGCTCGATGACGTAGTTTTGGTTTGTGGTGTTTGTTTAATGTAGATGGATAGGTCATGGGTGCATGCTGATAGGAGATCTCATGAATATAAGTTAGGGGTGGCAGAGTTTTGTCAGTTTGCTTTGGGAAATGCTAGAGACCCTAACCGTATTTGTTGTCCTTGCACAAAGTGTGGAAATGTGAAAGATTTTTCTGCACAAGTGATAAAGGATCACTTGTTTGTAAATGGGATTAACACAGATTATGTGAAATGGACAGAACATGGGGAGGTTGTAGTGGAGTCGGGATCATATACGGATAGTGAAAGTCTTGAATCAGAGCCAATTGAATCTGACTCTGTACAGGGTAACATGAGGGCAGATTATGAAGTACAATTAGATAGTGATGTGGAGTTGGAAGGTGATGAGGATGAGGAGCTTTCGAGTGAGTGTAATGAATTCAAGAAATTTGTTGACGATGCCAACAAACCCTTGTACCCTGGTTGCAATAGGCACACCAAGATGAATGTGCTTGTGAGGCTTTACAACTTGAAAGCCAAGCATGGGATGAGTGATTCGGCTTACTCGGACTGGTTGATTGCCTTTGCTGAGTATCTGCCGGAAGGAAACGAGATACCTTCCTCTGTGTATGAAGCAAAGAAGAGTTTGAGTGCATTAGGAATGGATTACACCAAAATACATGCCTGCCCTAATGACTGTATTCTGTACAGAAAACAATATGCCGATGACACTATTTGTCCTACATGTGGTACATCTAGGTGGAAAATATGCAAAAACAAGAAAGAAAGAGAGGGAGTCCCTGCAAAAGTGTTATGGTATTTCCCTCCTATTCCTAGGTTCAAAAGAATGTTTCAATCAACTGAAACATCAAAGGCCTTAACTTGGCATGCCACCGAGAGAAACAAGGATGGCTTAATTCGCCATCCTGCAGATTCTGCGGCTTGGAAGTTGGTAGATGAAAAATGGGCAGATTTTGGTAATGAGCCACGAAACCTACGACTTGCATTGTCATCGGATGGGTTCAATCCCTTTAGCTCCTTAAGCAGCAAGTATAGTTGTTGGCCCGTTATTTTGGTAACCTATAATCTACCTCCATGGTTGGTAATGAAGAGGAAACACATGATGCTTACCTTATTGATATCGGGCCCTAAACAACCAGGAAACGACATCGATGTTTACCTTGAACCATTAATAGATGACTTAAAGCTGCTATGGGAAGGGGTGAATGGAGTTTACGATGCCATCAAAAATGAAACTTTTACTCTTAGGGCTCTACTATTCTGGACAATCAATGATTTTCCAGCGTATGGTAACCTTTCAGGGAGTATAGTCAAAGGCTACAATGCATGTCCGATTTGCCTTGATAAAACAAAACCTACAAGGCTAGTTCACGGGGGAAAGATGGCCTACACCATTCATCGGCGATTTTTAGGAAGACACCATCCTTACCGAAAGCTAAGGGCTGCTTTCAATAACCAGCCAGAACATGCAGCAGCTCCAGTGCCATTGACTGGAGAAGAATTGTTGAGTAGGGTGGAGGCTGAAGTTCCACATTGGCCGTTTGGAAAAAAAAAACCTGCTCCTGCTTATAGGGGGGCTGAGGATGAAACTAGGCCATGTTGGAAGAAGAAGTCGATATTCTTTGAGCTTGAATATTGGAAGTATCTCCCTGTTAGGCACTGCCTTGATGTCATGCACATTGAAAAAAATGTGTGTGATAGTCTAATAGGGACGTTGTTGAACATTCCAGGAAAAACCAAAGACGGCTTGAAAACTCGTTTGGACTTGGTGGAAATGGGTATAAGATGTGGATTGCACCCAAATCTAGATGGTCCGAAAAAGAAGCGCTTGCCATTGGCAAGCTGGAACCTAACATTAGATGAAAAAAGATGTATGTGTGGATCATTTCATGGCATGAAGGTTCCTGAAAACTACTCTTCAAACATTTCAAACCTTGTTTCAATGGATGATTTGAGGCTGATTGGACTTAAATCCCATGATTGTCATGCGTTAATGCAACAGCTGCTCCCAATTGCTATCCGAGGGGTGTTGGAAAAACCGGTCAGGGTTGCAGTAATCAGGCTTTGCCTTTTTTTTAATGAAATTTGCAGCAAGACTATAGATGCTTCAAGGCTTCCCAAAATCCAAAGTGATCTGGTCGAAACTTTGTGTGAGCTTGAGAAGTACTTTCCGCCATCTTTCTTTGACATAATGATTCATTTAACAGTCCACTTGGTTAGAGAAGTTGAGCTATGTGGACCGGTTTGCTTCCGATGGATGTATCCTTTCGAAAGATATATGAAGGTTTGCAAGGGCTATGTTAGGAATAAAACGCATCCGGAAGGGTGCATTGCTGAGTGTTACATAGCTGAAGAGGCGCTTGAGTTTTTAGGTGAACTTTTCTTTGATGATAGGACTGTTGGCATCCCAAAAGAAAACATCACAGCTGACAAGCTACCTCTGGTGCAACTGTTGAGTCTGTTTATGGCAAAGAATTTCAGCAAGCTCATCTCTGCGTGCTTCAAAACACTGAAGAATTTAGAAGCTACTTTTTGTAAGTTGATCACTATCTATGTTTTTTACAGTTTTGCTTATTTTCTTGTTCTAATGCTTATACACTAATACTTAATAAATATTTGTGTAGGGAACACACGGAACAGTTGAAGAGGGAGTTTCCCAAGTACAAAAAGAATAAAAAGTGGTTGGTGGACAAACAAAACATGACTTTTGCTCAGTGGGTGAAGGAGAGGGTAAGTAGTTTCCATTTAATGTAACTGTAATTTATAGACTGATAAAGCTTTTAATAATGCAGAACATAGTTGGTAAAATGTTTTATTTTATTTTGCAGGTTGAATCAAAGGTTGCTGAACCAGGTTGTGACGTCCCTGAGATTGTGAGGTGGCTAGCAGATCAACCAAGCCATGAAGTCCCGAAGTTTAGTGGTTACCGAATAGGGGGAGTGCAATATAACACTAAGTTGCGCGATGATCTTAGGTCGACACAAAGCAGTGGGGTTTATTTGGTTGCTAAGACTCCTCAAGTAGCTAGTGCTAAGGATAAAAACCCTATTACTGAAGACATGAGCTTCTATGGGGTGATTACCGAAATATGGGAGCTTGACTATGGTCATTTTAGGGTTCCTATTTTTAAGTGTGATTGGGTAGAGAATGAGAAGGGTGTTAGAGAAGATGATCTTGGGTTCACTTTAGTTAATTTAAATAGGAAAGGTTATCTAAATGACTGTTTTGTTTTGGGAAAAAGTGTGGAGCAAATATTTTATGTTGAAGACCCTGTAGATCGTAGGTGGGCAGTTGTGGTGAGAGTCCCAAAAAGAGATTACATTGATTCTGTTAAGGAGGATGATGTTGGGGACACCATTCTTTCCCACCCCCCCATCGCAACTACAATGCCAGCTATTCAGTCACATGATAACTCTCAAGATGAGGAGCCAATGGGTTATAGGCGTGCAGGGAATGAGGATATAGTAGTTGAGGGAGAGTAGTTCATATAGTCGTATTGATGTAATTTATAATTGTCATGCCTAAAGGATACTTGGCTCACTAAATATGTTTTTAATGTTGGTTATTTTCTGTTTCACTGATTGTACCAAGTGTTAAGTGTTTGTTATTTTAAATACTCTTATTTTTTGCTTGGATATGTGTTAAGTGTTTGTTTATTTAATTACTGTTATTTTCTGCATCGGCGATATTTGTAGTCATATATGTTAAAGTGTCTGTTATTTTAAACATTAGCAGATTTGTTTACTAATATGCAGCTTATATGTTTGTTATACAAGTTACTCATATATGTGGATTTGATGTACTAATGGGGCTAACATTTGTGTAGATAATGGCAGCATCACAATCTGCTAGTGTATCAAAGAAGAGAAAGTCGAAAGAAAATCGTTCGAAGCCTAAGAAGACTAAGTCTTTGAAGTCACAGACATCATCATCATTTTCCGATGGATCTCATTCAAAAAAGGGAAAGTCAAAAAAGAAAGAACCTGAATCAACTGGGGGCCTAAAGTTGCTGAAGCGGCCTGCAGTGACTATGTCACGCATTACAAACCGCAAGAGTCGTAAATGCAAGAAGGTTGTTTTATTTAACAGAAAAGGGACCCCTTGTGGGAAGGTGGCTAAGCAAATGCAAAGCTACATTGGTGTGTTGGCAAGAAGGAAGGTACCGGTAATAAGGGAAAATTGGAAAGCCGTAACTCTTGAAGAAAAGAACAAAATCTGGCAACGTGTTCAGGTGATTAAGTTCCTTATCTGTTTTATTTAGTATTGAAGGTGTAGTTAGTTAGGTTGGTATGATAGTGTTCATTGTTTTCATTTTTCAGTAGTTTCTGAACTTGAACTGATAGTTAGCAATGAAATGTGCACAGATTCCATTTTTGATTGGTCCTGAGCATAAAAAATTGGTTTTGGAATCTGCTGCAAGAAAGTGGAGGCAATTCAAGTGTCTACTTACTTCCAAGTACGTTATCCCCTATTTGGATGACCCTGAAGCCCTGCAATATCCTCCAGATGATTATCCTTTCATCAATGCTGATCACTGGACAGAATTTGTCAAAATGCGGACAAAGCCTTCATTCTTGGTATAAATGCACTTGTATTTCAATCATTTAGTTGTAGTCATATAAAATGCAGTTATGTAAATATCGAATACTTATTTAACTAATTAGTACCCCTATTTTGCAGGAAAAGCGTCGTGAGCAACAAGAGAGGCGTAGCAAGAATAAGTATCCTCATAGAATGTCCCGTAAAGGATATGCAGGGTTGGAGGCTGAGTTGGTTAGTGAAACTGTTTTCTACCTTACTTATGTGGGGTTCCTAGTTGTAATGTATGCATTAACTATCCTATTTTGTAGGCTGATGGAATGAGTGATGGAGAAGTTGATAGGGCCACTTTGTGGATAAGAGGACGACAGACAAAGGATGGCAGTTTCAAGGATGAGGAGTCAGCAAAGACCGCTGAAAAGATAGTAAGTCCATATATTTATTGGACTATTTTTGTATGTATAGGTTTGTTTAGATGATATGTGATGATATTTCCTAATCTAAACTGTCAGACAAACTTGAAAAGAAAGCTTGACAGTGGAGAGCTAAGCGCTGAAGGAAGTAATGATGTCTTAACATTGGCGTTAGGGACTCCGGAGCATGGGGGAAGAGTGCGGGGATAGGAGGTTTTGTCACGCCCTCTACTTACTTCCACCTCCCTAAACGTAGAAAGGAGAGCATAGAAGCTACTGTCAGACTTAGTGTGCAGAAAATATTGTCAGAGAGAGAGAGAAGATAGTAAGGAGGCAAGGGAGAAGATACTAGAGGAGGCTAGGGAGGAGATAGTCAGGGAAGCGAGGGAAAAAATTGTTGCAAGGAGGAGCGGGCTATGTGGGGGCCAAGTTTGCTGAACTTGAAGCAAAGATAAATGGAAAAGAGGCTGCAACTATTCACCCACATGTATCTGGCCATGGAAGCTGCTCAATGACAGCTAATGAGATTGCTCAAGAAACGGATAAAGGTCCGTTGGAAGAAGTAGTGAACAATGTAGATGGAGCTAAAATTCTGAGCGTTTTTGAAGAAATGGAAAACAAAACCATCATGTGTAAAAGGAAAGGGACAAGGTTGTTAAGGAAGGCAGGTTGGATAAAAGCCTAGGTGCAAGAAAGGGAATGAGTTTCCCAAGTTGCTTGAGAAAGTAGTTGTCAACCAGTGAGGAGGTCAATGAGGCTGTTGAAGAAAATGTCAATGATAGATATCAAGGAGCCGGAGAATGAGGGGGGGAGAATATGTGGATTTGACGATGCGTCAACCTACATTAAAGGTAATTGGTTTTACTTAAAGCCAATAATGAAC